>NGZO01000002.1:439454-743670 GCA_002215965.1 Aspergillus persii
TTTTTTTTTTTTTTTTTTTTTTTCTCTCCCGCCCGTTCGCTGATCGGCGCGTTGGGCACTTTACTTACAGAGTACTTATGGTGATGTTTGTTATGTTTGGGGCTGGGGATAGGAAGGGGCAAAAACGACGTCAGAAATTGGTCGATCAGGGTACTCTGGACTATACTTAGATACAGACATTTGGTTAGAATCGATGCTGTACCATGGTTTACACGTTTGGATTTCGGAGCCGGTTTGCGATAAACCTAAGCAAGAGTCGAATGGAGTAAGGATATTCACATCCGGGCGGGTTCAGCAAGAGGTTTTTTACTTTTTTACCCGTCTATTTACTCCGTACGTTACGACGGAGCCTCTGGATATGACTCTTTAGTAGAAACTTCCTGATTGGGGCGTGGGAAGAGGATACAGATTCTGGCATTGGTTTTGCTGTATATAAATAATATCGTCATCCATATTCTCTCCTGGCTACGGATACAGGGTCCTGAAGTTCTACGCTCATCATACTCCGTAGATAGGTAGATACGCTAAAAGACCATCGCAACTGATCGAAAACAACAAATGTCTCACCAAGGTTTCCGTTCCGTGCAGACTTGAATCGACCTGGTCTGGTTCAGTGGTTCTCATCGACCTCAAAGCCACAGAAGAACGGACTTTCTACCTGAACGATTCCGAGTCCGGTCCCATGAAACAAAAGCGCCGCAGAGCGCGGCACGGCATCGCTGGCACTAGCAGAGAGCAAAGTATACTCTGTAGAGCAAAGCAGCGCAAAGCAAAATTCGATTTCAAACGCACCCGAACGGACCACCGACCACGACGATCCCCAACAAGCACTTGCGCCGGCGTCCCTTCAGTACTAGTCAGGGATCGTCCGTAGAGAACAGGCACCCGAGTTTGACTTTGGCAATGCCGCCGCCGCAGCAAGCAGCAGCCAAGAACTTAGCAGCGCAGCACGGGACAATCAGGGCAATTTTCGGAGAATAATGCGGGATGAAACAGCCAGCATGTGGTAGTGTTCTTTTTTTTTTTCTATTTATTATTTTTGGTTACAATTCCGGCGGGATGAGCCAAGAGAATGAGCGCCAATACACTATGACCTTGTCTGGGTTGACCAGCTATAATATAGACTAAAGTGTCGGTGGCATCGTTCTCGTCAGGAGTGGTTCTGTTCTTGCTTCTTTTGGCATTTTTAAGGTTTATTCTTGGGGAAATTCGTGAATCCTGATATATAGTATCTTCCTTTTGTAGAACACTCCGCGCGCCTGGAATTATAAATCATCAAACTAGAAACCCATAATAAATGAATACCTCCACAGAATAACGGTCAGTCAGGACACTAGAGCAGCAAGCAATCACAGACTGATTAATTTATATTAATGAGAACAGAAGTACAGAGTTTTTTTGATTGGCTTGGCCGGTGTCATGATGTATATCCTGTTCCGGACGATTCCTAGAGGACCTACCTACCAGTCGAGACCCAAGCCTCAATACCCTTCAATAATTATCTAACAGCAGCAAATCCAGCAATCTTGACGATGTCTAATAGTAATTTCCCTACATCCAGAATACTCCGTAGAAGGATTCTTAGCTTCGCAATTCCCTATCCCCCTCCCCCTTTTCGACCCTGGTGATGGCAGTGGAGGATGGATTGCGTGGACCCTGCACGAGGAGAAAGTGTATCACACACCATGAGCGGCTAAGGGCCTGGACATCCGCGGCCCTTTGGGGAGTAGCACGCTGTATATCCGAAGCAGAAAGTACAGACTAGGGTGTCTAAATCTAGGTAAAGTTCAGACCAACGAGGGGAAGCGCGCCGTGATGACGAGGATATCGCCATGGGCCCTGGAAACTATTGAATGGACTAGTTTCTCCTCGCGAGAGGGGCCTCCGCTGCGTTTGACCTATGTCCTCACGGCGTCAGCAGGGCCAGGAAGCCGTGAGAACGTAGCCAATCATCTTATCTTGGTTGGTTTTGTTTGGATAAGAGACATTCGAGGATGGAGCCTGTGGTCTTTACTATTAGACACTGGATATGCACTATGCTTAATGGTTGCAAGATAGTAGTGTCTGATGTATACTGTACTCCGTACATCTGATCCGGATGCAGTAGCACCACCGAATCTATCCATCCCACCGTAGATCCAGAGCACCAACTGTCGAGGCGTCCCAATGGGGAATATCCCACCTAGATGAAGTTTTACATGGATGATCGATCGATGAACAGACCTCTCCGTAGATAGTTCGTGATAGCCGGTTTCTGCTAACAGGCACAGCGCACACAAACATGGCCACTTCCGGCTCACGAGCGAGCATGCTGGAAGAACACCAGACGCTGATGATGTCTCTGTGTTCCCCGGCCCATCCATCCTCTTCCCTACCCTCCTTCTCCCCTATTCAGAGGGTCCAGCTCCAGCTCCAGCTCCAGCTCAGGGCTCTTCCATCGGCCATCCCCATTTAAACCACTAGGTATTCCCAGAGTTACATGACCAGGAGAATCCAGGGTAAGTTCCAATGTACCAATCTCCCTGTCTTCCTGAATGGTTGATATATTTAGTAATGTTACATCGAGCAGCTTTATCAAGTATCCATCACTCATCCATCCAGTCTAGCTCGCTAGCGACAGTCCGTTAATTAACCTACTATCTATTCAGCATGTCCCATGGGTAGCTACGGGGGTACCTACCGATACCGCTACGGATAGGTACCTGAGCAGAAAAGAGAGAGAAAGACAGAGAGACAACCGAGAACAAAGTACGGAACCAGAATGACCGTACCAGTCTCCATTCCATATCCATCATCATGAGACACCACCATCCAAGACATGATTACCCTCTGAGGAAAACGAAGAGCAGGAGACCCAACCAAGCCAGCCAGCCAGCCAAGCCAGTCAACCCGATGTATTAAGCTTATGGACAAAAATAAACCTCAATAGGGAGCGACAGACGGAGGAATGAGTGGATGAGGGATCGTATTGTTCCCCGGGTCGGAATCCGGATTCCAGTCAGATGGGCCGGTCTTTGACGTGAAGTCCCCAATAATTGAATTTGCCCAAACATTCATCCATCCATTCATTCATTGTTGGCTTCCAGGTGACCAGGCGACTCATTGCTGGATGCCAGGTATGTATGTACATAGATACGGAGTGCGTTTCCGAGCGTCGCACCGTGCGAGGAGATGGGATGAGATAGCATGGGATAGGATACAAAAGTTCCCAGGGCCGACCAAGAAGCTACATCCGACCAGTAAACAACTTACAGGGTACCTTACCAGAAGCAGAAACCTGGCATGGCAATCAGTCAGCTATGTACCAAGCCTTCCAAGGCAGTCCCCCCCCCCCAGAGCAGCGAGCAAAAGACACCAAAGAGGCCCAACAAATTACCAATAAAATGACACACAAAAAAAAAAGGACAGGAAATAATTCCCTCCCCTTGCAAGTCAGGATGAATTTTCACGGGGACAAAAAAAAGCCCGTGGGCTGGTGTTCGCCAAAAATATCCAAAACACAACCAGTCAGATGGCCGTTCGTGTCGGGAAAGTCGTGGGATCATCCTGCCAGTCCCTGGACCTGTGAAGGCTGTGTCGCTGGGCTGAGCTGAGCTATGGGTCTTTGGTGTGCCGGCAAAGGCGTCCCAGCGACGCAAATGATGGCATTTGCCCCCTGCTTGCAGAATCCCCGGTGGACTGATGCGATGCAGAATGTTGGTTTTGTCGACTGCCCCGTTCAACGGTTAACGGTTGGTTTCTGCGAACTGCTTGGGGCCCTTTCGCCCTAGAGTGACGCTGCCGACCGCTTCTTCAGGGGCTACTGTTAGGTACTCTGTAGGTACAAGGTAAGTAGGTCTTTCTACAGGTTGAAATCAATCAAATTAAACCGAAGGCTTTTGCTAATACGTTACAAGTCGTGGTCGAATGCAGATAATAGAATCAGAGCATCTCAGCAGTCTCCTCCACCGTCCGACCATAGCACACTGGAAACAGCCTCCCCCAGAATCGATAGATAGTCTGGCGTTTCTCCTTCTCGGTCACGAGCCACTGCGCAAAGGCATACTCCGAGTGGTAGGGATTGATGCTGCGGAAATGAACAATCTACGCTGGTCAATAATGAAGTCATCCTCGCCGGTATGCCTCTGAAAGTAAAGACCTCTTCTCACCTCGTCGTACTTCTGTAGTGCATCATAGTATTGGATCGACAGCCCGAACCGCCTCTTCAGCGTCTCTTTCTTAATCTTCCTCGCGGCAACTGCATAGAGCGTGGATAGAGTCTCGCGGTCGACTGCCTGGTGGTCGCCGATGACAATCCCCCCGGGCATTTTCCACCGATGTCGCTCGTAGATCACCTCGATCAGTCGCGTGAGGGTGTCCGCCTTCCAGGTCACCAGGAGTTCTTTGTCGAATGATCGGACATTGCGCTGCAGCTTCATCAAGTCGAGCTCCAGCCGTAGTGTGCTGGACCGCAGCATGGCCAACTTCTGCTGCAGATTGTCGTTGCTGGTTTGCAGTGCCTCCAGGGTCATGGAGTATGTCTGGAGAGAACAGGTGAGCATGATGACTACCATCTAGCAGTCTTGCAGGCAGCGGTTGACACAAGAATCTCATCTCGCAGGTTCACGTACACTGAGTGCGGTGCCTGACGATGGTAATGCTCGATGCTTGCGCTGGGACTCCATCTGCGCGAGATAGAAGGACATTCCCGGCCCGTATCTCTGCACGACGTCCGAGGCCATGGTGGCTGGGATATATGTTGGGTAAGAACTATCGAAGGATGGGCTAACGATCTTGGGATTGAAAGATAAACCATGCAATAAGCTAAATGCCAATGAGGGCCTTGTTCTGGCTTTGCAGAGTCAGCGGTTTAAGGCCGGCGAAAGATTGGCAAGGCCATACTGTGTGTGTTGGAGGGAAGGCGCCATCCAGATTCATGGATATGAGGCAGCAGGTGCGTCCTGGACTTCGCTTCACTTTACTCTCAGACTAGCTCGCTTTCGTTCAATTTGGTCATGAACATGGGTAACATCGATTTACCATCTCACTCTTTCCCAACCCGTGAAGTCTCCAAATACAATACAAACGCTAACATTCAACCCAAAAAGACAACCCTACAGTTTACTCTCCGAAGACTTGCCGAACTCAACGACCAGTTTACCGAACTGCTTGCCCTCCTTCATATCCTGGAACAGGCCATCGAGCCCTGCAAGATCGCCTAGATCGGTCTGCAGCACCCGCGAGACCACCGGTCGGATCTTGTTGGCCTTCACAAACTCCACCATTTCCTTGAACTCCTTGCGCGAGCCCATCGTCGAGCCACGGACATCGATGTTCTTCAAAACAGCCTGCATCAGGAATGGCATCTTGGGCGACACGGTCATGCCGTAGACGGAGAGAACGCCGCCGGCCTATAAGTAGAGTCAGTAAACGTGCTCCTAGGCATATAGCCCACTTGCAAACGCACCTTGAGTAGCTTGACTGCCTTTTCGATGGCATCGCCACCAGCACCATCGATGACGGCGTCGAACGACTTCTTCCCTTCCGGCAGCATGCCCAGCAGCTTCTTCTCCCACGCCTCCTCCTTGTAATTCACACCCCCGCGCGCACCCAGCTCAACCGCCTTCTGAATCTTCGCCTCACTCGAGCTCGTCACATAGACGTCCGCGCCACGGGCGATCGCAAAGCGCAGCGCCATCAGTGCCACGCCTCCCCCAATCCCGGTAAGCAGGACGGCGGCGCCCTTACCCGAATTCCTCTCCCCGCCCTTCACAACCAGAGCCCTCCACCCCGTCAGGCCAGTCAGCGGCAGGGCCGCAGCCTCCGCGTCGGAAAGATGCTCAGGGGCCTCCTCGACCTCTGACTCGTCGATGACCAGAAACTCCTGCATGGTGCCGTTGGCGTAGTGCTTCGTTCCGCCCAGAATGCGATACCCCCTGGGATCCTCGGGCCCGTCCAGCGACTCCTTCCACCCCAGCCCGGGGTTCAAGATGACGCGCTTCCCCTGCCAGCGCTCGGGGCTCGCCACGTCCGGCCCGGCAGCCGCGACCACGCCGACGCCGTCGGAGCCCATCGGCACGTCGAACGTGATCCCCGGGTACAGGTGCTGGCGCAGGAAGACGTCGCGGTGATTCAGCGACGCCGCGCTCATCTTCACGAGCAGCTCGCGGCCTTGCGGCTGAGGCCGCGGCTTGGTCTGCACGTTGAGCGGGTAGTACACCTGGCCGGGTTTGCCCTCGACTTGGGTGAGGAAGATTGCTTTGGACATGTTGGGCGGAGTTTTCTAGGTTTTTCTGTGCGAAATAAAATCAAGATAATATGAGAAGGGTTGATGAGGTCAAGTAAAAGTAGAAAGGAGGTCTTGAGAGTTAATCAGATGCGGGGATGGCTTATGCTTATCGATAACCGAGGATGTGCGGTCAGTCATGATTTTATATATTCTCATCTGCTGTGGGGAGAGAGAGAGAGAGTGCTATATTTTATTTTGTAATTAGAACAATTGTATTATAATGCTATTAGACAATTATCTCCTATGAAATCTTTCCTTCCTTCTTAATGAAGATTACTGGGTTTAGTCATTGTCTGTAACCTCGGTCCGTCGTGGACCAGAGATGAAGTCATGGCTATGATGCAATCGATCCCTATAGACATTTACGGATACTGTGATTCTTTCCTATGAATGAATTGAATTGAATTGAATTGCAACGAGTCTATGTCTACTTTAAGAGTTCATTCTCCTCTTTCCGATGATCACGTCACATACACAATTCATCTCCCCAACAATGCAATGAAACCCACTTGTCCGTCGAGACACTCCGCCTAGGAATAAAGATCACCCTGACAAGCGTTACACGCGCACGTCTTGAAAGGCGCCTCATCCAACGGCATCCGGTAGTAGAAGTGACCGATTCGACCGTCCGGGAGCACGTCACCATCGACATTGAGTCCCCGCTCATGCTGTCGTGGATGACGGGGAATGTTCACTCGAGAAGGAATCACTGAGTCACGGCGTCTTCGTCTAGCAGGCTCTACCGGACTCCGGGGCCGCTGAGGCCGCTGGGAACGGATCGGGAGTAAACCGCGAGGCTCGGAACGAGAAGCTGGCGCTGACGCTTCGTGCTGGTCTCGCATGTTACGCACCTGCGGGGAGGGTTTCTTCGGCGCGTGGTGTCCGGCCGGAGGGAGACGGGCTGCTTCGCGGTCCCTTTGACGGTAGGATGCGGGCACAGGAGGAGGACGCTCGGGTGGTGCATAGGACTCCCGTTGAATTGGGGAGGGTGGTGCGCTCTCCTGCGAACTATCGAATGATGACACCGACGAGTCATCGTAGAAGAAGTCTGGGCTCGCGCGAGGGGTCCAGGAGCGGAACTCCGAGTAGGACGAGTAATATGTGATCGGGCTGGACTGGTAATGGTCGGTCTCGCGGGGAGGCGGACCGGTCCTGGCAGGCCGCACGATGGGAGGCAGCTCCATGGTGTGATGGCACCGTCTGCAATCAAGATATGGCATGTCTGAGCCGCGTCGCGCATCGCGTGATTCTTCTGAGAGGGTGAAGTGGCTAGAATCGTCTGTAACAGGGCATGCCATTCCTACACCCATGACGGGATAGAAGGGTAGGGCCATGTCGCTGTGGTGATGGTTCTTGCACGACAGCTTGCTCTGGACGGAGCAGCTGCAGGGGAACTCGCCCCTGACTAGTTTGGTACTCCAGCAGAAGGACATCGCGAGGGTGGATAGATGAGATGATATGATCTGATGGGTAGGATGTCACCGATTTGACACGGACTCAGGATGTGGAGAGGAGGGCGAGGAAGATGAAGATGGGAAGAATTGAGAGGGAAAGGAGAGATGGCTACGGTTGATATAGCAGAGGGCCATCTTGTCTTTCATTGTCAGTGTCCGGATGAGAGAAAACGTGCCTGAATAGATGGGGATGGTAGGCAGTATAGTTCAGGCGTCAGGTGCGTTTGGAGATGCCAGAGACCGCTAGGGATGAACCATGGACCCAACGCAATGAGTCTGGGAGCCTGCATAGCAAGGCTTCGTTCGTTCGTCTTGTGACTCTTCTGACTTCCAATTGATTCCCGGCAGGAAGAGGAAGAGGACGAGAGAGACGCCCACGAGTGTCAAATGGACAAACAGACAAACAGACAAACAGGCCAAACCGCCGTTTGGGGAAGGCGCGGCGTTTGCGGCCATGCTGCCTGAGGCACTGCGGTAAGGTACAGGCACGGCCGTGGCGCCAGGGGGCACACACGCGCGGGGTTGTGCCCACGCACTTCTTCTCCACAACCAAAAAGATTCTTCCTTACCTAGTAGCTAGTACCTACTACCTACGTGAGCTTGATGCCTACCAAGGGCTTGTAGGAGTTTTTGGAATGGAAGAGAAATGTAACGAGGATATCTGCTCTCTCCTGGTAGATAGACATTATCAGCCAGCCGGAATCACACCTATGGAGCTGTCGGTCTGCCGTTGCAATTTTTGTGGGTTTGTGGGTTTAGGTTACTGTACTGTACATACCGTACAGACCACGGGGCGGTGGCTGGCACGCAACCGGCCAATCGCCGCCCGCCAGTGGCCGGCGGGCGTAATGCCACGCGCCCCCGGCGCTGCCGCCAAAACCCGGCGCTGCTTCAATTTTCGCCCTTCGAACCTCTCGATCTTCTGATCTTGTTGGATCGTCTAGCGTTCTCGTTGTTGACTGACTCGACTCGACCTCAATCCTCCCTCTGCGTCCACATCAGAACATCCTCGTTCAGCCTCAGCTGGTTGGTTCCCCCCCTCCCTTCTTCCGTCTGCCCTCGTCTGCTCCCGCCCTCGGCCTGCCTCGACCTGCCTCGACGTGGCTTTCCTGGCTGATTTCTCCCTCTTAGCTCTTTCATCACCACTTTCTTCCCATTCCACTCTCGCACCCCTTCGTCGCACCTCGCTCCCCATCCCCACCTCGGTTTAGGGAAACAGAAAAAAACGTATCCCGATCCTGTAACGAGCCTGCCTCAATCTCATTCATTTTATTTTCTTCGCTGAATCGGATCTCTCTCTCCTTCAGCCAGCGATCGAACTTTGCATAATGCCTACGCCACTCCCTTCTAGTTTTGCTTCCGCCGCTGCTGGCAACACCCACGACTCTTCGAGAAGAGGTGATGCATCTGCTGGTGGAGAATGGTATGCCTTTCCCTCTTGCAAGTCATTTCAAGCCTCTGCGTTTGTGTTGGAACCTTTCCGCGAGCTCTTTTTTTTTTTTTTTTTCCTTTCTCTCTTTTTTTACTCTGCTTCTCGTCGTCGTTTTTTTTTTTTCTTTCACCAGTACTCTATCTAACCACGCGCTCTCTTGTCTTCGCTCTACTAGGTCTCGATCTCGCATGAACGGAGCCACACAGACCTTCCGCCGTCCTTCAGTTGCCATCAATCCTTCTCATAGCCGGGATACCAGCCAACCCGCCTCTGCTACAACTCCCACGGCCGGCGCCTACACCCAACAGATGTCGAATTACCCTTCCAGCGCACTTCGCAACGGGGCGGGCCATGACACTCGTTACTCCAAGGACCAGCTTCTAAATCTGTACAAAGCCCAGCGGGATTCCGGAGCTTTGAATAAAAACGTTGCAGATTACTTCGCCGCCGACTGGAACCCTGGTACCGAAACCTCCCCCGTCAACGGCGCTTGGGGAAGGAGGGAGGATTCGAAGGATAATCCATCCGGGCCCGAGGTCTGTTGGGATCATGACGGACAGATGGAGCCTCTGGGATTGCTGGATATGACCGAGGACGAGAAGGAGGTTAGTTTTCTTCCCCCCTTGTTTTCTGCTTTCTCCCCTGCTTCACTAGTGCTTTTCTCCCCTGCCCCCCACTGGTGGCTTGTGACTCCAGCCTATGCTCCACTCTTGTTTTGTGCAAGATAGAGTGGGTGCTAACTGGAGTAGTTGTTTACTCTCTCGGTCAACTCTCCACTCAAGCCGCCTCCTACGAACGCTTCCAAAGAAAACGCAGGTACCGGGACTGGAGGACGCAAATCATCGATTTCCTACACGCAGGGCCACATGAACAACTACAACACCGCGTCCCCCAACTCTGCCCGCCCCGGACCCAGACGTCGAGAGACGGGCGATTCTACCGGTAATCCAATGTCTCCCACCGCCGGCGGAACTCGTTTCTTCCGTGACGAACCCAACACGGCCACTCCGCCTCCGTCCCTGTTGCGTCGCAAGACTGACTTCCGCGACACCTCGTCTACTTCTCGGTGGGAGGAGAAGGAGAAGGAGTCGGCGAACCGTGAAGGGGGCTCGGAGGTTGCGTCTCCGTTCGGCTCTCTGAAGCGGAGCTCGACGAACCCTCTGAGTGCAGCTCCTGGTGGAGGAAACTCGCCCTGGGGCGCCTCGGCTTCGCACAGCGCGAGCTTTTCTCCCATGGGGGCTTTTGGCGCGTTCTCCTTGGGGACAAACACCGCCCAGACGCCGGTCGCGGAAAAGAAAGCCGGGTTTGGGAGCCTGCGCGGCGAGAGTCGCTTGAAGGGTCTGTTTTCCAAGGACAGCTCGGAGGATATGTCGGCTTCGATTAAGGAGAAAACATCCCTCAGTAGTCTGGAGCGTCTGGCGGAGGGTGAGGGCGACAAGCGTTCGCAGTCGCCCTGGGGGGAGACGGTCAAGACGCGTGCTGGACGGAGTGAGACCAACCCTTTCTCGGAAGAAATGCGCAGCGGGAGTGCTGCACTGGGCGGGTCGCAAGATATCAGCACGCCATCCCAGGGTGCCCCCGACCAGCTGGGCTTCTCCGCCTTTGGAATGACCTCCAGCATTCCTGGCTTTCGAGAGCTGATGCAGAGTCACGAAAACTCGCGCAATCCCACACCCAGCCTGCTCCAAGGCCACGAACCGACGAGCCCAACCAACACGAACCCCTATCAGAGTCCCCACGGTGAGAGGGGCGGTGGTGTCGGCGTCGGTGATGTGGACGACGTGGAGACTGACGGTTCCGACATTCAGAACGCTCACCACCCTGGACTCAGCGGCCTGCGTGATCCCGCCAGCGCGTTTGGCTCGATGCGACGGGTAGGATCCGGAATGGACCTGCCTGCGATCGATCGCAGCCAGACCTCCAGCGCCGCGGGCAACCGTAGCTTCTCCGGCCTGGGAGGGCTTGGTGGCTTGTCCTCTCTCGGTGGTGCCGGTGGCTGGCCTACCTCCGGGGCCGTGGGCACTCCGACCCGGGAGAGGTCTGCCTTTGCCGGTGGGTTTGGCGACCCCATCTTCGGCTCTATGGCGGATCTTCAATCCCCGAGCTTGTCCACTCTGGGAGGCAGCGGGCTTTTCAGTCCTCATGCGGGCGGTATCAGTGGCACGGGAAGCCTTGGCCGCTCCAGCAAGCTCGGATCTCTCTTCCCAGCCGCCATGCAGGAGCAGATGCAAGCTGACCATCCGGCACGTCCCGATCTTGGCGCCTTGGAAGAGAGCATGCGTCAAGCCGACGCTCAAGCCGACAAGAGCGGGCAAGTGAACGCGCCTGCTGGTACGTCCACTTCGCAAACGCCGGTCTCTGCCGTGGGCTCGATCCCGCCCTCTATGACCGCCGACGGGGCTCCGCCGAGCCAGACCCCTGGACCTCCCGTGGGCAATCTTGCCTCCGTCCCTCCTGCCCAGCAGCGGACCATGGTCATGCCCGATCGGATGCGCTGGATCTATCGCGACCCGCAGGGCAACATCCAAGGTCCCTGGACGGGTCTCGAGATGCATGACTGGTTCAAGGCCGGCTTCTTCAGCCCCGATTTGCAGATCAAGAAGCTTGAGGACCCCGAGTTTGAGCCTTTGGCACAGCTGGTGCGACGCATCGGCAACTCTCGCGAGCCTTTCTTGGTTCCTCAAATCGGCATTCCTCATGGACCGGATCCCAACCCTACTGGAACTTGGACCACGAACACCGCCGGCACCGCTCAGCCTCCGTTCCCTGGCAGCTTCCCCAGCTTCGGTACCACGTTGACTGCTGAGCAGCAGAACGCCTTGGAGCGACGGAAGCAGGAGGAACAGTACCTGATGGCCAGACAGAAGGAACACCTCGCCCAGCAGCAGGCCTTGATGAAGCAGATGCAATTCCAGGGTGTGCCTCACGGAATCCACCCGCACCAGCTCCAGCATCACTCTAGCGCGCACAGTTTGCATAGCCAGCCTAGCTTCGGAAGCATCGCTTCCCCCGTCGGCTTCCAGCCATCGCCCATCCAGGGCCCCATGCAGCAGCAACAACAGCAGCAACAGCAACAACAACAACAACCGCCCGTGGGCGGGTTCTTTGATGCTGCCGCTCCGCTCCGATCGGCTGGTCTGCCCAACGTTGGCCCTCAGATGCTCGGAACTGATCTAGGAAGCAGCCAAGATCAGCTCCCTGCTCTGCTTGATCGGCTGAATGTGAACCGCAACGACCCTTTCGCTTTCGGCAGCCCGGGTTCGTTGACTGCGCGCCAGCCCGATAGTTTGTTTCACTCGCAGCAGGTTGCCTCCATGCTCCAGGACCGAGCTCGGCTGCAGCAGGAACAAGAACAGTTCGACAGCACCCAAGGCGACAGCCTCTTCGACCAACAAGCCCGCGAGGAGCGACTTCGTCAGTTCCATGCGCTGAGAGCCCAGGAAGGTGAGTTGGGCCTGCGCACCGCCGAAGGTCTCCCCACCCATCCTGCTATGGACTCCTTGGACGATGAAGGCGAGACTTTGACGTCGCAGGACCTTGCCGCCGGCATGGCCGCTCTGGAGAGTAGCCAGGCCGTTGGCGAGGGCAGCGAACCTGTCCTCACTCTGTCCCAACAGGTTCAGAAGGCCGCCTCGGCTCAGAGGGAGCAACAGGAGCAGGAACAGCAGCAGCAACACCACCAGCATCAACAGCACCACCAGGAGCAAGAACAGGCTCAGGCTGAAATTGCGTGGGGCGGTGCTGGTCTTGTTAAGAGTGACTCTGCTATGCCTCAGCCCTTCCCTCCCCCTCCCTCTGCCTCGCCGCTCCCAGCCCCGGCAGCGCAGCGCAACCGCCAAAACGTTGCCGAATCCCTGGCCGCCAACTCTCGATCCCAGACCCAAACGCCCGTGGAGGCGCCTACCACCTCGATCGCGCCATGGGCCAAGGATGCTCACGAGCTCCCCAAGGGACCGTCGCTGAAGGAGATCCAAGAGGCGGAGGCTCGCAATGCCGCGCAGAAGGAGGAATTGGCCGCTGCTGCCCGTCGGGCGCAGATGCTTGCCGAGCAGGAGCGACTCAGCCAGGCGCAGACGCAGGCCGCTCCAGGACTGCCTTCCACCGCCAACTGGGCGAGTGGCGGATCCCCGGCCACTCCTTCCTCTGCCGGGTCCGTGTGGAACAACAAGGGCCAGACTCCATCCGGTGGAACCGCCAAGAAGACCCTGGCACAGATCCAGAAGGAAGAGGAGGCCCGGAAGCAGCGTATGGCTGCCGCCGCCGCCGCCGCTCAGAGTGCCGCCGCTATGACTGATAGCGCTGCTCCCCCTACCACCAGCCCTCCCGCGGCGCCTTCTTCCACGGGCAAGCGCTACGCCGATCTCGCCAGCAAGGCCCCGGCTGCCATTCCTTCTCCCGTCTCGGCCGCTGCGGCGACTGCTGCTGGTGGCAGCGCGTGGACCACCGTTGGCGCCGGAGGTAAAGCCAAGGCTCCGCCCGCCGCTCCTTCAGGCCCGCGGTCGACCAGCGGACCAGCACCGCTCCCGGCGTCGCCTGCTCGTCCCAAGCCTGCGACTGTGATCAGTGCTCCCCGGACGGTCACCGTCGGTAGCACTCCTCCGGCCAACCCTAACCGTGCCGTGGAGGAGTTCACCAAGTGGGCCAAGCTGACACTGGGCAAGGGGCTGAACAGCAGCATCAATGGTAAGTTTTTCCTGTGGACGCGACTTGTCGAGACAGCCAAGCTAACAAGACCTAGTCGACGACTTTGTGCAGCAACTGCTGCTCCTGCCAGCTGATTCCGAGATCATCTCCGACTCGGTGTATGCCAACTCGCAGACCCTGGACGGACGACGCTTTGCGGAGGACTTCATTCGACGCCGCAAGATGGCCGACAAGGGCATCGTGGACCCGGCCGTGGCCAGCGCTTTGGCGGAACAGAGCAGCGCCGGTGGCTGGAGCGAAGTGGCCAAGAAGGGGTCCTCAAACGTTCACCGCGAGGAGGACACCAGCAGCGCCGCGTTCAAAGTGGTTGCGCCGCGGAAGAAGGGCAAGCGGTGAATGTGAATGTGCATATTGAGCGGGATGAGGACATAATGAAGCTGAAGCATGAGGAACGACGATATGGGAGGTTTTGGAACTTGGCCGGTTGCATTGCGTGTAGATGTTGTATCCGTTGTTATTTAGGATGTGTCATAGTGTATTGAGTCATACTGCGGGGTTCTCCCCTTTTCTCCATCTTTATATCTTCTCTTCTTCATCTTCATCTCTTCTCCTTCAATCCATCAATCCAAAGTCATCATGTCCTCCCTCACTCCCTTCGGCGCCTCCATGAAATCGCAATTCCTCATCGACCCATCCTTCCGCAATCTCAACCACGGTATATCTCCAACCCCCCCCCTCATCCAAACACCCATTCATTAACTTCAACAGGCTCCTACGGCACCTTTCCCCAGCCCATCCAAACCGCCCAACGCGCCTTTCAATCCGCCACCGAATCGCGCCCGGACCTCTTCCTCCGGCGCACGCAGCACTCTCTCCTCGACGACGCACGGCGCGCCATCGCCCGCCTCCTGAACGTCCCCGTCTCGGAATGCGTCTTCGTCCCGAACGCCACAACGGGTGTCAGCACCGTGCTCAACAACCTCGATTTCGAGACGACCGACGTGCTCGTGCACTTCGACACCATCTACGGGGGCGTGCAGCGCGGTGTGCAGCATCTCGTCGAGAAGACGGGCCTGAAGACCCGCGAGGTGAAGTATGCGTTTCCGATTGACGGGGACGGGATTGTGGAGCGGTTCAGGGAAGTGGTACGCGCTGTCCGAGCAGACGGGTTGAATGTGAAGGTTGCGCTGTTCGAGACTATCGTGAGCGTGCCGGGGTTCCGATTCCCGTTTGAATCGCTGGTCCGGGTGTGTCGCGAGGAAGGCATCCTGAGCCTGGTGGATGCGGCGCATGGAGTTGGGCAGGTGCGTTTGGATCTGGGGGCGTTGCAGCCGGACTTTTTGACCAGTAATTGCCATAAGTATACCATCCCCTCCCCCCTCTTTGGTCTTAAGTGACTTGCAGATAGATATGTGTAATGTGTATGTGTATGTGGGCTGATTATCCAGATGGCTTTATACCCCCCGCGGCTGCGCAGTCCTGTACGTACCGCATCGCCACCAACATCTCATTCGCTCGACGATTCCCTCCTCATGGGGATTCATTCCGCGTCCGGATCCCCCGTCCACCACCTCTGCGGGGCCTCCTGAGAGCCCGAAATCCCCCTTCGAGTATCTGTTCCAGTATACCGCCACGACGGACGACTCTGCGTACCTGTGCGTTCCCGCGGCGCTGGCGTTCCGCGAGAACGTCTGCGGCGGAGAGGCGCGGATCTACGAGTACTGCGAAGCGGTGGCGAACGAGGGTGCAGTGGTTGTGGCGGAGGCACTGGAGACGGAGGTGTTGCAGGAGCCTGGGCTGGGAGTGAAGGGCGAGGGGAGTCTGTTTCGCAGGTGTGCAATGACGACGGTGAAGTTGCCTATTAGAGTTGAGGATGAGGACGAGGAAGGAGAGAAGAAGGTGAGGGTCAAAGAGTACAATGGGAAGATGGAGACTGTTGTGCTTAGGCCTCTGGTGGCAGCTGTGTTGGGCTGGTTTCGCGAGGAGCTGTTCCAGGCTGGCACGTTTGTTCCGGTGTTTGAGTACCAGGGGTCTTTGTGGACGAGGCTCAATGGGCAGGTTTATCTGGAAAGATGCGATTTCGAGTGGCTGGCAGGGGTTTTGAAGGGGTTGTGTAAGAGGGTGGAGGAGGAACTTTAGTTATTATCCTGGTATTTGGATATATGTGATTGATAGAGATATCAGTCGGGGAGTAAGTCATACATACATCGGATGTTTAGATCTAGGAGATCATGTACCTATGTACTTGATTCTAGCCAGGCCGCCAGTTTACTTATCTGCTACGGTATGAATAGAGATTTGCCTTATGAATATGACGGATTCATTAACTATAAGTGGAAACGACCTGGCAACATGCACCAATCTGTTCTTCAGCCAGACATCAAGCAAAACCCCCAATAACACGAATCGTATTCGACTCTTCCTCCTCCCCAGAAGACCACGCCACATCAGCGAACCCAGCCTGACGCATACACTTCTCCCAAAGTCTCTCATCAGTGACAGCGTGTTCACGACCATCATTGAACAGCCACCAGCCCTCAAACAGGCCTACCGCGACGTCCAACCAGAACATATTGCGGGTGATTTCCACCAGAGCGACGACGCCATCGCTACGGAGCATCTTGCGGATATTTGACAGCGAATGCGTCAGGTTGCGCGTGGCATGGATGCAGTTCGTTGAGATGACGACGTGGAACGAGGCCAGGTCTTTGGGTAGAGGATCTTTCTCGATGTCCATGACGCGGTACTCCATGTTATCCGAGAACTGCTTGAAGGTGCGTTTTGCAGCTGCCACGAGGGAGGAAGACAGGTCCGTGAAGACATACTCGAAGGGGACGTTATGTCGGCGCAGATGGTCCAGGATATACTTAGTCGTGCCACCAGTGCCGGCGCCGATTTCCAGAATGCGGAATTTCCCTGGGCGTGAGGGACGCGCGAAAAGCGTGCTGAGGAACTCGCCCAGCACGAGCGTGCCGGTCCGGACGAGCGGCCAGTTCTCGTACACATCGTCGAGGTTCTTCTTGTTGGTTTTGTTGCCGAACACGAGCTGCAGCCCGTCTTTTTCGCCGGTGAGACAGGCGGCGAGTTCGCGTCCTGTGACTTGGACGATTTTGTGCACGCTGGCGTGCTTGGGGTGTCTTTCGACAATGTCCGTGAAGATCTGCGATGCAGGGGTACTGTCCACGCGAGTGGCGGTACGAACGAAGGAGCCCTCTGAGCTGCCCACCGTCACGAGGTTGGCATCTTCTAGCACGCGGTGGAGTTGTCTGACCAGCTGTCGATGCCGGGGCAGATGCGGTATATCTGGAAGTATATCCCCCGGTGCCAGGGTGGTTAGGTTGCAGCCTAGCTTCTCCCATGCCTCGACCACGTACGCGAGGACAAGACTGGCCTGATGGGGATAGACATCTCTCCAGAAGTTCACTGCCCCGGCTTCCACGCCCAAGTGGTCGTAGGAATGCTGGATCTCGTCGAAGGAGCGACGAGCGTGAGGCAGCCCTGGACCCTCATCATCTGGAACGGTGCCGTTGGTGGTGGCTCCTTGTGGTTCCTTCGTCACTGGTTGTCCCTGAGTTCCGTTAAGAGAAGGCATATTGGCATCACCGGGTTCTGACACTCCCAGCTGCTCATCAACGTAGGAGTAGACAGCCTGTACGTTCGGGAAGAAGAGGAAAGTGTTCATATCGATGTCCACACCAAAGGCTGCCTTGATCTCATTGACAACCTCCGTCACCAGAAGGGAATCTATGCCCAGATCATCGAGCGTAGAATCATTCGAGATATCTTCCACTGGAATATCGGTGATCCTGTTGATCAAGGCGAACATTTCCCCCCGTTTACTAGTCCTGCCCGTCAAGACGGGCCGGTCTTCTCCAATAGCCGCTTGAACAGGAGCAGCGGTGACTGGCATTCGACCTGTATCTGTAGTCGAGGGCTTCTGCAGAATCTGGGCAGATGATGCTGCCCCTGATTCGTTAACGTCTTTCAAAGACCGGGTCAGCACCGACTGAAGTGTCCTGGTGAAGTGGAAGCCCAGGAAAGTAAAGACCAAATGCCCCGAGTTGGCATCAAAGGCGTAAACGTCACACTCGGTGGATTGCTCACTATCCTCAGTCAAAACAGCATAAACCTTCCAATCCTGCCCGTCAGGATCAAACCTGCCACCGGTTTCAATCTGGTCGATGTTCAGACACACCAGGACTTCTTCTTGACTGGGGTGCGTGAAATAATTGACCAGCACGCCGGCATATTGCATCAGGGCATCTATCAACGGCGCATCGTAGAGCCTCTCGTGCGCAGCAAGAACAGGATTGACAGTTGCATGGACTGTTCCTGCTGCTTGATGGCCGACACACGCGATGCTCTTCATGCCCTGGTACATTGGCCCAAAGGTGACCAAGCGCTGGATGGCCTGATAGATATGTTTGCCCTGCATTTTTTCCGCGTCCGGATGGTCTAGGATCTCCTTGCACTTGTCCCGTCCTATCAGGGCCTCGTACCGCTTGAACGATTGCGCGAGCTGGGTGCTTCTGCGATCTGTCAAGCGAACAACTCCCATGGTGTGACTGGTATCTTCCTTGCTATCCGTCGCGGGTCGTGACTTCAGGTGACTGGATATAACGAATTCCCAGTCCAATGGCATATTGGGGATGGGTGTCAGGTGGAGCACAATGTACTTGCTAGCATCGAGTCCGATTGCAGTCTTCATCTGCAGGTCCTCGATGCGACTCACATGTGTTGTGTGTGCATCAGGGTCTGGATGGAGCATCAGAGCTGCGCGTGAGATCAGCTCAATATAAAGGGAGACTGGTGCCAGGGCTTGACCGGAGGTAATGTGCGCATTCAGCAACATGCGATACCTCTCGCTTTCGGGGTCGATAAGGAAGCGCGCCCGGTCTGCTGTGTTGCTGCTTTTGTCATAGCCGGCAAATGCGATGAACTCATGGTCAGCTTGCTCCAGTTCGCAGTTGGAACTATCAGTTGGCGTTGATGGATCGGCAGTCTTGATATACGGCAACCAGTGGCGGTTCTTCTCGAATTGATATGGAGGCAGCGTCAAGAACCGATAGTCCTGTTTCTGGGCACCGTGGAAGGCCCAGAAATGTACCGGGTAGCCGGACTTCCACATATTCACAGTCAGGTCAGATAGCAAATCAATTGAATCGGGGGACGTCAGCTGCGAAGAGAATATGCGCTTTTCAGCAACGGACCCGAGACAGGCTCGTAGGATCTGGACAACTGAGGAGCCATGGCCTGCCTCTAGCCAGAGGCATTCAGAAAATCGCTGTGTGAGTCTTCCAACGGCCTGCTCAAAGAAGACCGGTTTTCTTGTATGCTGCGGAACCAGCATAGACATAGGGCCATCGTATGATTCCGTTTCGGTGCAAGTTTCAAGATGAATCACAGGATCACGCCAATCCAGGCCCCTGGCCAGCTCTGCAAGACGTGGGAGCAGACCGTCGGTGTATTTGGAGTGGAAACCATTAGACACGTTAAGCTTCTTGACGCGCACAGAATCCTGGAATTCCTGGTCTGATGCAACGAGCTCCTCCACAGTCTGAATTGCGTCGGCTGATCCAACAAGAACATGGCTCTTGGGACCGTTGTAACAAGCCACTTCGACGTCATAATCCTGGCTATGCAAGTTAACCGCGGCCAGAAGTTGAGTCAGTTTCTCTCGAGTGGCGTTAACAGACAGCATGACCCCCCGTTCCCCACCCCAGTGACGTTCCATCAGAGTAGCTCTCCCCACAATGAGCTTAAGCGTATCTTGGAGAGACAGATAACCAGAGATGCAGAGAGCAGTAAGTTGCCCGAAGCTGTGCCCAACGACTGCATCCACCTTCAAGCCGCAGTCCATCCAGCATTTCGCAGTGGCATACTGCACTGCAAAGAAGACAGCGTGCATGGTGGGCAGACTCTCGATGGGAGTGGTTTGGAAGATTGCTGGCTGTAGGCTGCCGAATCCGAGGCCCTTCAGCCCTTCGTCGCAAGCATTGATATGATGACGGAACAATGCAATATTGACATAAAGGTGTTTGGATAACCCTACTAGTTCACTATCCTGACCTCCAAAGACGAGAACCAGAGACTTTTGCTCTTTATTCGCTTCACTTTGGAAGACCCTAGATCCGGCAGCAACATCACGCAGAAGGCCGCGCAAGTCATCAGGTGTTGCGACGCTCTCGGCCGCCATGTAGGGTAGAGAGGGATTGGCTTTCACTGTCAGGTTGAATGCAATATCTGCCAGGTAAGTCGATTGTTCATCTGCGCTGTAGTTGTCCAAGTATTTCAGGACCTCCTCAGCATACATTGCCAGGGACGCCTGAGACATTGCAGAGAGAACAACAGGAAAACGATGACCTCTGACTGCGTATTCTGAACTATCACTAGGGACGTTGGGTCCCTCATGAACCACCACTACAGCATTGCTGCCAGCAGCTCCATAGCTGTTGACACAAGCCAGGCGGGACGAGCTATCCCACTGCTGGGTGCTGGGAGAAATGGATAAACAATCGACTTCCAGGGCTGGGATCTTGGGGTTAAGTTGAGAGAAGCCGACTTGTGCAGGGATCGTTCGGTTTTGCATCATGAGGAGTACTTTGATAAGACCGGCCACACCAGCCGCGGCTTCTGTATGTCCAATACTCCCTTTCACGGAGCCAAAGTGCATAGTATTGTGTCTTGTGGGCCCACCAAAGGCCTCACGAATACTTTGGCATTCAATAGGATCGCCAACTTGAGTTCCTAGAGCGTGACCGTCAGCATATATCAATGAAGTCGACTATGGGGAATTTAGCATACCAGTCCCGTGGGCCTCGACATATGACACAGCCTCGGGGGCATTACCAGAAAGCCCAAGGGCCTGTTTATACGCGGTGGTCTGTGATGCCGAGCAAGGGACAGTAATGTGACTATCGTTGAAGTTCTGGTTGACCGCGGATCCAACGATGACTCCGAGGATGTGGTCACCTTCTTCCATGGCCTTTTCGAGAGATTTGAGCACCACTGCGCCAACGCCTTCTCCACGACAATACCCATCAGCAGAGGCGTCAAAAGGCTTGCAAGGTCCTGATGGGCTTAGGAAGCCCGCCGCGGCGAGATTCTGATAGTCGAGAGGACTAGTAAACACATTTGTTCCGCCAGCAATTGCCCGAGAACATTCACCATGTTGAATAGCCTTACAAGCAGCATTAATAGCCACCAACGAGGAAGAGCAAGCAGTGTCGATCGTCATTGACGGGCCCGTAAACCCGAACTGATGACTGATTCGGCCGCTGAAGAACGCACGAGAAGTACCAAGCATCGAGTATGCGCTCGGAGGGTGACAGGATACATTGTCGTAGTAGTTGTTAGCGACGGCTCCGATATAGCAGCCGTAATCTTTTGGTCGCGACTCGCATCCCACGCCAAAATAGCCGGATGATTCCAGCGCTTGATATACAACTTCTAGAAGCAGTCGCTTTTCGGGATCCCAAAATAGGGCTTCGCGAGCTGACTTCTTGAAGAATCGATGGTCGAAGGTATCTGGATTCTGGAGGAAGTTTCCCCACCACTGAATGTCTGCGCGGTCCTGCACACGTAGATCATTTAAAGCCAGTCGATCACTAGGGGGAGAGGTTGCCATTGACTTGGCCGAGAGCAGGAGCTTCCAGAATTCATCTACTGACTCGGCACCGGCGAACCTGCAGGCCATCCCGACCACGGCCACAGAGTGAGGGGGATATTGGTTGGATGCCATGACCCCGTTCGAATCTGTTGGATGCAGGCTCATCATGCCGTTTGCTGTGCTTGATTTGAGTGATGGGAGATGTGTCTGCCGCCGCCACAGAGGGACGACGTTCGTTGATCTTTCCTGCAAGAGAGAGGAAGGGATTGGATCATCCCCAAAACCGATGAAGAGGATAGTGCGGTTGGTATCCTCCAGGCCAGCGAAGGAATTTTGAATAGTTTTGTACCAGTTAGCAGTGCGACACAGGATACTCTCCAAGACCAAGGCATGTAGGGGCTCATTTTCTATAGTCTCGCCGCTAATATTTGATCGTAGAGGTACAGACGGGGTTGAGAGATGCAACTCCTTCCTCGTAGAGCAGAATTCCAGGAGCTTTTTAAGCGTAGTTTCATGTACCGGCGAGTGAAAACGTCCTTGGGTCTGGACAGACCGCACTCGCAGTCCGTTGGCTTGCAAGGTATCTCTCAGAGGATCCTTATGCTCAATTGAGGCGGTGATCGTGACGCAAGTCTCATCGTTAATGCAGGAGATATAAGCCTAAATCGAGCTGCTCAGTATGCTGCCTTCCAATATTGTACAGTGCAACCGACAACAACTCACCTCGGGAGACATCTCAAGAAGCTTGTCAACTTTCCCCAAGCTCATCTCGCCGTCTTTCCACCGGGCCGCCAAGCTGGTAGTTTGGCGAGCCGGCTGCGCAAAGACGTTGTCCAAGTCGATATAGACACCGACACACACAGCAAGGCGGATGCTCGCCGCAGTCGAAGTTGCAATGTCGGCCTCGGTTTCAGCACAGGCGAATGCAGCCGCAGGGAGAAATCCCAGACAGAAACCCTGCACGCCACCGTGCTTCAAGTTCTCCCTAACTGTCTCGTATGCGTATATGTCTCGAACGCTATCCAAGTAACGCATGTACATGGCAATCTGTAAAAGTGCCATCAGTGGAAAAGACAGTGTGTTTAGCTCATGGCCGAAGCAGCTGAGATCTCCGCTTTCCAGCCACTGCATAAGATCTGCGAGACACCTGTCTCCAGGAATCCGGAGTAACTCCGGATTGGACTGTGTCACGTCATGCCAGAAACCTGGCAGACCCTTGACTGCTGAACGCAGTGGGTCGAGCTGGGGATGGAAGGCCAGGGTCTCACGAAGGTCATTGAGATCCTCACCCGCAGGAGAACTGCATTGCGGTCCGAAGACGACCATAGCAGGCAGCGATCCATTTGGGGCCATTGTGTGCAACGGGAGTTGCGGAAGCGGCAGTGTATATAAAAGAGATATCTGAATAGAGGAAAAGACCGGTAGAAGGCACAGGTTTGACTGGAAATTTTCTACTGACTAGATCTTTCGAATGGGGCATGTAATGACATATTTATTAGTCCACACCCATAACCTGCGCTGTTCGTTCTCGGATACAATTCACGAGATATTATTGTCTTGGGGATAGTAAGTCGTAGCCTACTCTCAACTGTGAGCTGCATACTGAGTAAGATTTTAGCCACATTCATAGACATCCTGAGGGGGGCATTACTTACAACTGTGCCTGTAGTTGAGGCCATCTCAGAAGAGTCAATTGAAAATCCTCGGAGAAGGCAGCAATGAAGAATACTATTGGGCCCGCAGGGTGTCACGAATAATCGCACTCCAAGTAGAAGGAGCTCTACCGTTCATTGGTATCACCCATGACAGACTAAGTGCAGCAGCCCACACACACTCCAGGTAATTGTGCTACTTCATCTCGGATCAATATATCAATATAGTAGTATAGCAGCCAGAGAGAGTCATGCAGTGCCTCTCGGTTCAATGACAGCATTCAGCCGATTGCGGGGCCACCGAATTATGTGACTGAGTATACGATGTTACTTCCTCACTTGGGGCAAGATAGCAAGCTATAGTGAGACACGCGCAGTCGCGAGTCAGACGATGGTTGATCATGGCCGTATCCGGCCAACATACCCCATTTCCTTCCATTGAGAGAGTAGATGCACTGTCTCAGTTGCTAGTTATCGCATTCCTTTGCCTTGGGGTGTGACAGGATACACTATCAGCTTCTGTGGCAGACATACGTGTTCGGTATGCGGCTCAAGATCACCTCAGAACACGAGTTGGGAAGCATATGTAGATTTGTGAAAGCCGAGCTCCTGCAGCACTCCCGATTAGGCAGAGTCAAGGAACAACCAGATGACTTTCATCATGTCTAATCCCAGTAGAGTCACTTATGGGACGTTAGTTCGGGGAGCCAACAGGAATAGGCAAGACGTTGGGCGACGCAAGGAGAAGGCAAAGCTTACGGGTATGACACCCCATGATTCAGAACTGTTGATGGATGGTCTAGTGAAAGACCTGTGGCGTAAGCCCGGCATCCATGTGGGAGACATGAAAACGGAGTCTCACTGTGGAGATCCGGCCGAACACCCAGGAGACGCAAGGGGCCAGGGATTGAGTCTGCATCAGTCAACGGCTGACACTCTCGCGATTGGTGCGGAATTCTGAAACCGAAGGGCATATACGAGACAGACTGGCTGGTTGGAGATCCTGGAGGGATTGGAGGCCAATGCGCGTGCTAGAACAGCTCATTCCGCCACTTCGTCATGGTTGACAAAAGGATAGACACCAAGATGAGCTCATGCAAGTGTTGAAGGTAGTGGCGTACTAGGTGGATTTACACAAATTTGTACACGGGGCCCGGAAAGGATCATATCAGAAGAAAGGCCTGCATTGATCTATGTAGTATGCACTAATGCTTCTCCATGAAAATAACGTATTATCTAGTAAAGACATATCACATATTCACAATAGTCGCTGCGATATGTCCACTCGACACATACGGCAATGCCCCTGTCCGTTTCGCAACGTCCATAATTTGATTCACCACGAGCGCCACGTCTTTCTCACGAACCGGGACGCGGTGGTCTCCATCCCACTCGACAACCTGCGCCGTCTCCTTGTCACACCAATGCTCCAACAGTTTCCGGTGTAATGGCAGGCCCGGGTCACGCAGCCCATGGACATGGATAGTGGGCCTGTTTATGCGCCGCTCAGGGACCTGGTAGTTCTGGAAACCCGATGTCGTGATCTCCGAGGCCTCCGCCAAGGCAGGGGATGTGAGGAGCTCCGTGTCCAGCGAGACAAGCGGCGGACGAGCTGCCAGCAGCACGGCAAAGCGAAACTGCGGGTGTTCTTGTTCAGCGCCTAGTTTCTCTGCTCGAATCTGCTGCCGGTAGAGAATGCTTGCGCAGACTTTGCCGCCCTGGCTGAAGCCCATGAGGCCTACCCAGTCGCCCGTAGCACCATTGGCGTCGTCTGCGGCCATGGCTGCTTCGAGACTCTTCTCGAGCGCGTCGATGATTTCCTCCGAGTCTCGGGGGTGGTGGTCAGCTTTCCAGCAGAGCCAGCGCCGGAACGGCGCATATTCTTGATATGTGGGCACCATGCCGGGGCCTGGCTCCGATAGGAAAGGGCCATTTGCGAAACAGAGTCGAAAATGCGGTTGGAGCTGCTTGATCAGGGTCCGGCTCTGGAGACGGAACACATCTGCACGTACGCCACCGCCGTGCAAGCAGAGGATTCGCGGGAGGTGTAAAGTTGGATCAGACATTATGATCTGAGAGAAGATAAAAAGCCATTCTGTAGAAGGAACCGAACTACATTGCCGAGGGATTGTGATATAACAGCAAAAGACAGCCGTCATCAGGGTGAGAGAAAGGCACTCCTATCCTCTCCACTCCGAGTAGTCGAGTATCTACAGAGTAGTTTCCACAGACCATGCCGGATAGCCGTAGAAACGGGCGTTACCGCGGAGCCTTACGGAGCATGGCAATCAAGATGCAGTAGTGGATGGACATGCATGCATGCAGCCCTCCGTGTCCATGCAGTGCAACATCACCCACCCGGTCAAAGCGCGGAGGTTGTAAGAAGCATGGCATAACTCCGTCCGACAGGTCGGCGTTAACTCCTAACTCCAGTCGTCCACGGCAAGTCGGCAATCCCCCAGATCAGCAATGCTTGACTCGCTTGTCCTCTCGGCGCAGGTGGGACCAGCCTTGTCTCTCTCGAACTCCTGGGGATCTGACTGCAGCACTTTGCCTAATATAGCTAGCTGTGGCCTGAACCATGGGTAAGCTGTCGCCTCTTGAGGAATTACGTTTCCGCCCAACTGGCTGCTACGTAGAGTTGACATCAGCCATCTCTGGCAGCCCCCAAATACTTCCCCTGTTGAGCTTCGGATCCTTCAGAATGTAGAACGCCTGAAGATATCCACGATGATGCTTAGAAAATCCAGTGTCCGGTTGAACCGCTGCGCAGACCAAACGTAGCGACGTCAGATTTTAGCATACCAGCAACATGTATAAAATGCCAGCGCAGCAATACATGGAGCTGCCTGTGACCCAAAAAAGCGTCACACAGGTCCATCATTCTGCTTGAGAACAGTTAACTGATCGACATCATGCATTTCTTTGTTCCCTCCCCCCGCTCCCTTGCCTTAGTGTTCCTGATCTGGCTCGACTTGACTGCAGCCAGCACCCCAACTGGCTTCGAGCCGGCCGTGAGCAAAGACCTGCGCATGGAATACGCGGACGACACCTCGGTTCGTCCCGGAACGAGCCTATCCGAGAAAGGTTTGTGACATTCCAATTCCATCCCTTCCGGCATTCCATCAGCAGGTCTGAACAAGTGCGGTAGTAACGGTGGATGTCCCCACTCTGTACCGCCCATCCGGCGAGTCCCAGAATGCCGAATACGCCGCCATCATGGTGGACTACGACGTCGACGTGTACGGGACCGAAATGACCATCCTGCAATGGTACCAGCCGAGCCTGTCTTCGTCGGATGATCATAGCAAGCTCTCGGTCAGCGATGCCGCCGCCCCGAACGCCTCGTACATCTCGCCTGCGCCTATCCCAGGGCCCGCGCACGAATACGTCGTGCTGCTGTACGTGCAGCCGGCGGGTTTCTCGCTCCCGGAATGCTTGCAGAAGAGCGCGTTGCCGGAGGCGAATCGCGCGGGCTTCAACCTTCAGCAGTTCGTTCAGGTCGCGGGCCTGAAGGATCCCGTCGCTGGGAACTGGTTCAAGATGAAGAGCCCAACCTCTGCGACGACTACGTATCCGGTTACTCAGACGTCGACTGCGAGCTATGATTGTGCCTCTACTTCAGTCTAGGTATGGGTCCGCCGTGTCTTTGGAGGAATGTATTTACGGCATTTAGTATATATAAGGGGCGGAAGTATATAAGGGAAGAAACAGAATCCGAATTATACAGCATTTCAACATGCTCTTGAATCTTGACAGAAGTCACCTCCCCCACACATAGTATTTCAAGATGGACCCGAAGCCAAAGGACGCCGCAGCATTACGATCGGAGGCGAGCGACTGAAATTGACCACGTCGTTGGCTAGAATGCGACCGGCATCGCTGGTCAGGGCCAATTGGCGCGCCTCAGTACTAGTCCAGGTCACAGCGATCTCGTAGCTAAAAGGCGCGTCGTCGGGCAGCTGGAAGACGTCCCAAGAGACCAGCACAGATGGGCCCAGTAGTTTATTCGCCAGAGCCATGTGTTGGTGAACGTAGTAATCCACGTCGAATTCAGCTTCGCGCGGATAGAGGTTCTGGTAGATATCAGCAACGAAAGGTGTCCTGGGGGGGGGGGGGGGGGGGGTTCCTCCAGTTTACCGTGAATGTGGCCGTCATTGTTACGTTTGTCTTGGAGCATAAATGTATGAGAGGTCGAGGTATGCCAGTCCTGATTAGACTTATAGACTATAGACTATAGCAGCACTACTATAGCGGAGTTTCCTAATCTCCGTCATTAAGCCCGAAGTATGCGCTCAGGCGATCAGAAGATCAGAACTGCCCTGGGTATTCATAGGTAGGGAGACTCTCTCTGTCTCCCTCCCTTGTCTTCTGCAACTTCAAATCATCATCCACCATGCCGGCAAACAACAGCGTCAAGAAAGCCCTCTCTCTAATCAAGGACGACCCTTCGAAGGTCCTTGGTCTGCAAGTCGGGAAACATGCAGACGTCCAACCAGGCCAAGAGATTTCCAAAGCAGGTGAGCCAAAGACCACCTAGATTAGTACATTTGCTGGACTGACACATCTTACCTATGGTTAAGATGCCCAAAACCCCCCTACACTCACCTACCACACCCTCTCCCCCAGCAAAACCTACATGGCCGTTGCCCTGGACATCGACGCCCCCTTCCCATCCTTCGGCGTGCTGGGCCCAATCCTGCACTGGATCCAGCCGGGCCTCCAAGCCACTGCCTCGGAGCGCGACCCAAACATCTACACGTTGAACGCCACGGCGCCGTTCGTGGCTAATTATATCGGTCCGGCGCCGCCCCCTGGGAGCTCGCCGCACCGGTACCTGTTCATGGTATATGAGCAGCCGGTGGCGTTCAAGGGGGAGCAGTATGCGCCGCCGAATGGGCAGACGCTGGGGAATATGCATCGTATGAGGTATAGTCTGGACTCGTGGGAGAAGGAGATCGGGTTAGGGTCGATTTTGGCGGCGAATTATTTTGTTAGTAACTGATTGTGTAGATGTCTATGAATGAACTGTTTTCCTGCGCTTCTCGCCCGATTGCCCGATTCGGGAGCCACCGCTTTTATAAGGGCCATATCAATATGTGATCGATCCCGGCGTGCTCCTGGTGTGTTCCTAGTTTGCTTTTGGTCCGCTCTGGCCACTCCCTTTCTGATCACGGCGCACGCACCGGTCGACAGCTTAGTTGAATCTGTAGAGTCTGAGGTGGTCCTGAGACGGCGAACATCAACCCACGCTTGTTGGAATCCCACAAACCCCAAGTTACGGAGCCTCTGCTGCGTCGCTCAAAGAGATTGTGACTTCGATGAGAGTGTGTAAGGATGCTAGTGTTGTTCTAAGTGTACATTTGTTGGTAATTAGCGTGCTTAACGATACAATCAAGACGATTGTGTACAGTTCCAAGAGGAAGACTGAACGTATTCTATGTCATTTAAAATTAAGTTAACGCTTAAACCGGTCATCTAATGGCACCGCTGAACTGGGATTAACACGAGTTTAACTCATTCAGCTAGCAAACGATCGCAGAAAGCAGGCGCTTATTGCTCTGGTTGAAGAAAAGGATGCTTCGCCAGTTCGCCTGCCGTTTTTCTCGCATCTGGATGCCAGACTAGCATTCCCTTGGCGAGATCTAGGAACGCTTCCCTCTCCTCTCCCTCAAGGAAGGAAACCTTATCGCCTAGTTTCTGGTCGGAGATCAGGTCTTCGTAGAGAAAGCGACCTGGGATATTTCGTGAGTCTAAGAATGATTTATTCGAGATAGGAAAGGAAATCTAGTAATACCATTATTGTCAAAGAATGGCCCACAGAAGTACTCCTCCGCGGTCTCGCATACTTTGTTGTCTTCTCGTCTGACAGGTTCCGGCCATGAGTACTCTCGCATGTATTGATACCTTTGTATGACCTCGGGAGGGGGTGGACCAAGTAAGGCTATCATTTCAGCGATGTGTAGTTTAGCATCGTAGCGACCTTGTTGATCATGGATATGCCGAAATAGCTCTTTACCTTCGATCATATCCCACAACTGGTCTGGCATTAGTGGATGGAACAACTTCGGAGAACAACGGAACGCACCAGAACACCAAGATTCCAAATATCCGCAGGCATTTGCCATCCATTGCCCAGTATCACCTCTGGCGCCCGATAGTGGTCTGGCTGAATAGGCCAGACGCCCCAGTCATCGTCTTCCTCAAGTCTGGTTGCCAAGCCAAAGTCGACAATCTGTGGTATGCTTCTCAGAGTTTTGAGTGGCCCAAAGTCATTCTGGGACTGATACACTGGTCGTCCCGTAGAATCAATCTTAAAAGCCATCGGGTTTTCAAGCTGAGAATCCAGGAAATCAGCAAGGACGGTTGGATCCTCGAATGAGACCATGATGTTTTCAAGCTTTAGATCTAGGCAGCCGCCTGAGCTCAGTATAACCGACGGAAGCAAGACCGAAGACGAACTTACCCGTATGGACTATCCTGCATTCTTTGTGAAGATATTCAAGCCCCGTAAGAAAAGCACGAATGTATGTTTTAATAAGGGGTAGTGGCATCTTTCTATCGTTAAAGCGTCGCTGATACATTGACAATGGCTCCCTCATAGGCGGATATACAAGACACGAATAAGATCCTTCCGGTCCTTTAACTCTAAAAGAGTCTAGTAGTGTTCTGATAACTGAGCGACCGCGATGTGATGGGTCTACAGTGGAAATGTGCTCTTCAATCTCGCGCTCATGACAAGCGGAGCTCACATTATTATTGGCGATTTTCAGTACCACGACGCTATCAGGCTCTTCGATATTCCTGTATATTTGTTAGAGACAGAGAGCTTTTCGAATTGAACGGAAAATATTGAACGCTACCCTTGCAAATCACGCGCGAACCATACTGTTGAAGACACGCCCCAGCCAACCTTAACTAGGGCTTGGTAACGATCAGCGAGTACCTCTCCAGGCTTCGCTGGGTAGAAGTACTTGGAATCGTATACTGGCGAGATCTCTTCGTCAACGAGTATGTCAGGCGATAAAAGTGGCCTGGAAGAATGCATGAGAAACGGTTTCTTGCAAAGCAAGGCGGATAAACGAGGAATGGACGGCCTTATAATGTTCATTCCAGAAGCACTCCCCGTAACCCGACAGGAGGATATGATGTTAATAGTTGTCGGAAAAGAAGAAGGTCAAGAAAAAGCCGAGCATCGGTAAACTTGATCACCTGGCACGGTACTCAGCAGGTGTGGCAGTTCGGAGGGCTTGGCAGGAAATGACTAAAGCGCTGAATTAGGTAGTTAACTAGTTATAACTAGTATAGCCACAATTCTATGATAATGAAAGCTGTTCCCTATATTTAGTATTACCCCTTAAGCGTTCGACGGCTCGTGACTCGTGTAAATAGGAAGTTATATGAGGTCTAGGTAGAGTCTATAATTGATCTCATTGATATACCCTCCTCCCCTCGAAGTACGTCTCCTCCACCCTCGCATCCAGCAATCGATCTGCCTCCCACTGCATACCCACAACCACAAAATCTGCCTTCATGCCTGCCTCCAACCGTCCTGTATATCCATCCGCAAAGCACGAATACGCCGACCCCGCCGTGGCCGCCCCAACGGCCTCCATCAGCGACAGCGCCAGGTGCTGATTGAACACGTCCACGCTGTCCGGCTCGCGCGCCGACCTCCTCGTGGTCGCCGTATACATGTTCCGCAGCGGCAGATGGGGCGCCGTCGGCGAATCCGTGCCCAACGCCAACGTGGCTCCCTCGTCCAGAAACTCCCGGTACGCAAACGCCCGCCCGCAGCGCTCCTTGCCCAGCAGCTTCGGCCAGGCGCGCACGATCGCCGGATCCGCATGCACCGGCTGCACCGACGCCGTGATGCCCAGCTCCCCGAGTCTCTTCGCGTCCTCCGCCGCCGTCACCTCCAGATGCTCGATGCGGTGTCGTCGACCCTTGGTGCCCGCCTTCGCCAGCACATCCACGGCCATCTTCACCGTCGCGTCGCCGATCGCGTGCAGCGCACACTGCAAACCTGCGGCGTCCGCCTTCCGCACCACCTTCTCCAGCATGTCGGCGTCCCAGAGCGGCTCGCAGTTTGTCCCGTTGCTGGCATACGGCTCCGTCAGCGCCGCCGTGCATGCATCCACCACCCCGTCGCAGATGACCTTGATGCCGGCGATGCGCAACCCGGGGCTCGTCTCGAGATTATACCGCTGATGCAGCTCGATCGCGCGGTCCACTTGCGCTAGGACGCGATCTTCTTCCGCGTGGGGGAGGATAATCCAATGCGAGGCCATGCGGAGCGTCATCCCCTGTCGGGTCTTCTCTTCCTCTTGAAACGCCAACGCCGTCTCCCAGAGGTTCTCATCCGTTGCCATCTCCACAACCCCCGTATACCCGGCCGCATTATACGCAGTCACCGCATTCCTCACAAACGCAATCTTCTCCTCTCTAGACGCCACCTTCGCCACATGCGGCCAGACAATATTAACCGCGGCAGCCTCGCTCAACAAGCCGGAGGGATTTCCCTGCTCGTCGCGATGGATCACGCCCCCCGCGGGATCCGGGATGTCGTGGACGCCGAGCTCGCGGAGGGCCGGGGCGTTGCACCACGCGGAGTGCAGGTCCTTGGAGTCGATGAAGATGGGGCGGGGGTCGAGGTCGTCGAGCATGGAGGAGAGGGCGGCGCCGTCGGTCATAGAGTGCATCCAGCCGCGGCAGAAGAGGCGGGGGAGGTGTGGGTTGGCCTGGGCGTAGGCGCGGATGGTGGAGCGGATGTCGGACAGCGAGGTGCAGGCTTCGAGGCTGAGTTTGGAGAGGGACGAGCCGAAGAGGAGGAGGTGCATGTGTCTGTGAGTTAGTAACTTAGTATGTAGTTGTTTGGATGGGTGGGTTGACTCCGAGAGTCTCAAAACATGATCACAGAACGCGGAAAGAAAGAACATAAGCAGAGCAAATAGATCTAAGCATTTCCACTCTGCAAGCGCAGATGTAAATCCACCGGCTTGCACACATTCATATTGACACATCACTGCATCTCTTCAACACCAATGGGTGAAAAACTAACCCATCAATAAAGCCAGGCAAGACCTTCCTCCCCTGCAAATCGACAACCTCGTCGGCGTCCTGTTCGGCGTCATTTCCCGTATAGACAATGCGGTCGTCGTGGACCAGCAGGCAGGTGGAGAAATCGCCGGCGGAGGAGCCACTGACGACGAGGGCGTTTTTGTAGAGAGTTTTCATTTTATGGAGGGTGAATTGGGATGATTGGGATAGAAAGAGAATATAAAATGCAGAGCGAGCAGGGACGAGAAGAGAAGAAGACGAGGGCGATGAGGGGAGGCAGTCAATTGCAGGGCGCGGGGTGGAGTCATCTATAGAGATGGGAGATACGTTGATCAGTGATAAGGGATAAGCGATAACGGAGAACACGCTATTCCCGGCGGAGCTGCCAAGACACTAAAGGACCGCCCCACCGCCGCGTATAAAGACGGCGCCGTCCCCCGCCGGACTTCCCGAGAATTTTGCGTCTCCCCTCCTGCCAACACCCCCTATGTGTGCGCGAGTTTCCCACGCATCAACCCACCATGAAGCCTGTCGCAAAAGATTGATGAAACATCAATAAGTGCGGTCCCCGATGCCTCCTTCCCATTATTTCCACCAATTTTCGAATACTCGAATATCGCCGGAATGAACACTGCTACAGACCTCGATGAGCAATCCGAGGTGTTATAGTGGTGGGACAGGCTGGTACATGCCGTCTGGGGCCTGCAGTGGCACGAGAGTACAGCTTCAGTTGTTCTTCCGCTCTGTCTGCCACCAGACATGGAATTGCGTCAGTGATAGGCCAGGGTCTGAAGGACGCCCTTTAACCATCCCCCGGATGGAGCAGTGGGAGCCCACATCACCTTAACGTCCGGTGTGTATATCGTGGGCGCCTGGGGGGGGGGGGGGGGGGGGGGGGGGGGGGGGGGGGGGGACGCGAGACCGGGTTCAATCCCCGGCCTGGCCCATCTTTTTTTCTTTTTCTGAGCGCACCTGACATTTGCGTCCGTTATGGGGCAAAGGTTGGCAGGTTTCCTCCATAATCCCACGGTGGTGCAGTGGTATCGCCGTGGGAGCCAGGTGCACTGCAACCGGCACCCTCCCTGGCCTCTTGTGGGAGTCCATACCACTGACGGAGTTCGAACCCCGTATGGCTCCTGCCCCTTTTTTTTGGTCATCGACCACCCAACAAGGGGCTTCGACGGTTATAGGCCAAAGGTTGGCAGTACCTGCCATGAAATCCCATGGTAGTGCAGTGGTCGCCTCCCTGGGGTTTAGCCCAGGTGTATTGCACACCTCACACCTGGGCTAGCATGAGATGCTGCAGCCGGGTTCGAATCGAACCTGGCTCGCCTCCTGCCTTTTTCGTTTTTCAATGACCAAACCTGGGATTTGCATCCGCTATAGACCATGGAAATGTTCTCCTCGCAATCCCAAGGGCAGGTGGTGCAGTGGTATTGACCGCTGCATGTATGGGCCTATATATATGCAAATACCACTGGGCCCTAGCAGAACCCGGTTCGGGTTCGAGGCCTGTCCTGGGCATTACCGACTTTTTTTTGGTCATTTAAGCCCCTGTGGCTTGCTCCTTCGTCGATTACCTCCCTAGTCAGAAGAGTTTTGTCAACAATTCCCACGGTAGTGCAGTGGTCAGTGCCTGACAGTGTGGCTGTCAGGTACTCTCTCGCACCAAGGTTGGTCCCGGCCGCTGAAAGGTCTGGGATCGAGCCTGACTGTGGGATTGTTTTTCTCCTTTTCTCTTTTTTGAACCCACGGGTTGCCTCGCTGCAGGTTATCACCCAGAGGCAGACTGCTCCTCCTACCAAATCCCACGGTGGTGCAGTGGTCGGTGTCTGGTACCTGCCAGGCACTCTCCCGCACGGGTTGGCCCCGGGCTCAAACGCTGCTGGAAGCAGCCTGGGATCGACCTCCACTGTGGGATTGTTTATCTTTTTTTTGTCTTCTTCCTCGACCCTCGCTCGGACTATGGACCAACATCAACAGAATGAAGAGATCTAAGAAATGCCATGGTGGCGTAGCAGTCAGTGCCTGCCCTTTAACCTCATTGATGGTCTGATCTGGGCTCCTCTCCTCAGGCACAGCGAGATCAGTCGACCAGGGCCAAGGGATTTCTTTTTGTCTCTTCCCTCTTTTTCTGAACCCGAAGCACCCGAATTGCAGGTTATCATCAGTAGGAGGAAGTGATCCTCCAAGAAATCCCGGCTGGTGCAGCGGTTAGGGCCTGGCTCTAACCCTCATCGATGGCCTGACCTGGGCTCCCTCCCCTTGGGGATAGTGCAGAGCTCCGGGTTCGACCCGGGCCATGGGACTTTTTTGTCCTTTTGTCCCTTTTCTGGACCCAAGCCACCTCCACTGCGGGATATCATCAGTCGATGGAATGGCTTTACTAACAAATTCTACAGTAGTGCAGTGGTCAGCGCTTGACACTGGCTGTGAAGCGCTCACCCTCACGGGGTTGGCCCTGGGCGATCGGCCTAGGATCGATCCTGGCTGTGGGATTGTTCCTCTTTTTTCCCCTTCTCTTTTTCTGGACCGAACATACCTGAATCGCAGGTTATCACCAGTATCTGAAAGGGGCCTACTAACAAATCCCACGGTGGTGCAGTGGTGGGTGCCTGACCCCCTGAAGCTGGTCAGGTACTGCCTATCATCGAGGTTGCCCGGGCTACATTCCCCACCCTTGGAGCTTTACTAGTTCTGGGTTCGACCCAGGCCGTGGGATCTTTTTTCCCCTCCTCTTTTTTGAACCCCAGCCACTGGAAATCGCAGGTTATCATCAGTAGCCAGAAGGGGTCTCCCAACAGTTCCCACGGTGGTGCAGTGGTCGGTGCAATGCAGCTGCATGCATTGCACAGCCCACGCATTCGAGGTTGCTCAGCTCCCTCCCATTTGGGAGAAGGCCTGGGTTCGACCCAGGCTGTGGGAATCTGTTTTTTTCTTTCCCCCTCCACTGGATCTTTTTTATTTGCTATACACATCCCCGTCTGGCTGATTTTCAGCTTCAAATGGGATCCTCCGTCTTTATGGATGATGGATGGGACGTAAAACTTATCCTATAGTATCACCTTATATTAGCCTAAGCATTACCGCGAACCTTCATTTGGTTATATGTATTAGCACTAATACTTACGCCGTTCGATATTGAGGTTTAGCTTGGTCATAGTTCCTGGATGTATTTCATTTTGGATTCACTTGCATTTGTTGTAAATCAGAGGAAGATTGATTGTTTGATTGACATCTGAAAAACTTGAGGGTTTATATACAGAATGAATACCAGATTGATCCGGAATAAATTCCGTATATGATTCTTTGATAATCTTTCAGATGTTGCTAGCACCTAGCGGGCCCGCAATAGTGCAACCCATTCAGCGCAGAACATAAAAATGGCTAAGAAAAGAAATAATCCAAGAGCAATAATTATATCCATGATATCTCCCAAGAGGACTATCTCGGGTAGAATAGGTACGAGGAAAGTCGGCTCGGTGGCAAGCGGAGTGACAGGGCGAGAGAAGGTTTTGCTGAGAAGCTCACTCAAATAACTAAAATATAGGCTGCATTGCTATTTTCTCTACATAAATAGCCAAAACTCCTAATCCTGCCGGGTGTCGAATCTTTTGCCTTGTTTTTGGCTAAAAGTATCGGGCTATATTTCTGGTAGAGCAGGCAGACAATGAGAATCGAAGTAAAGAATTCCAATACAGCAACAATGTATTAAGTCGACCTGCTCGCGTTCCTCAATCCCCATGAGCCGAAAAGACCAACATGGAACCTTGTAGATTCCACCACCCAATCCGCCATACACCGTGCCATACAAACTTGGGTCCAGCTTACCTGCCACTGAACCTGTAGGTAACTTACAGATCCATCCTCTCGCTCATTTCTTCCAAAGTGAAAGAGCATTCAGTTGGTTGAACCTCATTTATAATAGGATAGGGCTTATACAAGCATACCCCATCACCTTTGTTAAAATTTGCAACCACCGTTTGTCCTTGGGGACTATTAATCCAGTCAAAAAAGCTCCACGCTAGGTCCCAATCTCGGGCGTGGTTTCCAACGATAATATGACCAGGATTGACAAGTTCTTTCTCATCTACCCCACTTTTATAGACTTTGATTCGGTCTAGAAGGCAGCGATTTTGGCTTTTCAGTGTAAGGTAAGTTCCCCGATCTGTGATTGTGTATTCATTACGACGGCTGGCTTCCTCTAATGCTGGAATGGGGAATTGGTTATATCTGTGATACCAACTTGAGGAAGGGACACCCCATGGTACCTTTTCGCTCTTAGCTGAGACGTTCATACAAGGATTGACTCCTCCTACCTGTCCGATTTTTATCCAGAGTTCCGAATCCTTGATGTTTGTAGCGGACTTATCATAACGGCTGAGAAAGCGGACAGTACTTCCACTTTTTTCAGCAGCAGAGTATAGCTTTGAAAACATGGCCAGAAGTCTATCATCCTGCTGAAGTCCAGCTGGATTTTCCTTGGGACCAACCAAATAGAAATGGTCTCGGAAGGCCTCACACGGGCGATTCTGGCACTGTTCGCAGCAATCACAACTACCATGGACACCACAGTAACCGTAATAAGTTGTGTTGGTCTTACAACTGTTGCATTCTCCGCAGTGCTTGCAGCCGGTTGCGATCTTGTTCTCAATTGCAAGCATCTCCGCAGCTGTGTTATAAGTGATGCCAACGTCTGCTTTTCCCGATTTCAAGTTGTTGATAGTATCTGTTGTATCACCCAGAACCCACTCAATTTTAAAAGGGCCATCTGTGCAATCCTTGGTGCGATATTTGACAAATTCATTGGAAAGCTCTAGATATAGTCAGACCCCGAGCTACACCCACCGATTCTGCAATTGATCACTTACTTGCAAGCAAACCACTTTGACCAGCACCGCCGGTTCCAACTCGAAGCCTTACCTGGGCGTCTTTCTGATGACAGCCATATTCCTCAGAAGCAGAAAGTGACACCGTGAGGCAAAGCCACACAGGCAAAGTAAATACAACATTTAATATCTGCATGGTGCAAGGGTCTCAGAAAGCGACTTGTAGTATAGCGTTGTTACGCTGATTAGCTTTAGTTCATTTTTGGGAATCGTTGCTTGTTATATTTATACAGCATACCTTCATTTTAATGGAACACTTGGTGGTGACGACATGTAAAAGTTGATGTAATATGGATTAGTAGCGTCATTGTATGTCCATGACATGTAGAGGTTAGTTAATATAGGACTACTGACGTCAAATACAGAAACATATATGTATTAATATCGCTTAGTGGCCCCCCCCGATTCGGCTTGGAGGCACTGCTCATTTCACCGTTATAACAGGCAGATATAGATATTCTGCCACGTCAGATTGGAATAATGTGGAGACAACTGGAGGTGAAGGAGACCCTCCCAGGGCTACCAGTAGTCTAAGAAACAGTTATGTATAGGCTATCGGGCACAAAACCTGCTCTCAATTTTCTTTTCTCTTCATAGACATAGGATTCATCAGATACTGGCAATGGTGTCAGTCATCTTTTCGTCATATTAATCGGTTATTCTACGTCAGGATAAACTACATAACGTCCGGCCCATCGGCACCCTCCGGAAATGCCAATATGACACCTACATTCAAAATTGGGTTTAAGTTATTATAGGATAGTACCAAACTTGCCTCATTGAAAAACACGTCGTAATATCATCATGTTAGCAAGATCGATTTCACTGATACCCACACCGATAATTAGCCCGATCCGGTTCTACCTGCGGCCAGGCAATCAATGAGTGAATTGCTGCATACTGGCAGCGACGAAAGAGGAATGCTCCATTAGCCTTGGCAAAAAGCAATAAGGGGAATCGCTCGCTGCGTTCGCATGAAATCAGTGAAGCTCTAATTCATATATTTAACTTGGTTATAATATCACGGCATATTCTAGATTTATTAAGTCATTTATACTAGAATAGCTTTTCTTTATTTTTTAAATGTTCTTTAATATACTTGCTGGCACCTTTAAGTTATAAACTAAATATAATAGTATAAAGTGCCCTAAATAGATTATCAGATAATATACTAATAAGTAACGATTTCCGGATAGAGACGAAGTTCGCATATAGGTAATACTACAGTCTATAAGAGCGTTAAGAGCAAAGAAATAGCTTAATATATTTTTTATAAAATTAGCGGTGGGACAGGGCCTAGGGAGTAGGGAGTAGGGACTAGAGTTATAATGATAGGAGTATATTGCATTGATATTTCATATATGAGAAGAAATGATACCCAGCAACCTACCGTTGAGAATCGGCCTCAGGACCGAAATACAAACAAGTTTCTCCTCACACAGCGCCAGCATCGAGCTTATACTTCATTCTGACATACTGGATAAACAGGTTATAGAGTTCGCCCACGGTTCCTGCCTTGGTAATTTCACCTGTCGGGATATCGATCTTGAGGGATCGACGGAAAGAGGTCCGGATCTCAATGGCCATCAGAGAATCGATCGCCACGGCTTTCTGTTGTTCAATATCCATATCCTGATGGCCCGCAATACGCTCTGCAACAGTCCGGATAAGGTCAGCTTTAAGGGTGTCCATGAGCTCAGGCTGATGCAGGAGGGACGGGGTACTGTCGATCTGGAGCAGCACAGCTCGGAGTCGGTCTTCTCTTTCGTGGTCGTGGGCGGAGGTGCCGTCATTGAGGATGTTTTGATACGAAGCAAATCGTGCGTCATGGGTCTGAGTGACCGTGAGAGTCGAGTTTCTCAGGGTATGTGTCTGGCCTAAACCTATAGTTACCGTACAAGGCCCAGCAACATCCCCTTCGGAATTTTGAATGGCGAGCTGTAAGGCACTTAGGATATTGGCTTCGGATAGTACGATCGAGTGGTTTCGATATGCCCGCTCCAGCACATCAGGACGATGGTTAGCAACGCCAATTTCCTCGACAATGCCCGGATTAATAACGGAGGCTGCCATTCCATTCTGGCGTCGATATTGGGCAAACGCATCAAGGAAGGTATTTGCTGCTGCGTAGTTCGCTTGCCCACCTGCCCCGAGCGTTCCTGACGCGGAACCAAACATCACGAAGAAATCCAGCGGAAGATCCTTGACAGCGTGATGCAAATTCCACGTCCCGTCGACCTTGGGGACAAAGGCGGATCTCCATTCCTCATGCGTCATCTGCGCGAGAGTGCGGTCATTGAGACTTAACACCATCTCGATCACACCCGCCAGCGGCTTCGGGCAGCGTGAGACAGCGCATTTGACATCTTCAAAGCTCGTCACATCTCCTTTGACACATGTGACGTGGCAGCCCCGAGCTTCGAGCTCACAAAGTAACGATCGATGCTCGTTCAGATCTCCGGCGGACCGAGACAGATACACGAGGCTGCGTGCCCCGTGAGTCACCATCCAGCTCGACGCTGCTCTCCCGAGGCCCCCTAGGCCGCCGACTAGTAAATACGAACGGTCCGGTGAGAATGACGGAACGGGCTGGATGGGTGTGCGAGGCAGGAGGGACGGGTCATCGCATGGCATGCGGAGTACCAACTTGCCCATGTGTGCTCCAACCTGCAGTGATCGGAAGGCGTCGGCCGCATTGGCGGCATCCACGACGCGCAATGGTCGTATCGGCTTAACAAACCCTTGCTCGAGGCCGTCGCTAAATGCGCGATTCAACCGGTGCCTGATGTCGGGGCGTTCATGGAGCATCGTCTCAAGGTCAATCCCTATGAAGCTCCTGTTGAGCTGGAATGGACCCATGTCCAACACGCCGTGTGTGAGAAAATCACGTTTCCCTAGCTCCAACATCTTCCCATGGCGAGCGACACATTGCCAGCTGGTATGCAAGAGCTTCCCAGCCAGCGAGTTCAACACCAGATCCACCCCCCGGCCGTTGGTGGCCTGCATCACATCTGTAAGAAAGGAGTTGTCCCGCGAGTGAAAGATGCGTTCACGTGGGATTTCGAAGTTGTCCACTAGGTAATTCGCCTTTTCCTCACTGCCAACTGTGGCGTAAATCTATCGATTGGGTTAAAATTCGACTAGGACTAGGACTGGAAACGAACAGACACACTTACCTCGGCTCCGAAATGTTGACAGAGGTTGATTGCTGCTATTCCCACCCCACCGGCGGCCGAGTGGATGAGGACCGACTTTTTTTGTTTAGTTAACATGAGTTGCCCTGCTCGGCTGTATATGGAAACATGAAATACTTACTTGACCTGGCTGTAGATTTCCGACTTCTACGAACGCTAGGAGGACAGTGAGGTGGACGACAGTCATCGCCGCTGCGTCCTCCAGCGTAAGGTGGTCTGGAAGACGTGTAACAGACTTCTGATCTACTCGGGCCTGTGTGCAACATAAACCCAGGCCGATGATACCGACTTTATCGCCAGGCGTCAACCCGACGACATTGCTGCCGACGCGAGAGATAGTGCCGCTGGCCTCCAAACCAACGTGTTCCAATTTGCCAACCAGACCCATCAGGGCCATCAGATCCTAAATATCGCTTAATCTCGGTCAACCCTTTGCTTAAATCGGGAATGGCTAACCTTAAAGTTCAACCCCACGTATGCCACGTTTACCTCTACCTCTTCTGCCCCCAATGGAAGTGATCCACCTGACGTTGGAACCCAAAGGAAGGTATCTAGACGACCGAGTGAGCCGATGCTGAGAGCACGGGAGGTATCCGGGGCTGGAAGAACTGCAAGCTCCTGTGCAAAGGTCGACCAGTGCAGCCGGGGAACCTGGACCACCCCGTTTGCTAGGACAAACTCGTAATCATACTCTGCGTTGGGGAGCTGTCGTGTCGCATGGATCTTCTCGCAGACTCGCACAACCGCCTCCACTGCGACAGAATCCCACTGGTCCACCTCCACAACCGAGATATCGAGCTCCAGTTCATGCCGCAGCGTCCGGGCCATTCCGTGGATCGCCCCAAAATCCGGGTCGGTACAGGCCAGCTGGGTCTCATGGGTCACCCATAACAGTTGGCTACCGGCAGCGGCGACCAAATACTGCTGGAGCGCGGTAAAGCCCTCGGTCGACATGCGGGTAAGATATGGTGCTCTGATATCCAGAAGGGAGACAATGAATTGCCCCCGTTGCGGGATCTGAGCTAGAGTGGTGGTGCCAATGACGGTGTGTCCCTCTTTCTGGAAACATGATACTACTTCTTCAACCCAAGGGGACCCCTGGTCTGCGCTGGTGGTCAACAAAATGACCTCCATGCAGGGGGGGTGACGGGCAGTGGTTGTCAGGATGCTGATGCAGCCCATGGCATCAACTACATTTTCCTTGAGTCCACAGAAGCCCGCCGCACGGAGCTCATGATCCCACCGCTCTGGAGTCGCGTAAGGCCCGTCTGCACGGCCATCATCTTCGCCCACCCACCAGCCTGGAAGGGTACCCTGTGCATGTCGGTTAGTTCCGGCAGGCGAAGTTCTATATACGCTGGGGCAAACAAGGGGGTTAGTCCTACCATAATGGTATCGAGGAACGCCACCTCTATAGACGGATACATGTTAGCCTCCCACGGTCAGTCACGGGGCCTCGTTGGGATAACTCGCCTGGGGTAATCTCATGGAGAAGGAAGTGACCATTGGGGCTGAGAAGCTTGTGGATGTTACTGAGACTAGTTTGCAGGGAAGGCGTGGTGTGGATGACCTAGAGGATTTGAGTGAGCTTTACGAATAGCAACCAAAAAAAAGGGGGGGGCGAGGGCCAAAATACGTAAGATGCAACAACAAGATCAAAACTGTGAGCTTCAAAGCCCTGCTCCTCGGGGTCCCGGGTGATATCCAGAATTTCGTACTCCATATTTTTCTCGTTCTGGAACGAGTCTCGCGCCGCTGATAAAAAGCCCGGGGAGATGTCTGTGAAGACGTAGCGTGAATACATGCGCACCCCGGTTATCGACTTGACGTGTTTCAGCACCTCACTGGTGGCCATGCCAGTGCCCGCGCCAATCTCTAGGATTTTGAGATTGGGCCGGGAATGCGACAAGCCACTGAGGAAGGCACTCCAGTCGACGCAGCTAATTCCGGACCGGTACACCCCCTCGAGGGGTGAATCCGTCTCTCCCTCCAGCAATGTTTCGAGCGGCGAACGGATTGCGTTCATGAAGTCCCTGCAGTTCTCCAGGATGAGACTCAGGCACTCTGGGGCATACGAGAAGACGCCCAGGACGGGTACAGCGTCCTGGATCACCTGGTGTACGAAATGCTTTAGTCCGGCCGGAGTCAGCGTGTGTAAGCAAGGCCATCCGACGTGGCCCATTTGCTTGTCCTGCCCCAGCACCGCAGTCGCGGCTTGTATCCGCGCCCGGGTGACTGTGAGAACGGGGTTGTCCGATTTCGCGGTCATCATCCAGTAAACCCGATCCATGACGCGAGGGTCTTTCCATGCCCAGATCTGTTCAGCGCGCTGAGATGTATACGCCTTCCACCGGGAGAGGTCGGCACTGTCAGAATGCAGGTCCCGGATCTGTTGTTCAATGGCCAGGGTGCAGAGGTCACACAGGAGCCGGCCGAATTGCTTGGTCTCTTCAACTTGCTTCGAGGGAGAGGCTTGGGGAAGTAGATGTTCCGGAGAAAGGAGGTCGACATCAGGCTTTATATAAGTGCGAGCCACCAGGTGAGCTGCGGGCCCGTCTATCGTGGGCAGCGGGCTCAGCCTGAGCATGAAGGCTTCCTGCATCTGGAAGACCGTCTTACCGGCCACCGTCCCGGTAACGTCCCCATAGAGCCCCTCCGGTCGTTGCTGGGCACCTGCTACCACCTGCAACTTGGAGCCCCCCGGGGCGATAGCCAGCATCCCAATCGCCGTCGGAAGCTGTCTATCCAAGATCGGGTGCAGCAATGCGGAAGTCGAGGCCACGGCGACCATCTGCAGACACTGATCGATCGCCGTTGGATGTAAGAGATATCGCCCGCCCACGGTGTGCAGCGCGGGATCGTTGACCGCGGTAGCCATAGCCCGAGGCTGGGTTGGATCGGCGGTGATATCCTGCAACCCGCGGAAAGTAGGCCCAAATTCCAAGTTGGCCTTGCGGAGAGCCCGGTACCATCGAGCCGAGGGCAACGGACGAACCAGGTTCTCGGTGGCCTGGGGTGATTGCAGCGGATACTCATGGCCCGCGCAGACCTGGCCCTGGCAGTGCGTTGTCCAGACGGATTCTTCGTAGGCAGCTACGGTAAACTGGTACCAGTTCGAAGGCACACCATCCGCCACCTCAATAGGTCGCAGATTAGTTACAACTTCCACCTCCACGTCCGGACTGAGCAGCAGCGGGACCCGGAACTGCACATTACGTGTAGAATAGCCGTGGGTGGCGCAGTCCGGATGCAGCTGCTGGATGGCTTCCCCGGCCATGGCGACGTACCCGGCCCCAGGAAAGGTGATCTGCCCATGCAGGACGTGGTCGTACAGCCAAGGGGCGGCGTCCGGGGACAGCATATTCCTCCAGCTGGGCTCCAGCTGGGTAGATTCAGGGACGCGCGAGCCCAGCAGCTCGTGGTCCCGCACAGATCGAAGTCTCCATTCCTTACACGCCCGGGCTTCACTCCAGTGCCTCTGGTCGTGTCGCCAGGGATAGCGTGGGAGGTCAGTCAGAACCTTCCCGGTCTCCAGGATGCGTTCCATATCGACAGGGACTCCCTGCGCCAGGAGACGGCCCATTGCAGTGAGTAACGCGGCGTGACAGTCATCATCGTTGCGGATCAGCGTGGGGATATACGCCGGGAGGTTCTTGTCGCCACACGCCGCTCGCGCCGTCTCGCGCAGCGGAGCTGCAAGGGCCGAGTGAGGCCCAATCTCCACCAGGACAACATTCCCCTGCTTCCCCTGCAGGTGCTCCCGAACGGCGGAGGCGAAGAGCACGGGCGATTCAAGATTCCGCCTCCAGTAAGCGGCATCCAATTCCCTGGGCTCCGTGACGACCTCTCCAGTCACTGTTGAAACCAGTGGTTTCATACGCGAATGGTGGGTAAGATAGGGGGCGATAGCCGCCTCGTATTGGGCTCCGATGCGGGCCATATGTGCTGCTTAGAGTATTAGGGCTTTTCTTGTTCATCAAGATTCAAGGCCGCGGGTAAACTAACCGGAGTGGTAGGCGACTCCAACACGAAGGCTCCGAACGAAAATATCAGGCGATGCGGCCTGGATCCTGGCGATGGCCTGCATGACTGCTTCTTTGTCCCCGGAGATTGTGACATTCTGGGGGCTGTTTTCGCAAGCAATCGTGACTCCGTCCGACAAGTAGGCAGTCGCCTCGTCGCGACTGAGTCCTACCACGGCCATTGCCCCCACGCCCTCTTGGGATGCCGCCAGCTTGCCCCGGTAGAACGCAGCAATTATGGCGGCAGCAGAGGTGATTGCCCCGGCAGCATATGCAGCTGCCATCTCGCCACTGGAGTGACCGATTGCCACATCCGGTACAATGCCTTTGTCGGCGAGAACGTCACATAAGCCAATCTGGACTGCGGTGCACAATGGCTGTGCCATTTCCACCTGGTTAATCCGGGAGGCGATGGGGTCCCGGGATAGTTCCTCTAGATGGCCGGGACCGTTAGTCTCGGGTTCCAAAAAGAGCGAGATGGTGCGTGCCGTTGAACTCGGAGATACGTACCTTGCAGGGACCACTTTGGGGGAGCGTCTAATCCTTGCAATGCCTGGTCCATTTGCGCAATGGAGCCGATAAAACGGGGGTTTGCCTGAACTAGCTGTCTAGCCATCCCGGCCCATTGGGCCCCTTGACCCGTGAATATAAAACTTATTTGGGAGGGTTGGTGCCGTGCGTGGGCTAGCTCGAAGTCCGACGTCTCTAGCAGAGTCTCGGGGTGTGCCAGGGCAAAAGCACGGTGCTGCAGATGTTCACGCCTGGCCCCAAGGGTATACGAAATATCGGCCAGGGAGTGAGGCCGTTGGTTGATGTGCTGTGTGATGTCGCATATTCGCTGTTTAAGACCATCTATGCTCCTCGCTGATACCACCATCAGATACGGCCCACCCCTCGCCCCAGGATTCCTAGTTGTATCCGGCGGTGGAATCGACTCGTCGGACTAGTCGAGAATGGCATGGGCATTGCTGCCGCCCACGCCGAAGGAGTTGACACTGACCCGTGCCAGTCGATGCTGAGGCCATTTTATCAGCTCCGTCGGAATGCGCAAAGTGGGTGAGATGTCCGGGTTTGGCGTGTGGCAATGCACGCTGGGGGGGATTGCACGGTGCTCAAGAACCATAACCGCCTTGATGATGCTTGTCAGCCCGGACGCCCCTTCGGAATGGCCAACATTCGGTTTCACCTGCTCCTGTTAGCGTTTGCAGTTTGCTCCAGAAGCCGGAGGGACAAACACTGGTGATCACGACTCCAGCTTCCCCAAATACCTTGGCAATGGCCATAGTCTCCGTAGCGTCCCCGACGACTGTCCCAGTGCCGTGACATTCAAACAGTCCAGTCTGGTGCCACTGCCCTTCCAGGCCCGCATGTTGATAGGCCCGGCGAATGAGGGCCTCTTGTGCCTCGGCGGAAGGATTCGTTAAACCGAGAGTTTTACCGTCGCAGTTGGTTGCGGTCGAGCGTATGACAGCTCGGATTGGGTCCCCGCTTCGAATAGCATCACTCAGTCGCTTCACATATATTGCATTGACCGCCTCCCCACGACCATATCCGTCCGCGTTGGCGTCAAACGTCTGACTGATTCCAGAGGAGGAAATCACACCAATAGAGTTCATGATATCCGTCGTTGTTGGCGAGCAGATGAGGTTCGTGCCGGCGACAACGGCCGCTGAGCAGTGGTTAAGCTGCAATGCCTGACACGCCTCGTGGAGGGCTACCATGGCGGCGGAGCACCCCGTTTGAATTGTCATACTTGAAAGATTATTTAGAATTCATTCGTACAACCGGGTTTTGAGCGAACAGAGTGAGAAACGAACCTAGGACCGCGCAGATCAAACTCGTAGGATACACGGTTGGACAGAGTAAACGCCGCCGCGCCGAGCACTTGATATCGGTCTGTTCTCGGTGCACCCCGGAGACTAACCTCCAGCCAGTCGTCCCCAAACGTACCCACATACAGGCCAATATCGGCACCCTGCCAGCGTGTCTCGCCGGCATTTTCCAGACACTCCCAGACTACCTCCATCAGCTGTCGCTGCTGTGGATCCAACCGCCGGGCCTCCTTTGGCGAGATAGAGAAGAATCCGGCATCGAAACAGGCGGGATCCTCTTGAAGAAAATGGCCGCTGACTGGGCCATTCGAGGAGTCGAAGAAGCCGTTAACATTGTACCGGCTGGCTGGAACGGGACATCGGCCATCCTTTCGGTTGACAAGCATCTCCCAGAAGTCCTCAGTCGAATGGACTCCGCCGGGCAACCGCATGGCCAGTCCTACAATAGCAATGGACTCGCCCGCATGATGATTTTCTGCACAGAGAGATGGCATTGTGGTATTTCCGTACGGAAGAAATTTGGTGTTTAGGAATCCGTGCTCCACGGAAAAGGAGACATTAATAATTGTCAGTTCACGTTTCGTTATCCAGGAATGTACAGTAAACTGCAGGTCTCATCGGCTGGTAACAATACATTGGCGAACGGTTTGTGGACCGTGCTGGCCATATCTAAATGAAGGTCATGGAACGCCGGGGAATCCCTTGCTGCTTGGTTCAGGTGGTTAGACAGTCCTCACATTGTGTTACATCCTAGGGGTAACCTTGCCTTGCTTGGTAGATACCAAACTACTTTAACTTGAAGTTATTTATTAAATTAATTTATAAGAAGGGATAAAGCAGGGATATATACACCCCTTAACTGTCCTCCCTAGAAAATCTAACCCTAGTTGGCAGATCCCAACCTCCTTTGGCTTAAACTTATTATTTTTTTTTTAAAAAAAAATTTAATTAATATGAAGGAAGGGATAGAATAGGGATACGTATCCTTGGCCATCCGTCCCAAAAATGTAACCTTGCTTGGTGGAGGCCAAACTGCTTTGACTAGCAGTTATATTCTGAATCCACCAAGAAAACGGACAAGGATCCTCCCCAAAAGTGGCCAGCGTGGAAAGGAAACAGCACTCTGAGAGAGAATCATGACAGTCCCGATGGAATGGTATGAGGACCAGGTCGTGTTGCTCACGGGAGGTACTGGGTACCTGGGGGCGTGTCTTCTATACAAGCTGGCAGTGCAGCTTCCCACGCGCAAGGTGTTTGTGCTGTGCCGTCACTCGGTACAGAGAGCCGTGGCCAAATTAGAGGCTCTGATGCCCGAGCAAATTGACATTATCCTGGATACGCGCAAAGTCCAATTTGTTCTTGGGAATATTGCGCAGCCAAACTGGGGCTTGAGGGCAACGGACCTGCATCATCTTGCCCAAGAAGCAACCGTTGTTCTTCATGCCGCTGCAGAGACTTCTATCGCTCAGGAGCTGCCGGTGACTATCCACACCAACTGCTTGTCTTCCCTGGCCTTTTCACGCCTGATGCGGTCATTCCGCTCCCTACGAGCGATTCTCTACGTGTCCAGTGCCTTCGTGAACCTCTTCGTCCAGGATGCGGTAGTGAAGGAGCAACCCTACTCTGTCGAACCGGAGGACAACGAGCCTCACTGGGAGGCCCGGATCACTTCCATCCTCGAGACGGGCCAAGTTCCACACAGCGAAGCCTTTCCCAATCCTTACATTTTCTCCAAATATCTGGCAGAAAAGGTGATCTTCAGCGAGGCAGGCCATCTTTCCGTCCCCCTGCTTATCATCCGTCCCTCCCTCATTAGCCCCGCCATTCGTGATCCATACCCAGCCTACGGCGTGGATACGGTGACCCCAACCTACGCCATATTCCGGATGGTGGCAGGGAGTTCCCAGTACGGGCCTGAGAGGCTGGCTCAAGAACTGCCCTCGTCGGCCGTGATTGATGAAATTCCCGTGGACTTGGTCGCGGCCACCTGCCTAGCGCATCTCGCCATGGGTACACAGGGCATCGTTCACGCAACCTGTGAACTATACTTTCGGTTCACTGTCCGCGACATGATAGAAGCGATTTTGGATGCCACGCCGCTATCGCTGCAGGACCAATTCCGCAGTAGGAAATACAGAGACGCTTCTGCCCTAGCAGCGTATGCGTTTGAGAATATTCAAAGGTACTGCAGGGCGGGCCGATTTGAATGCCAACGGTCGCTGGACCTGAAGCGTATAACAGGCCCCCTTGGCCTCGAATTGCGCGGGCATGATCCGGCACTCCATGCCCGACATCGTATTGAGCGTATGTCACGGATTTTGGCGGACCAGTTCAAGAAGGAGGCGCGATAGGACTGACTGCTCGATTCGCATATATATGAGATATAATGTCATGTATACTCTCCATTCTCGTCAGTTAACCGCTACAGAAATATAACAGGCATGGATAGGAATTCCATCCGATTCACACCTCAGCTAACCGTTTGTTTTATCCCAGGTCATTAATTTTCTACGTTGTATTTGATCGTGTCCTTTTCCAATCGTTCCTTCTGTCTAAAATCCGTACTACTGGACCGCTATCCTAGATTCATGATGTTGACGTCGAGTAGGAATGGGGTCATTATATATATTGCCCTGGCTGCTTGGGTACCGGTACCTAATAGAGGGAACGGGAGAGGCGAGCTTTAGGGCTGTGGAAAACAGAATTTGGTTGTTTTATCATGCTCATGTTCGCTTAATTATTGTTTACAATGCTTACCAGTTATATTCATCGAATGAATCCTGAATGGATATGTCTCATGACATATCTTCCTCTTATTTCCCTTCTCATTCCGCTCCTTTCTTTCCTTTTATTCCGCTATGGACCTCTACTTACCCCCCACCCCTTCCCCCGTTGAAATCCTCCGAATAACATCGCCAGTCAACCTAGTTCTGAACTCTCCAATCTTTTCCTGCCAAGTCAATGATGCTATGGTATATGTTTATTGCGGTGACTCCACCGGGTTGGACTTTTGGACACTGGTGCCGGGAGGTTTGGTATACTCTTCCGTGGGGCGATCGCATACGGTTCTGGGTGGTGGTTGCCAGTGGAATCTATGCTATTTTTTCCCCTCCGGAGTTACCCTGGTGTTTGGCCATAATGGGAGCGCCTGCAGGGGTTCTTCACATCCTCCGCGCCATTGAGCTAGGATATGTCCTCGACATGAAGAGGTTAAAACGTCTTCGGAGACTGGGTTGCTCCGCGATGCCACTGTATGTGTGGGAGCCATTGCCGCCACCGTTTACCTTACGCCGCACCTATAGGCTTTTCGACCTGGTCACCAATATTCGGAGGATTGGATGGAGTCACGGACCAAGACATCGCCTCCCCCCGGTCCGCTTCCTTCTGCAGACACAATCGGCCCAGCAGACGGACGCCATGGAAGTCGAGTGGCCCACACGGGGGAGCCGTCGTCGGTTCCTGGTCAACAAGGTGTTAGAGTTAGGATCGACCTATACCAGTCGATTATCATCCCTTCTTCGGTGTGGACAAGTCCGCTTGCATTCCTGGAACACCACTTCCCGACGACCTCCCATAAAACGACATTACTCCTACTGATCCCCTGGGTGCACTGGGTCCCCAACCTTGTATGTATCTATGCCGCCATCCAGCTCCCCTGCTCGGCGATCGCATTGTTAGACGTCGGGGTGCTTGGGTGCGAAATGTGGAGATACCCACCCATATTTGGCCCAAACTCCAGCGTGTTCCAGTTTAATCTTCGCGGTGAGCACTGGAACCAACCCCAGGGAGCTTCATTTCATCTGGCTGGGGCTAACCTCTCTGGGATTGTTTCTGTGTGTAGGCTTTTGGGCCCAATTCTGGCATGATCTCTTCCGATGTACATTTCTGAGCATTGCGAGCTGGATTACCTCCTTGACCCGGGCAGAGAAGATCGAACACATTCTTGTGCTTTGGATTACCTGGTATTTTTTTGCTGCACTCCACGCCAGCATATCCTACGCTTTCTCGCACAGTTCTCGCGCCGCTGCCCTCCTGGCAGTTTTCGCGTGCCTGCAACCCCTTGTGATCATGACCCAGCAAGGGTTAGCAACGCAGGTTTCACAATCCCCGCTATTCGGCCTCCTTCCTACACTCCCTAGAAATCTCCTGCCTTTCCTGGTAGCTGGTATCTACCGGTACTGACAGTACCTTATCGTACCCCCAGCGGCACGAGTTCAAAGGTAAACTGGGTAGGCTGATATATTATGATAGATGCCTTACTGTCTGTGATCAACTAGTCGAATGTATCATTTTGTTCCCGAAAGGAATTTCAAGCTTGCTTCCTTCGCGCACGATTACACCTTCTTTACACAATTAGACTCCCCTCCCCCTTCCAACCATGGGTGATACAGTCGCTCGTGGAGAAGGACGGCTGCCGATTGCTATCTGCGGCATCGGCATGAGGCTGCCCGGGGGTATTCGAGACCCAGATGCTCTGTATGAATTTCTCGCTGCTGGAGACGATGCTAGGAGCCCGACGGGGACCTCACGGTTCAATATCGAGGGGTACTACAAGTCAGAAAGTAATAAGCCAAGCATGTTGAATACTGACCAACGGATACTGGTTGCATGATGTGAATCCGGCGGAGATTGATGTATCCCTGTTCAAAGTCAGGCCGAGCGAGGTTGTCTGGCTGGATCTGCAGCTGAAGCCGCTTCTGGAAGTGGTCTGGGAAGCATTTGAGAGTGCAGGCGAGGTCAACTTCTCGGGAAAAGGGATCGGATGCTACGTGGGGACGCTGGGCGACGACTGGGCCGGGATGCGGCTGCTGGATACACAGAATAAGAGCCCCTACGTTATGAGCACGATGGATCCCACACTCTCAAACCGGCTTTCTGCCGTATTCGATCTGCAAGGGCCGAGCATGACCGTCAAGGTTGGTTGTTCAGCTGCCGGGTTGGGCCTGCATTTAGCATGCCAGGCGATCGAGCAAGGTGACTGCACTGCCGCAATCGTTGCAGGAACGAGCCCGCTCGTGAACCCGGACATGAACATTAATCTGCAGATATCCGGGGTTCTGTCCCCCGATGCCTCGTGCAAATCGTTCGATGCCTCTGCCGATGGCTACGCACGCGCGGAAGCCATTAATGCTCTCTATGTCAAACGGCTGGACCTCGCCATCCAGGATGGGAACCCTATCCGGGCAGTGATCCGCGCTACCAGTACCAACACCAATGGTACTACGGAGGGGTTAGGCCGGCCCTCCCAGAGCGCCCTAGAGCGGGTGATACAAAAGGCCTACGAGCGAGCGGGCATCCATGATCTGTCCCAAACGGCAATGGTGGAATGCCATGCGACAGGGACACCAGTCGGCGATTCCATCGAGGACCCTCGATGCTCCGGCACCCTACCACGGCAATGCCTCTCTGCTGGCTCGGTATGAGCCGCAGCGAATCCTTCCGCATGGCATGTGAATTACGCTGCTTGTACCCTCCCCTCCGAGTTCGTTGGCTCTCTCCGTGCAGGATGTGCTAGTGCGGATGGGATATCTGGTAGAACAGTGCCACTGGGGGCAGCCCATCCCTCCCTGTGTCAATTTGATCTCATTCATGGAGGTGGACACCCCGTTCTTCGATGGCTTGGAGAGTGAGAAAATGGGACAACTCCTGAACTTCCTCCACGATCTCTCGAGGCACGGCGTGAGCGTTCTCTGGTTGATGGGAGCCGTCCAGATGGGTGTCACAGACCCCAAGGTTTGCCGTGACGCTCGGGATAGCACGCTCAGTGCGATCGGAGATGGACCTGGCGTTTGCAACGCTGGAACTGGTCGACCGGCGAAGTGTTGCAGCGGACGCCATCGTCGAGGTATTCCGCAAGATCCGTGCTGCCCGCGAGCTAGCACCCGGGGAGAACCAGCCCGACATGGAGTACATCTGGGTGCAGGGCGCCGTCAACATCGGCCGCATCCAATGGGGGTCGCTGCAGGATGCCTTGCGACAAGCTGGCCCAGAGCACCAACCGGTCCAACTGTCCATCGCGCGGCCGGGAGCCCTGCAGACGCTCCGATAATATAGGCTACTTTTAACGGACAGAAAAGGACCGTAATATAGTTTAAAAGTCTAGTAGAAATAGTATATCGGATCTGAAGATTCCCGAAGTCTATACTCCAGATTAGATTGGTATATCAACTTGTAGTACTAGCTTCGAATCCGTAGAAGCCAAATGGGTTAGAAGTCTTTATCGCTTCCGCTACAGTTAACTGATAAAGCTGCTAAGCTATATAACTAGAGCCTGTCGAACTAGACTTTTTAAGGAGTGTGACGGGTAAAAGTAAATGTAAAAAAAAAAAAAAAAAATAGGTAAGAAAGGGACTGCTAATTAGAAAATAGTCTATTAAGATTATGTATTTAAAATACTTCGTCTTCCGCTTATCCTGTATTTAGTAATTATCGTAAACTATTTAAGACGTGCTTAGGGCGTGTTCAGATTCACTCAGTAAGTAAAAAGCAGCGAGAGATGAGCACTAAAACAGAAAGGGAAGGCCATCAACCGTCCTAGAAAATCAAGTACATATGTGATTCTTGATCAGTACACACGCAACCTTTACAGGAGACCGTAGATTCAAATAGTAGAATGTAGCCAACGCCGTCAAGGCTGATAGATCAGTTTGATATTCAGCACAAGTTCAAGTTCAAGCCATATCATAGTAGCCACATAATGAAGACGCGGGTGCAGTTGTGGAGTCTTATCTATACATTATATCCATACGTGCACATACCAACCAGTCCTGAAGACCAGACCAGACAGAGAACCAAGAGATTACAGTCATCAATTCATGTCTACATACTCGTATCCAATTTCCCAATTAATTGCCCCCGAATCGGCTTCGCACCCAGCTTGCTAATCCTCCCCCAGCCCCCTGATCTCGACTGGCTCGCCGTTCACCCTCTCCCTCCGCGCCGCCGCTGCCCCATCCCCAGCCGGACGGCTGTCCGCTGTGCTCGGGTACGGCACTGCCGCGACGCGAGGTCTCCGGACTGCTGTCGATCACCACGGGGTTGTCGCTGGTTCCTCCACGAGTCCCTTCGCGAGTCCCTTCGCGGGGCCCTTCGGCATCAATACCCCGTCGACAATGAGGACACGTATTATGCTGGCTCAACCACATCTCGATACAGTTGTAATGAAACCAGTGTTTGCACGGCAGCACCGTCACCTCCGTGCCCATCTCCACCGGGTCCATGCAGATCGAGCATTCTGCCTTGCCATCGTTCCCCAGCATGTCCTGGTCCACCTTCTTCTTCGGCAAGGACTGGATAGCATTCTGCGATGCCGGCGGGGCGGCAGAGCGGTTGGCATTCTGGTCCACCAGCTCTGAGATCACGCGGTCCAGCTCTTCTTGCGAATATACCGCATCCCCGTGTCGTTCGATGTTCAGCAATGCGGACAGCATCGCTAGAGGGTTGGGGCCCGTCATGACGCGGAACCCGCCATTGCCAGGCTGGTTGGTTTCGTTGTTGAAGTCGCCTCGAAAGAGTTCCAAGATACTGCCACAGTCAGCTACCATCCAATAACCTCGTGGAACCGGGGGGAGGAACGTACTCGCCCAAACTGCGTAGAGGGGTAGCCATCGGCTGGGGACCATCTGCATCGCGAGGATGCAGTGCATCGTCGTGGAAATCAGAGCCACCTCCAAACCGTATACCGGTGGTGAAGGACCGCTGAAATCCGTACGTCTGCGGTCCTGCCTGCTCCGGACGATGCGCATGTGGTTGTGGGCTCCACCGCTCGTAGTCATCATCATCATCATCATCCCCATGTCCCGAATCCCACCGTTGTCCCCAGTGCTGGCCCGGACGATGAGGGCCTGTTTGCTGATACGTGTTCGCTAATCCGTGGAAGATGGTGTCCAAGCCTCGCACCACCGGCATCAACGGATCATTCTGCACATTGCCCTGCGGGTTGGTTGACTGCCGTCGAGGAGACGAAGAATACGTGGTAGTGGAAAAGGTGAACCGACCGTCGGGCGAGCGATAGGTGTGGTGAGAGAATCCATCTGCGGAACTGCCACTGTTCCCTCTCGCGCGGAAGGGGAAATGAGGCTGGTTGTTATCATTTGTAGAGGCCCAGGGATTGTGGTTTGCGAAAGGGTTCGAGGGCGGCGTGAATCGATCTTCGGGCGCTTCTTCAGGAGGGTCAGGGACTTCGGTGTCGGGGGGTATTTCGATCTAGAGAGTCAGCCATTTCTGTATAGCTCGCGGCAAAAGGAACATACAATCTCGGTGAATTCAGAGTGACAGGTCGGACACGTCAGTCCGCTATCGTTCCGAAGCCAGACCCCGCCACACGCATGACAGAACATCCGGTCCCCCGCGTCCATGGTGGAATCAAGAGTGGTCGGTGGTAAACCAGGTAGGAGTATGAAGCTGAATAAAGGAAGAGGGGGATACGGGGTACCCAGGAAGTCAGGTATCAGACAAAGCCGAGAGGTAGGTGTTTATCTATAACAACGGACTGCAGTAGATCGGCCGGAGATTGGCAAGGTTTCTATTCCCTGAGGAAACTCAGCGTCGTTCATGGTTCATGCCCACTTATACAGGAAGATGGACGGGGTGATCCCATTAAGTTATAGGCAGGGCATTGTTTCGTCGAGCAGAGTGAATTCAGGAAGAGAGTTGATGGAGGAAAGAAGGCGGGCGAAGATGACGTTAGCAGGTGGCGTGCCTGAGAGATCAGTCACCCACATTCCGCCTACGAACTATACTGGCTTTCATGAGGAATGATCAAAACACACACACTGGATTGAATATTCACATTTGCTAAATTAATGTCATGGACAACAAAACGCCATCACATGCAAAACAATCATTTCATCCCAGTATCAATAACAATAGCAATCAATAGCAAGCCAACCGCAGTAAACCAAACCCGCTCCGTCCGTCCTATGTACATCTCCAGCATCCGAATTATCTGTCTGCTCATCAATAAGGTACCCCGAGTTAGTTTCATATTCATACCCGACGTGGTCTACCGTCTCTTCGCTCCCCGCAACACAACGCCTCCAACCACACCCGCCGCCAGCGCCAGCCCGCCTACGATCGCAATGCCCAGCAGGCCTTCCTTGGACACCTTCTCCTCGATCAGATTGCCCAGACTCGCTGCCTGGAGGTTGGACGGCTCCTTTTCCAGCAGCAGGTCATTATACCGTCGCGCCTCGCCGTAGTTGCCCAGCTTGTAGTTGCCGAGGGCCAGGTAGTACAGGCATTCTCGTCGTCGCTCTGGGGCCGCGCGGAAGATCTCTGATAGTAGGCGGACGCCTTCTTGCTGTTCGGGGCGGGCGTTGGATTTTATCAGGCCCTTTGGTAGGTAGTGTTAGAATAGCCGACGAGACGACGAGATGGTGTTTGGGAGCGTTCATACCCAAGCATAGTTGAATTTCGTCTGGATACCAACGTAGTCACCTTCTTTTTCGTACTGAGATCGGAGGACCTGCAGCTCGGCCGGCTTGAGGGGACTGGCAGTAATCGAGTCAGTGGGAGTTCGGGGAATAACGGCGAAGCAACAAACCTCTCAGCGTCGGCGGCATCTAGATTCCAGGCAGTTAGCAGGATAAACACCTCGAGCGAGGAGGGCACCTACATGGTAAATTCGAGCCCATGGTATCTGATGAATGCTGTAGGGCAGTAAAACAAGACTTCACAAGGAACAGCTCCCGGGATGCAGGCGAATGTCAATCGAATGGACGATGAAGAATGACCGGCGATCCTCATTCCTGCTGGCCGCCTGGATTCTTTCGTCACGCGGTGGCGGTGCTGAAACTGTGGCGCTGTGGCGGTTGCTCCCCCAACCGAGTCGGAGTCAACATCTTTGTTTCATTTCATCATCTTCTTCACGTTACAGAGTCAACCATCACATATCGTCAAAATGCTGCTTGACGAAAGCCCCGCTACGGTATTCCTCTCTTTAACCCCCTAATCTCTCAACTCCGAATCCCCAACTAACAGCACCAGCTGATCCACGCCACCATCGGCAACTTCAACATCCAACCCGACAAACAAGCCGTCACGCGCATCAATGACTCGCTCGCCACCCTGCAGCAGGCGCGCGACCTGCGCACCCGCGAAGCCGAGTCCTCCCTGAAGAAGCTGTCGCGCCACCTGCACTCCCTGAACGCGCAACACGAGGAGGCCGTAGCGGCACACGACGCGGGCAAGCACGCGGCTGACATGGTCGAGCTGGACACGAAGAAATTCCGCATCGCGAAAGCAGCCACGGAGCTGGAGATTGAGAGCGAAAGACTGGAAAGCGAGCTGGAGATGCTGAAAGAGAGGCTGGCGGATTTGGAGGCGCAGGGCCTAGAGGGCGACGAGGGGACGAGGAGGGAGAGGGAGATGGACGATGCGACGATGTGAGTTCCTTCCTGCTGCCTACATTGGCTCTGGGTGATGTAAGATATGCTAACGCGCGCAGTCTTCGGTTGAAAATCTACCGGTCTCTCGGCGTGGACATCGAGGCCGACGAGGCGGGTACATTCAATAAGGCAGTCATTCGCAACAGTCGCAAGGGCGATGTGCACGTCGTCAACATCGATCCGAAGTTTTCGCGCTTCTTCTACTCGAATTACTTCTGGTCGACGATGCAGGGGTAGTTCTTTTGGCGATTGATTGTTCATTTGGGTCGGCGTTGGGGTCACGACGCTACGAATTTCCTTGCTTTGAGTTTCTAAGGTCTACATGCATACATACTTAATTTCTCGACAGTTCCAACGTTTCTCTTTAGTGCTCACTGAGTAATTGCTCTATATCAAAGTACACTGGCCACTGAATGGCTCACACATATACCTGATCTGATGCCTATTATACAAGAATCTAAAAATCTAAAGTTACACTATATTACAGAGGTAGTCCTACCTACCTCGACGGGATGCCTCCACAAACTCCTTCACCTTCGCCTTCTCCTCCTCCGACAACGAGCAAGCCCTCTCCTTCCCATAAAGCAGCGGCTTTTCAGCCGGAAACAACCGCTCAATCGCCTCGAGCACATCCATCTTCGTATACCCTCGCTCTATATCCCCATCCCCATCCAACCCCCAAACCTGCATCCACTGCTCCTCCAACCGCTCTATCCTCTCCTCCAACGAATCCATACACTCCATCTCCTCCCCATCCCACGTCAACACCGCCTCCTTCCTCACCCCATCCACATCCCCCATATACCGCATCTCGGCTCCCAATTGTCCTACCGCGCCCAGCGCCTCGACCTTCTCATTCCACAACACCTGGCGCAGCACGCCCTCATAGTCGACCATCATCCAGAGAACGGGGTGCTCGCTGCGTCCCAGCGTCTCGCGCACTCCCTTCGTCGCCTCCCGGGTGCTCACGAGCACCCCCACCTGCTGTCCCGTCCGCCACCCCGCGTGTCGGCGCACCGTGCCATCGAGTTCGCGCACGAGGCTCGGGCTCAGCTTTGCCTTCAACGCTTTGCATTGCACGCAGACGCGTAATGGATGCTCGTGTCCTGGCAGGTGCCAGGTGCCGAGGAGGTCGATGCCGGAGTCGGAGCGTCCGCCGATGCGGTGCAGGTGGAAGGAGAAGGCGCGGAGGGTACTTTGCACGGTGTATTCGTAGTGGGTGCCGATGTAGGTCGGGGTGGTGGAGGGGAGGCTGTTGCGCGCGGCGTGGGCGAGGAAGGAGGGCAGGTCGTGGTGTTTTGTGCTGGGTGGTTGAGGTGGTGGAGGGAGCTTGAAGAGTCGCGATGTGAAAGTGCTGAGATGGCGGAGATGAACGCAGGGAGATGCGCGGAGGGAGGTTGAGATGGAGATGGAGATGGGATTGGCGAGACGGTTCATTTTGGTTCCTTCATAACGGTGTTTCTTTTAATTGGGGGGTGTTGCGTATGACTGTAGAGGAAGAAAGGAGGATGTTTGTCGGGGAAGTAAAAAAGCCGGAGAAAGGCGATCTTATCTCTACCGTACCTTATCGGCGTCATCCTTTCTTTCCCTTCTTTCTTTCTTCCCTCAACAACCACCCACCATGGCAGACATTCTCACCCAACTCCAGACCTGTCTGGATCAAGTACGTCTTTCAATTCATCATCTTCCTCCCTCCCTCTCCCTCTCTCCAACCTACTAACCACCACCAAAGCTAGCAACCCAATTCTACGCCACCCTAGGCTACCTAACCACCTACCACGACAACTCGCCCGCAACGCCCCCATCAGAGATCGCAACCGCCGCGCCCGCCCTCGCGCGCATCCCCAAGAACTCCTCGTCGCCGCCCGTCCCGGCCAGTGCGCCCGCAGGATCCCAAGCCTCGCCTCCGCCATCGCATCCCACACAACCGGGCCAACAACAACAACCAGGCGGAGAGGCGGGGGGCATCACGCCGGGAGGGACAGCCACAGGGGGGGATCCGAATCTACCGCTGGCGGCCGACTCGCCGCGGGTGTTTGCGAGTCGGCAGCGGGAGTTGGCGCGCGATCTGGTCATCAAGGAGCAGCAGATCGAGTATTTGATTTCGGTGCTGCCTGGGATCGACTCGAGTGAGGAGCAGCAGGAGAGGCGGATTAAGGAGCTGGAGAAGGAGTTGAGGGGGGCGGAGGAGGAGAGGGAGGAGAGGATGAGGGAGTTGGGACGGTTGAGGAAGCGGTTAGAAGGGATGTTGGGCGCTGTGGATAGGGGGATTTATGGGGATCGGTCGTGATTTGACACGAATCTGGATGGTGAGGGTGGCTACATGGTTACATCTTTTCTTTTAATTAGATCTATGGCTGGTCTGTGGATGATAAACAAGTCTTTTGTATTCAACCGGACTCGCGCCCAAGGTATCCTGTCTAAAAATGTCGTGTACGAGAAGCGCCAATGATGTACTGTAGCCTCTTCAAATCTTCAAACGAACTTGCGAAACACCGATGAGAAGAAAGATGACAGAATATAAAAACGCCCGAGCCGTGAAGGGTATCAGATATCAACCGTAATTTGTCCCAAATCAGTTCCGTGGTTATGTATGAGCCAGAAAACAAAGAGTGTGCTTCAAAAATGGTGTAAAAAGAGGATTATGCAAAAGAACAGCAAGAAGAATGGGAAAGAGAACAAGAAAGATACAGGATCATTTGAATAATCCCCGGTAATCTCGCATTCGCTGCTCCTGAACCTCCTTTTTATCGAGTCTTCCCCGGTTCAGGCTTAGATCGGCCAGTTGCTGCTTCTTCTTAGCTAGCTCGAAGATCTTCTCCTCGATACTGTCCTTCATGATGAACTGAACTGTTGTCACTTCGCGTGTCTGCCCGATTCGGTGCACGCGATCCACTGCCTGCGCTACCGCCGCCGGATTATACTGAGGCTCCATGATGTACACTTTGGACGCCGCGGTCAAATTGAGACCCACGCCGCCAGCGCCAATGGTGGCAAGCAGCACGGTGATGCGGTCATTGCTGTGGAATTCCTTGAGGGCTTTGCCGCGGGCCGCTAGCGTCATGGTGCCATCCAGCCGTACAAATCCTGTGATGTTGTTGTCTTTCAAGGCGATCTCGATCAGATCCAAGTGTGACGTCCAGGCGGAGAACACCACGCTCTTCAAAGGGCGTTGATCTTGGTCCTTCAGTTTCTGACTCTCTTCTGCAGTCGCTTGAAGCTGCTCAATAAGAGCCGTCGTTTTGGTGTGGGGCCCTTCGTATTCCCCGAGGATCTTTGACTGTCGTCGATTTTGTTTAGCCTGGGCCTGCTCCACCATATGATCTTGCAACCCCCCAACGGTGATAGAAGCATAGGAAGCCGGGATCCACCCGTCGCATACTTGGCATTTGATGTCCGGTAGGAGTGTGACGCCTTTGGTGTCAAAAGCATGTTTCCATCCAGAAAAACAGTCAGGACACAACACGTCATAGCAAGGAAGGACGATGGCGATTGGGGTTTGCCGGCCAACAGGGCCAGAGTCAGAGCTTGGTTCCTCCAACCGCTTATTGCACAAAGCGCATGTGTCTGCCGAAGATTCCTGCATTAAGACAAACATCTCATACGCTTTCTTGAAGGACACATCGGGGGCATCGCTGTCTCCACCTTCTTCAAGATTGATGGCATCTTGGACGCTCAATCCCTTGATCCGTTCTCGGTCAGCGGCGTCGAGCAGCTCCTTGCCGTGGGCGCTGATCTGCCGTAGTATCATCATGGCTTTCAGGATGTGATGGTACATGCGGCCCTTCATCTTGGCCTGGTCCTCGCCAGCAATCACCTTCATCATCACGTTGGACTCGTTTCGGAAGAAATCATGGAGTTGTTTTTCCTTATCGGAGAACTTCAGAACAAGGATCTGGTCGTGTCTAGCAGGGATGTCGATCTTGTCCTTGACTCGACGAAGTGTGAACGAGTCCACGAGCACGCGCAGACTCGCTAGAACTGTGGCATCTCCCGTCTTGAATCGACTGAGAATGTGCATTGTAAAGTTGCTCCGGTCATTGTATGGGACAAGCCCAAGGAACTTGGTCACTGAGAGAAGATCCTCGAGCCGGTTTTGGATAGGTGTTCCAGTAACGGACCATTTGCGCTGCGAGTTGAGCCTAAAAATCGCCTGGGTCTGCGCGGCGGTCTGCTCTCGGATGGTATGCGCTTCATCTAGGACGATTCGGAACATATTCATCTTCGTTAGAGGGCTCACGCCCCGTTTAGCGCCCCTTCCGGACAGTTCGCTGAGCACGATGCTGTAGGTCGTAATCACCAGGTCGTACTGCGACAATTCCTCAACACTGTTGGTGCGTCCCGAGCCGTGAAACACATAGTAAGAAACAGCTTTCGTCTTTAAATGGTCCTTGATCTGCAGGACCCAGTTGTTGACGGCACTCAATGGAACCACAAGCAGTGTGACTTTACTGTTGCGAATCCCTGGGATCTCTTTCACCATGTCTGTTGGGGGCGGCAAAGGCGCCCAGTTCCGTGCTTCATCTAAGGAAGACACGACTAGAGAAAGAATACTCAAGGTCTTACCGAGGCCCATCATATCGGCCAATAGCCCACCCAGAGTTTGCGGGGGCTCTTCATCCATTGTAAGGCCGCTGATGATTTCGCGATATTTCCGCTTTCCACTGGCCGAGTATTCGATTCTCCAAAGCGAATTGTTTTCTTCCTCCTTGGGTCCAAATTTGCGTGGCTTCTCCTTCTCGGTCATAAACCAAAGAGCCTGCTTCTGGTGCCGGAGCAGGGGCGTCTTCAGAAGAGATGGAGTATCTATCTCGGGAAGATTCTCCGCGCTCTGAAGCTGGTCGAACATTTTCATAACCGCATTATTCACCTCCTCCGCTGAGCGTACTTCGTAGCTGACACTAGATCGGCCTCGAGCAGCGAGGGCCGGTAAGAAGTTAGCTTGCGCGCGCCTTTTCTCGGTATGCGGATTGAACACCGGGACTCCTTGTTCCACGGAGAACGGCGTCCCAAGCCAGACGTTATTTTGGCCCAGATGATTTCCAACGAGTTCCGCATCTTTTCTGAGGCCATATAGATTAATGGAGGCTCGAAAGAACTCTGAGCAACAGCTCCAGGGGAATTCATCCGGCTTTCGCTGCCGATAATCCAGGCGTGCGGTGATGTCCACCTTCAGGCCCGGCGAATCAAGAAGCGGAGCGATCACAGCGGCGATCCGTGCTTCAATGGCACCAAAAATCTTCCCATGCGGATCCGAGACGTCGATGCGGATGTTCTTCTGATTCGCGTCACGGTGTACCCCTAATTTCATTGACGGCCAGCTAACGTTGGGGTCTCCGAAGATCGTTTGAGCAGCAGGCCTCGGAACCAAAATAGCCTGAACCCTTGCATTTTCAATTTTCCCATAGCACACCCTTTGGATACTGAGGTTGTTTGAACCGGTGACTTGTAGATCGTCGTCGTCTGTCGTTGCTGGAGCATCTGAATAGTGTTAGCAAATCGCGCGAGTCTGGTCGTATGATGATATTTCGTAACGCACCCAGGGTCAAATCGACAACATCCGGGGTCACCGGAAGTGACGTATCAGGGGTTGATTGATCCTCCTTCATCCATTTGCCTAAACCGCTGTCCCCAGCGGAGGTAAAATTTCCCTTCTTTATCGGTCCATCCTGCTCTTCCTTCATTTTGACTTTCTTGTAAGGTGGATTGGCCCGCCTCTCCACCCCATACATATTCTCAATTAAATTACCATGGCGCAAATTTGCTTCAGGTTCGAGGTGATCGCAACCGCGCTTCGTATCATGTTCATCGTCGCTTTGCGCACTCGTAAAGGTGAAGTCCACCTCGGGTTCTGTTTGCTCGGAGGGTTGCGGCGATGAAGTCGCACTGTTCGTATGCGACTCGAGCGACTGGAGCCGCGACCTCGACTTGGGACTCGGTTGGACGGAGGGCGGACGACGACGCTGCGGACTGTGGAATCGTTGCGCGGTCGAGGAAGTGCCGGCGGGAGCGACGGGGGAACGGGTATTACTTTGCGATGATTTTCCGGACTCCGACCGGTCTGCAGTGTCGATCAGCGAGTCTGTGTCATCCAAGGACATTGGGTCTTCGGGAGGCGAGGGGCACCGCCTAGATGAGGGAAAGAATGCATCCTGGGCCTCCGAACGAGTGTCGCTGTCTGGATAGGGAGATCCAGGGGGCTCTTCCGGGTAATTACCATTACTATTCATTTGTTTCTTGTAGGCCTTTGGGTCCAATAGCATCGCCGCATGAGAAGCCATGGCTGTCTCTTTCTGCTCTCATGCAAATGCAGGTATCCGAGACAACGTATGCGGGATGTGAGGTGTATGAAGTATCGACCGTAATTAAGATGGGTCTAGGAGGTAAACGACAGAGGAGGCACAGATATATCACGGCGTCAAGTGAGCGAGGCGAGGTTCTTGGTCATCGAGTTGCTGCGGAGGTAACTCAAGGGCGAGAAGTGGCCGAGGTCTAATACAATGCGAAAGGAAAGTGAGCGATAAGAGAGTCGTTAGAGCCCTTCCATCGCGGAACCCATGCACAAGCGATGGACTCTGTCAAGCGCAGGCGCAGAATTACAAAGAGACAAAGTCGAGCGGGAGGGCGAGGAGTAGAGAGGGGCAGGAGAGGAGAGAGCGAGAGAGGGAGAGTCGATGAGCAGTTCGAGTGTTTCTGCCTCGATGATTATCGCGTGCCAAGCCGCCGATAAGCAGGGCTTATCAGTCACGAGGACAACCCCTACCTCCACCTACTGCGCCGTCGCGCATGCCTCTCGTTGCATGCGGTTCTCTTTTCCTTGTATGCATGCCAGCGTCATTGGAAGAATTAATATGCAAGACCAGCAACGAGTCTGTCTGTCTGTCTGTCTGTCTATATACAACATCAGGGTGGAATTTTCCCAACCAAAAAAAGGCCGCTAAATCCGGCGACGTCGCAAACCGATTCCTCAGCCGGTTCTGCCCAAACACGCTAAAAGTGGAAGATGATGGTCATGATGACAAGTAAAAGGGGTAGTTGAACAAGAAATAGAAGGGAAAGAAGAAGATGCGTAAGATGGGAAAGTGGAATCGAAGGAAACAAGGTGCCGTGCCGGATCAGCACCATGTGAAGACAGGATTTTTGCTCTTAACAGCTTCTAGTCGCTCCACGATGACTTTGCGCTGGTTTCCTTCCATTCCTTCGGCGGCTGCATAGCCCAGGTCGCCTTCCAAGTCATCGCTGCTCCAAATCAAATGCGCCTGATCGCGTCCATTCGAAGACAGGGAGCCGTGTTTCTGATGCTTTTTGCCGGGCCTTGGAGGGAGAGTGGCCCAGCTGCGATCCATACCTCGGTCGTCACTGAAGTCATCGATGTTTCGTCGGCCGAACCCATCGTCATTTAGTGTAGCAGGGCTGCCATTCTGAGCTCCGGGCCCGTCAAAATCGCCAGAGTGACGGCCCCGAGAGAGCTCGAACCGGTTGGGATTGGGCAGCTCGTTCGGAGGAGATCCCAGTCCTAAAAGGTCGCTCTCCGGGCCCGAGCCCAGGGACATGGCGGCGCCAATGTCCATTTCCTCGTTGTCGGGGTCATAACTGTCGTAACGTTCGTAGCCCCGAATTTTGCGCCGTTGGGCTTCCGTGGACGGCCCCCGAAGAGGAATGGCAACGGGAACGTCCACCAGATCATCCCAGACGCAGACTCGAGTACGCCTAGTCAGTTCCAAGGGACCGTGGTCGGGATGCTTCAATGTTTCCACAACATTCCATGCCTGACCCTTCATCACTGCGATCTGCCTAGCAAACATACTCTCCTTGAAGTCATCATCCTGCGAGAACACTCTTCGGAGGGCCATTTGCGTGCCACTCCACCAGGCTGTCGATGTGAGTAGCGGGAGGAAATGATCTCTCGTTCGTTGAGAGAAGGGCTGTCCTATTAAAGAAACCGGAAGGAACAGCCAACCGAAGGGAAAGCTTCGCCACTGGGAGAGAATAAAAAGTTAGCATCGAGTTGATCGCTACTCGTCATAGGAAAGGCGTACAGCATCAGGGTGTTTCCATGGCCATGACAAACTGTTATCAATGGCTCCAATCTGGATGGACGCCTGCGGTTCCTGTGCGTTCAATGGGGTCCCAGTCCGACTGACGGCAACCATTGTCTCGTGTCTCCTGTACGGATACGAAGCAGTGGATGGCTTGTCGGAGTTAACTGAGATCGGCCGAGCGGGAGGTAGGTCGTCATCATCCTGTTGCTGAGCTGTGCCGTTGGGTTGCGGCGGATCAGCCACAATGGACACCTCCTCGGTCTTCCAGTCGATCTTGATCATCCAGTTGTCCAACCCACGGTCCGTGTTTCGCATAATGTAATCCAGAATGACTAATTTCTCCAGTTCCTCCCTGAATGACTGTTTGAGACCCTCGGTCCAGTAAAACCGTCGCTCGCGACTCTCCTCCCGCGGCGAGGGCGCCTGCGCGGGACCATTCATCTCCTCATCATCCTCCTCGTCGTCCGAATGAACACCGGAGGGCCGGCAGGCTTCGTTCCAAGGCCGCTTCTTGCGCTTAGGCGCATCCTCCGCGCGAAAACCGGTATTCGTCTGATCAGGCCAGGGGTGGTCTCGCAGGAACAGGTTCGCATCCTTGTATCCCTTTAAGAACACCTGGAAACTGCCTGCCTTGTGCGGCAGCGGCTTCTTGCCCATCCATGCCTTTCTCCGATCCCAAAAATCGTAATAGAAGGATTTCGAAGATAGCCACACGATGTCGGTATACGGAACAAGGTTGGTGCGTAGGCGCGAGTCCAGAACGTAGGCGGCCGCCTCGGAGACATAAGACAAGTTGGGGATCAAGCAGGCACGCCCGAAGAAGCAAGGAAAGAGGTTTCGGTGAATCCACTTGGTCCACTTGGGGTTCCGAGATGCATAGGGTTCCTCGTCTTTGGGCTTGAACACGCCGACAACCTTGCCCTCGGCATTGCGCGCAAAGTAACTACCGGAGCTGCCTTGCGAGATCATGCGAGGGTGAACGCCCATCTCAATGGCGATACGGACGCCCTCCACCACCTCCTCGAACTCGTCGCGGGCTCGGCGCTGTGCGCCTTCGACCTCGTCCGACTCCAGTGTTTCGGCGCTAATGGGCCGCACGCCATCAGGCGCCTGGAAAACGGAGTGGTAGATCTCCAATTTCTCCTCCTCCAGAGTCTTACCCTTGACCTTGTTGATCTTGAACTTGGAGGCAATCTCCTCGGCCCAGCGCTCCAGGCGCGCATTGATGGCCTTGATGTCCACGCCGGAGTTCCTCCGGCCCCGTCGGTAATGTCCACTGGGTCTCCGTCGGGGTTCGGGGGGCGAGGCGAGCGAAGAGGCCTGCATTTGGGGTCGGGAAGAAATGGGCGCATATCGGGGCGCGGATTCGGATATCGTGTCGGCAGATTGGTGTAGGTCATCGTCATCTGAATAATCGTACACATCATGGGATCTATCCTCTTCTTCTTGAGCCAGACGGGCGTAACCCGACGTGGCGGGTCTATTTTTCGGCATGGTTGAAGAGATCTGGGGGGAAGGATGCTATTGCAGGAACGCGGAGGCAAATACAGGTCGTCTCATCGGAAGGGCAAGGGAAGGGAAGGGAGAGGGAAATGATGCAATTAAAGAAGTATAAAAGAAAGAGAAAGAAGAGGAATACAAAACGCAAGGACGAAGAGGAAAGAATTAGGGAAGGATAGCAGACGAGGGAGGGGGGAGAATCAAGGCCATCAATTGCCGGGGAGGACGAGAGAACAAGAAGACGGGCGGAAGCAACCAGCTGGAAAGGGACACGCAAAAGGCCAGAAAGTCTGCATGCCTCAGGCAGCGGCAGCCGCTCTGCCCAGCCCAGAATCCCGGTTTACCGTACCGTACTGCGGAATTGGCTGCGGGAGAGCCCGGCCAGAGTCCCCCTGGAACGGTACGATACCGGGCAATACGGAACCGCCACGGCGGTGAGCCGTGTGGCTCCACCAGAGCTTCATCAGTTCTTACGAGTCGAGGCCCCTGAATGATTCTGAGAGTCCACCTCAGGTGAGTCTCATCACTGCAATTGCTGCAAATGAGCATCGGCCTTGACACATCCTGTTCTGAGTATCTATACAGCATACTGAGTGCTGCCTGTGCATGAGATGCGAGGTGCATCTGCATGTTTCTACTATTAGAAACAGCCCTGATCATCACCGTCCACATGGAGAAACCCACGAGCGGGCGCCAGTTTCATATAACTAACAATTGATCGGCTGATATGCGCCAATCAATATTCAATTCAGTGCATACCTCTTCTGCACATGTCATCATTCACGGATTTTACCCAGGGTCTTGGCCTGCAGGTACACATAGTTGCCCTCTTGTCTGGACAGTGAGCATCCATTAATATAGAAGGCGCTGAGACCAGGCCGCACACCCGTTCTATGGCCTTTCGCTCATTATTGCCAGTGGATGCACAGACGCTGGGGCCTCCATGTCCCTTACGCGCGCGAAATTTACCGAGGCAGGGAGTGCCGCGTTGTGGACCCATAACTCGTCATCATCAAGCCCTATTGTGGATAGTCCGTAGAAGGGCAATTGGCAGCCTTACCCTGTCTCCGTCACAATTTATAACGACCGAGACTTGGTGAAATACAATCGCATTTATATGTAGATGTCATCTCCTTGCTGCATAATCCCAATATAGAGGATAGGGGGGGTGTCCATATCCAAGATGTTAACTTGTGCAGCATTGTAATAAACAAAGCCTTGAATGAACCAATTTGCTGTATGAGTAAGTTAAGTTCTAGGCGCAACCCAGCTAGCATATGAACGAGAGCCTGCGTATAGACAGGAAATCTATAGCTCTTTTTAATTCGTAGGGGCTGGTTGCATACAAAAAATTGTTTGGGTATCACACCTTCTAGACAATATCTATCTTTAATACGCCAGGCTGCCAGCAGTATATACTAGGGAAGCATCTGCCGACGACCATCAACTCCAAATAATGCAGATACACCATATAATACATTGAATCCCCTCAGGGGACAATATCCCGACTCCATAGCCCAGTCCCCAAATCATCGATAACTATGTTAAGCGTCAAGCCTGCCTCATCACACGCAGAGCGCAGCGCCTCCTCTTTCTCCTCGCGGAACTCCGTGTGATTCAGATGCCAGAGACGCATGGTGATCCGTTGCAGTTCCGGGGTGTACACACGCCAGTCAACAAGGAAGCGGTGTAGCAGGTCAATTTCCTCGTCCTCGTCCCAGTGAAAATCGTACATGCTCCGTAGGTCGTCTCGTAGGCATAGCTCGCGGAGTGACTTTGGTAGGAAAGGGCCGAGCTCGGCGAGGTTATCGCGATCAACAAACCAGCCTAGCAGAACGCAAAGCGGCATCTCTGCTGTTTGGAGATTGGTGAACTGATGCAGGATATGGGAAAATGGCTCCTTGATATGATCATTGGCGCTGCCCCAGACATGATCGCCTAAGCTCGAAGGGTAATATTCCACCCCGAGTGAGAGGTTCTGCACCGTTGGGCTCACGGAGAGCAGGGCCTGTGCTAACGTGGGGGCGTCGCTTACTACTAGCTCGTCGTAATAAGCATAGGCCATCCCGAGGTGCAGATTTTTGAGATTCGATGCCCGCGAGAGCAGGAAATTCACGTCCTGATCGGAGATCGTAGCGTGGGGCAGAATTAGCGTCTCTAGATTGCTAAGATCTAGATCGGGATTTACCTCCTGCAGGTCGTCAATATCTCGCATCCAGAGATTCAGGAAGCGCAGAGATGGGAGACAGAACCAGCCTGTAAACTGGCTAGGGTTGTACGCAGGATAGCTCTCGGGATACACATCCTCATCGGTATCCTCTAACTCGGCAATTGGGACATTTCCACCATAATCCACGACCTGAAGATCTTTGAATGTCGGGAGGCTCCCGTTGGGGAAGAGGACGGCCTGTTTAATCATCAAGCCCGGATACCCATCCCACCAGACTAACGAGTAATCTAGACGGAGCGACTTTAGGTTGGGCAACTGAGAGAGGAGGATCGCTGCAAAGCAGTAGATATTACCCCCGTAGATAGGCTGAGTCCAGGTCTCAGTATCGGCGAATTGGGCGCGCCGAACAAGGTCCATGGACTGGTCCAGCACGTCGCGGAAAGTCTCTGACTCCGTTTCCCAGTCAATCTTAGGCTGGGTGTCCTCCCATTCTTCGGCGTTGGGTGCCGATACTAGACTAAGATGGTGGACGCAGGATGCCAGCTCGGGGTCCTTGAAGACCAACCGAAGCAACTGCAAGAGCCTTTTGAGAGGCCGGGAGGTCCAGTCCACCGAGATACTGCGGTAGGCAAATGGCGTCGCTGATGCACAGAGGTCCTTGCAGGTGGACGAGACGGCCAGGGCATCATTGAGCGAGAGCTGGTCCAGAATCGTGACCAGGCAATCTTGGGGCAGCCGGGACAATGGCCTGGGAGGCGATAAGTGGGAGAAAAGACTTGGTTCTGAGAGGGGGGCAACCTCACCCTTCATTCTGGGACTCAGAAGTGTTCTCGTCCATGGTGCTGGATTGCATGGAGAGTAGCCTTCGAGATGAACGGCAGCCTGCTTGGTGTTGCGGGCTACTCAGCCTATAAGTAAAAGCAAGTATGGAAATGTGGGGGCAGAAAAGTGGACCGGCGCATGATCGGAGCGGAAGAGGCGCCCGTCGGCCCGCAGGACGGAGGAATGACAGAAATGGCATTATAGTATCAGATTCAGAGCACAATTGGATGGAAATGAAGACGTTTTAAACAGACCACCTAGGTACTATGTTAAGGTATTGTGTTGTACAAAATGGTAGGTATAACGAGTGCCGCTCTAGGCAGAAATCCACCTATCTCGTATTCCCGTGCTAGTGATAATATACCTCTACTCCCTAGGTATACTAAGAATGACTAACACCCAACTGTACAATCATAGGGAACCATCCTCCAAAATCGATCTCAATCACTTGGGGACGGGGAAGGCCGTCGGTACCGCCAGCTTCTCAATCTGCTCCTTTTTGAGATACTCCGGGCGTGTAGGCTTCTTGGGGACGACATGGAAGTCCATGCCCTTTGCACCGGTGAACGCCTCGCAACCCCAACCATCGCCACACCCTTCGGTGCCCTTAAAACCATTCCTGCGTGTGTCGTCACAAGGAAGCTTGATGCCACCGCCATCTTTGAAAACCTTCCCTGTGGGTACCTTTACCTCTCCTTTCCTGACCTTCTTGGTTGTCGTTTCCGGTTTCTCCTCCCATGCCACCACGGTGGGTTTCGGCGAGTCAGTACGCAACGACTTCGAGGGGTGGAGCAGGTAGTATTCGAGGGAGGCCATGATCTCTCCACAGGCGCCCCGGTTCTTGTGTTGGACTACGCCCTGACTGATTTCGTTGCTCGACCCGGCCGTCTGGCTTCCAGTCTTAGGTTTCGGCTGTTCCTGTTGGGCGGGCTTGTCTTGGTTAGGCCCGGTGGGTTTTTTCTTGGTGTTTCTATCTCCCTGGCTGGTGTCTGGCGGTTGGCGACTAGCACTTGGGCCCTTCTTCTTAGGGTTTGCGCGCTTGGATCTGTGCTGTCTCGAGCTTGTACCCTTTTCGCCCAATGCCTTCTTTTTTTCAGTGGCCTCAAAGCTTCCTTCCCTGCACCGGATGAGGGCCTCCATGAGTTCCTCCGCCCCAGGAGTTTCCTTCAGCACACTGCTAAACTCTATGTTTCCCTTCCTATGTTCGTCTGGAGACTGGGCCAATTCCCCAACGCCTTTATTGTCATAGATGTAGCCCCCAGTATGAGGGCTGGGCCCTTTGAGGCTGGATGCCAGAAAGACCTCATTCCCGACCTTAAGCGCAGTCATGACAGCTGGGGGCTTCTTTAGTTTAGCCATATCTTTAATGCCCTTAGCCTCACCCATATGCAGGTTGAACATTTCCCACCAGGCGGCTTCGGCGAGGCCTGCAATATGCGCATCGGTCACGTCGGATTTCAATCGGAGGTGAGAAACATAGCCCTTGAATCTAGAATCGGTTCCGGTGAATTTCATCTTTTGGACGCCCAGATCACCCATTTTCTTAATAGCATCCTTATTTTTTGGCTCCGTCACAGTTTCTTCGGTCTGTCCTGGCTTATCCACTGGGGAGGCCGCGACGAGAGCCACAAGAAGGTACAACAACAGATAACAGACTTTGGGAATCATGTTTGGATCAGAAAAACATAAGACTGAGGTTCAAAAATCGGATAGGAAAAAAGAAAATTATAAAATAAAGGAAAGACTTGGATAAAGGAAGACTTGGATCAGAAAACGAGGGAAAGCAAAAGAATGACTGTGATAGTGATGGTGATGATGACGGACTGAACGAAGGCACAACGACGAGGTATTTATACTCTCGACCGCTGGTTCCCATCTGGATATACGGATATCAAAGCATCGCCATATACTCCGTAGCGGAATAGACAAGACGGTGATCAGACACAGCGTCCCTTGGCAAGTCGGTTATCCGGAGGCTAGATGACCCCAATGGGGGCTGTTCTGGGGTCGTTTAATCTTTTCCATACGGAGGTTGATGTATACACTCCTGTATACGGGCCTGATTTGATGTCCGACTGTGGGTCAGAAATGGGCTCCGCCCCCAGGACCCCTGGCGATTGTGGAGGGAGCTAAAGAACGGAGGAATGGATCGACGACCCGAGGACGGATCACGGAGAAGAAGTCCATTTACTTAGGTACCTAACGGGTTTTTCTAAAATCGCTCCATACAGTCCCTTCGAAGCGAGAAAGCTGAGAAGTTGCCAATTTAAGCTATAAGATGGAGGATGTTTACAACTTCTTGGTGTTATTTTGGTATTCTAGCTTTGGGATATACCCCATTTTTGTAAGCTATACGGAGTAGTGTCATGCACTTTTGAATCGGGCTCACCCTGCCTCCTAATCTACAAAGATACTTGTGCTAGGGCAGTCCCGGTTGTATAAGGGGTAGAATACAACTGCCAGGCGCATTGGACTGTTACCTTACATCACTTTGGGAAATCTACTAATAATGAAGATATCAAGTCTGAGAAAGGATAGGGAAATTCAAAATGTTGTGTCAAGCTTTCTAAGTAATCAGTTGCCATTCGTGCTCGCTTTTCGTATGGATGGCAATGGTTGTGGACAGGACTATCTACTGTTCCTGAACGACTCTATTGAGCATGGTCCTCGTGTTCTCAAGCGTCCTTATGTAAATATTTCTTTTTAAAAAAAAAGGCAAAGAAAAGAAAAGAAAAGAAAAGAAAAAAAACAAAAAAAAAGGAAAGCCAGAGCCAAAATGTGGGCCGGTTGCTGGGCACGGCTGATATTGTCATTCAGCCTCCGAATCCTTCACAAATTGTTTCCGAAGACCCTATTTTCACGGCCCAGGGCCGCTGGCAGGATTGCTTAGTGTATATAGTACGTTGCCTGGATGACCTGCTTGGTCATCCATTGTGCCCTTTTGGCTGATGGCGCAGTGGTAAAGGCAACGGACCACGGTGCCTGACACCTATAGGGTATTATGAAAGAGGGTACGGGTTGTCATAAGATGACCGTGGCTGTTCAGTCTCGATTCCAGTTCTTTTAGAACTAATTAGAGGAAGCGCTACTACTACGTCTATTCGTTCCGAACTAAGGGGGCTGAAGATGTTCCAAGGTGTCCAGGAACTGAGAACGGAGAAGAGAGCGACAAGAGGCCGGCCTCTCGTATACCCCTAAGACCGTGACTTACAACCTCGCACCCATGACGTCTTGCCTCTCTCTTGGCGAGAACCCAGTATGAATGCAGGCTCCTCTCCTTCTGGCCCTGAAACCACTGCCAGAGATTCTTCCGTTCTTCGATATGCCTATCCTATACTAGATCATCAGGGCGGGAGTCTCCCAAAAGCCAAGGTCGTTGCTGAAGCTGCTAGAGGTATTACAAGGCCTTTTCTTTCTAATTATCAGTGTTTAAGAACAGAAGAGCCTTTGCCTTGTCTAAAAGCACTCGACATTCCACCGATTCTAAGAGTAAGTTGAAAAAGGAACGCTATCCACAACTAGAGCCACTACTACCGCTGGTCTTTTTAGCCCTGGGCACTTGTCCCTTCGATTCTATACGTTTCCCCGTCGACATAGATGCTCTTAGGTGGTACCTAGTGAGGTAGGAAAAGCAAATTCAGTCTGGGGGTGTGTTAATTATAGAAAGGCAGCAAGAAGAAAAAGGAGGGGGGGCAAACAAATAAACAAAACACGCATTGAATCCCTCTCGATAAGGATTATCAAACGATACCGTATTAAAATAATAATAATAATAATAAAACAGCTAAACCTTTCCCCTCGTAGGGTTCCGCTTTCGGGGTACATGTTTTTTTCTCTTCCGCACGATGCATATACGCCAGGATCTCCCACGCATGGACCATGTCATACAGGTCAAACACCGGTGGTGACGCTTGGGGGTTGGTGGACAGCATGAAGAGCGAGGGTTTGGCTGCGATCTGCTCTGGCCTCGAAGCGTATCTAAAGAACCCCAGGGGCTACATGTCCCTTCAAAGAACCCGGTAAATGGATTGTTCATACTTACTGGGGTACCGATTTAAGACTCATTTCCCAGTATAAATTCTCTTGGTTTCGTGGGTGGTATACCAAGGGATCTAGTCTCAAAAGTTTCATCCACAAACTGGACATCTCTATTCAGTTTGACAAGTGCGCCAACCACAATCGACGAAGACATCCTAGTTGTACCTCTGAAAATGGACCGTTGCCGAACCATCCCGTAAGCCGATCTCTCGTACGATGCGCTAAGTCTGGCCAATATCTGTGCCTTTTATAGATGGGTGGAAGACCCTATTGTCGTCTGGAAATCCTTGCGACGCGGCAGTCAGATATCTTTTGCCTATCTCGTCTTCGACGAGCACATTCGAAATCGTACACAATTGCATTCCATTGATTGGATGTCCAATAGGCGACTGGCTCTAATTGGAAGGTATTTGAAGGAGACAAAATAACGCTCTCAGCAGGAGAAGACTGCTCTGGTGATGGGGTTTTAGTTCTCTTTCTCTTGGTCGGCTTGGGTGTGATTGGAGTCACAATCAGAGCCTGAGTAATTTCACCTGTAGGAAAGCACGTAAGGAAAATAATGCAGTATAGAAAGAGAGGGGTGTGTGAAAAGGGACAAGCTGAAGATAACTTGGTGTGAGTGGTAGAAAGGAAGGCCAGTCGAGCTTTAACAGTGACTCAGTGATACGCAGGTAGTTAATATGTAAGGTAGGGAGGTTCTTACAGGACCAGGATCTAATTACTTACTCCATCACCTAGATATTTAATTACCTCACACACTGAAAGCGGCCAAGACGCTCAAAATATATGCATTCTGGTGCATATGTCATCGACTGTCAGCGGTTTCACTTGCGCATCGACCTGTTAATGAATATCTTCAATTCAAATGATACGTTGACCACCACTGTCAATGGAGTCGGCTATCGGCAGCCTAAAAATGCGGCATGATTAGGTTCCTTATGACGTCCATTGATGGATGAATGATAGTGGAGGCGAGAAGGTCAGTCAGCAGATCAACGTAACTTCCCTAGATGCTAGGAGAGCTAGTTATCGACGATGAAATGAATTGACTGAGTAAAGTTTGTGTCCGCTGTTGTATACAAGAAAAAAGACCCATCATGTGTCACGTAGTATTCGATATTGCATTCTATACACAGTGGACAGCGGACAGCCCATGCAGGGAATTGTCAGATGATAGGAGGGCTGGGATGCAAAGTATATAGAAGTGAGGTGTTCAAATTTACAGATAAGGGAATGGCAGAATCCTACGGAGCAGGCTCCTCAGGAATGTGAAGGGGAATGGACAGATTATTGGCCTAAAAAGGGAAAGTAAGCAAGAAGGGTAGCCTCGGTTCAGCGATAAAAGTGATAAGGATAAGATAACTGGGAGAGCGATCAATGGCCGATGCACGTCAGACATGCATGAATGAAGTCGATGGTCCCGGAGTAAACCAGGTCGGAAGCCAGCAAATATATAGAGTAAAAGGAATAATAATAACAAGAGAGAAGAGAGTAGGTAAATAATGAATACAAAAACCAACGGTTTGCAAAGATAAGCTGCGGACTTTTTGGGTGTTCTGGTCGTCTCCTCACGGCTTGCAGATCGTATGCAACGTCAGATCGCAAGAGCACACCAGGAGCAAATGATCAGCGGATTGCACTTGATTAATTGCATAGGTAGTCGGTCTCAACCCCAGTCACAGCCTTCTCCCCCTCCTCGCGTCGTGATCCTGTCACATCTTGGATTCGGATTCCCTGCTACCGCAGAACAGACGCCCAGTGGGACAAAAATAACACACATCAAACACACGCGTCGAATTCAAATGGGAATAGTAATATAAATAATAGTAATAATGAAATCGAATGGATTATAGAACACAGAAACACATACATATAGATCGCTCTCAAGTTGGTTTTATAAGGGTTTTGGTGCTCCGCGCATCGCTGTCTCGCGCATGATCTTCCCGGCTCATCGGAATAGAAGGAAAATAACAGCTCGACAGAGAGTGAGCCAATTTATAGCGTAAAATAAAAGGAGCTGATTGGGATAATGTAGAATAAGGGCGGAAAGGTGAGAGAGAGGCATTAGTGAGAGCCGATATACATCCAGCCAAAAGAGACAGACTCGTAAAGGGTATCAAAAAGCCAAGGGAAGATCAGAGAATTCAGCAGAAGGGGATACCAATTTTTGTAGATTTTTGGGTACGGGCAAATCAAGCAGATGTCTCTCGCGCATTCCATCCATCAGCATTAGATACTCTTGGGTGATTTGCTGGGCGAATCGGCCGGCTGTTCGACCACGTCGGACAACTTGATGCGTTTTGCTAAAGGCCCGCTTGGGCTGTCGCTGTTCGCAGTCGCGCCGACCCCGGAGTTGTTCTCAGCGATCTGGCGCTCCATTTCCGCTATGCGTTGCTTCAGCTCATCTTCTCGTCGCTGGGAGTCGTCGAGCGAGCGTCGCAGGCGCACTTCCGAGTCGCGAACGATCATCTCGGATCGACGCGCGGTGGCGTTGCTCTGCTCGAGTTCCGTGACTCGGCCTCGGAAAAGTTCGTTGATGAACTCCAACTCGCTCACGCGCGTCTTCAGCGACGTATTTGCCGCGAGTAATCCCTCGTATGTTTGGGGAGACTCGAGGTGGCGGTCGTCGCCAGAAGTTGTCGGCGGAGACGGCTGGCGCAGCTGGGAGGACGAAAGGCCATTGGACGCGGTGAGACCATGATCCCCGAGAGTCACGCTGTCAAACATGTGCTGGGGAGCGATGTTGGAATTGTGTTGCGTAGGTGCGTGCGTCTGGTGCATCGAGGAGGCGCCGGGGGTTTCTGTTCGCGGAACGGGTGAGTTAGAGCGATCCGAATGGCCCGGCGATGCCTTGCGCGACGCGCGCCGATATCCATGAGATCCTCCCAACGGAGGGGTACCCGCTTCCGATCTTGAGGTAGGTAAACCATTGGCATCGACGGCGCCGGTAGACTAGAGCGGCCAAGGCAGCGGACGTTAGCGACCGGCCAAAAAGAAATTTCAACATCTGGGCTTACCTTGCGCTTCGGGCCCTGACCGGCAGTCTTGACCCTATTGCGACTTTTGATGACGTCGGTTTTCAAGCTTATCGGACGTGGCCTGCCGTGCAATTTCAAAAACAAGCCGCAGGCGTTGCAGAGAACGGAGCCTAGTTCGTCTCTGCGCCACAGAGGAGTGGTGGAGGTGCCGCAATTTTGACACACCGGCTGTAGATGGGGGCGTTTTTGGTCAGCCATTGCAGAAGCCATTGCGGGAAAAGAGGCAGATTCGCGAGGAATCGAGACGGGGGCCGAGGAAGGAGAGAGAGACGGGGAGGGCGAGGTGCGATACGATAGGAAACGATAGATAGATAGATAGATAGGAATAGATAGAGAGATAGAGAGGAGGAAGGAAAGAGCTGGGCTTGATAAGATGCGAGATTTGCTCGGGCGGCGATAAGAGCGGCTGGCGCCAAGCCGGCCTGATAACAGATCGGCCGGAAATGGAAAAACCATCGAAGAAAGTGAAGAAATTTGAAAAAAAAAAAAAAAAAAGAAAGCACGCGTCTTGGGCCACGTCGGCACTTACCGGATTATTTCCCTGTCCACCGGTCGTGGCAGCGGGAGACGAGGTTGCGTAGCTTATATTCGCCATGTTGGATTGCGCATTGCCGCTGGACGCCCTGCATGCGTAAGATGAAGGTGTCAGTCCTGGGAAGGTCGCTGGCAACGACGAGATCTTGGGTTGATTTGAGAGAGGGAGGATCGAGAGGAAGGGGCTGGTGCTGTTCATAGACACGAGTATATACGCAAAGCACCTGTACGCGCATGCAAGTTGTACCCTGGACTGCAGCACCCTCTTCCATCGCGGCAAGAAACAAGTATCGCAATGTACAACTACCACAAGACATACCGTAGATTCGAGGTAGGCGCAGAGGCGACCGATGCCAATGCCGAGAGGCCGGGCAACGACGGGCCTAGAGAGCTGGGAAAGCCGCTGCTGCCGCCGGGGCTATGATTCGATTTATCGAGCGAGTTGAATTCGGGGAGGGTACCGGAAGCTTGTGACGAGGCCGACGATGCACCCGCAGGAGCATCCGTTGTCGACTGCCGTGAATTGCTTTCCGTCGACGAAGACTGGTTGTAGTTGGGATCGTGCGACTGCGCGGACGGCGAGGGAGGACGAAGGGCCGGGTCGATGGGCGACGCCCGAAACAGAAGCGAAGAAGCCACTGTGGAAGGTGGAAGGGGAGCTGACTAGAAATCCGGCCTAACGGGACCGAATTGAAAGCAATTCAAAGTCGGTTCCAGCAGGAAGACTCGAGATTCACGTCGTTTTCGTGATTGTTTGTATCTGACGGTTGGAGTGAGGAATGCGGTTCGAGGACCAGCCACGTCGAAAAAGGGAGGGGAAAGATGGAATGCTTTTCCAATTGGTTGCCCTCACCCGGAAGACTGGCACAATGATTGGGAGTCTGGACTGGAAATGGGAGGTTTCCTGGTGGTAAACGGTTGTTCTGGCGTTGGGGGGGATGGTCAGATCGCAGGATAAGGAGCGAAAGATCTGAACGAGAGCGCCCTTTACCCGAGAGGCAGGGAGAGACCGGGGGTGATAAGCGCGATAACAGATCAAGGGCACGCGTGACCAGGTTAATTCATTGACCGTCGACAGTAGAACGTCGAGTCAAGCCGGAAGTCAGGTATTGCGAAAAGAAGGTGAGAGAAGAAAGGCGAAAAAAAGAAGACGAGGTGACACGGAGGAAGATCGATCGACTGATTGATCAATTATTGATTGATTGTGATAATCGCTATCGCGTCCTGCCGGCTGCTATCGATTGCGCCCCGACTCCTTCCACCCCTTCTCTTCTATAATTACCGCTGTTATAGTCGCTATGTCTGCTTCTTCTAGTTCTCACTGTTATTAGGCCTTTTTTTTTTTTTTCAAGGGCATTTCATTGTCTGTCTGTTAACAATGAAGTGCGTGTCTCACGATTCTCGGGGCGTGTGAGTAAGCGCATACTCATGGCGTCTCGTCTGGATCAAACCATTCAGAATATACAATGAGGGAACTCCGATAATTTCTGGACTTTGGCAACGTCTATGGACCGATTGTCTGGCGACGAAGTCTTCGTTGAGCATCGATACTATGAGAGACTGTACCATCCACCTTTGTTCTACTTTGGGTGCTGCCTGCCCTATCCCCAACTCCGCTATTTCAACCTCATCATGCCTGTTTTCCTCAGCACGAGAGACAGAGCAATGGAGATATCGGTGGATATAGAGAGGGAGCCTAGCATAAGTTTATTTACACGTGCGCATTCAATTTCTATATTAGTATCCTGTATCGCAGCTAATCTCCGTATCAATCCAAGGAGAACGAATCCGTCGCGTCGGCACGGATCTCCTCGAACGGATCTAGAACGTTGACAATGAGGTCATTGAGAAACGTGCCAACTCGAACTATGCGTAGGTTATGGATCTCAGGCGCTCGGGAGAGCTAGCTTGTTGATGTTCGTGGACTCTACATCTACTTGCAGTTATCCCTTAGTTGACCTCTGTTCATCTATATATTAGTTGCCGTGGAGATAATCCACAGTCACCACCGTAGGCAGTATACTAATTTAGGTAGTGGATAGTCACGAAGAGATAGGCCTAGGCCAGTATTTAACTGCAAGGGGTATCTTATACCCTTGTCGGATCAAGGGAGTATGTAAACGGAGAAACTTACAAGAAGGAGAGCACTTCCACGAATAAAGCGTTGGAAAGTGGAGCCTAACAGACATGAGGTCAAGAGGGCTCACTCGGTCTAGAACATTATTTCCGGATTTTTGTCGCTAGGAAAACGTTTGGTTATGTGTGATCTGTACATGTCTTCGTACATGCAAACATGCACGAGGTACCGATAGCGCTTATTTATGGAAGGCTGCAGATTTACAGATCGACACAATCAAGTTCAACCAACCAAAAGGTATATGTACATAGACGCAGAAATAACCTAGGATTGTATCAATTTATCTTCCAGAGACAGACCAAAACCTAAGATCAGATGAGACACAAAATAAGAAAACATAAATGAAATGGTAAGGATAAGGAATGCTGAAAATCCACTTAAGACAATGACGAATCCAGTTCGGTCAAACCCCGCTGACCAACAAATCTATATAGGCTGCAACGTAACATAAGGAGGAAAAAAAAATAGTCATGTATCCAAAAGAGAGCGGAGGGGTATTCTATAGCAAAATTGAAGCGCAAAACCCACACGCTGGCTAACAAGATCGGAGGAAAAATCAACTTCTAGATACGTATGCCGATGCTAAAATCAAGCTAGACGGTCGTGCTCGACTTTCTTGCGAAGTTCCGCACTGTGGAGACGCTTTTCTCGCACGATACTCCAAAGGCAGACGACGACTCCCGCAAGGCCCGAGATGAAGGTAGTGTAGTAGGCGGCTTGGTAGCAGCCAAGACCGTCGGGACAATCGCGGTCACCGTCGTCGCCCACCACGGAGTGTCGGTCGAAGATGCTGCCATAGAGCAGATTGAAAACGTTTCCACTGAAGACGGGAGCGAGTGTCATGACGCCCCAGTTCTGAGAGAGTCCGCCAATGCCGAAGGTGTGCGCGACAAGAGACGGGAAGACGCCGAACAAGAAACCGTAGGCGACGCCGGTGAATCCGGAGACCACTACAAGTTGATGGGGATTCGAGATCGTCGACCCGGCAAGTTGCGTTACGGTGAACACGACGGCCGAGATGAACAGGCACCAAAATCGGGACATGTCCAGTTTCTTGACAAGAACATCGGACCCAATTCCTGCAGGGGTGGTTAGTTTACACTTATGGGGTAATATAAATCGGTATCATAGAGCACGCACCACTCGAAAGGCGACCAATGAAGTTACCAAAGGAGAGCACAGACACATGCATCACCTGCCGCTGCTGAATAAACTTCGAGCTTGCGCTGTCGTCATAATGCGTCCAAAGGGCCTTAGTCTGCGACAATTAGTATCAGGATAAGCAAGCAGCCACATACAACTTACGCTGTTGCCGATGTTACTACAGCCAGGTTAGCAAAATATCACATCGGTCCTCACATCACGACAAACTCACTTGATAGTCATCAATCCGATGCCGGACAAAAGCGCCATCGTCAAAAACAACTGCCAGAATTCAACCGTGGGCAGCATCGCCAAGCCTCTAATGTCTGGGTGAGGTGAGTCAGGTGCAACGTCAGAGAGAGCATCATCGTCATCGTCCGCGTCGTGGTGATGGGAAAGGGAATCCCGAGAAGTTCTCGAGTTGGCTTTCGACACCAATGATGACGTCTCATCAAGGTCGGATTTATGGCCAGAAGGAGCATGTGTGTTCGACGCGGCAGATGGCGATCTTCCATGCTCCGAGGATGGTGGTGGGGCATCAAAGGCTGTAGAGCTCTGCGTACCTGCTAGATCGGAATCATCACGGTGGGATCGCAGGTCAGAGGACTTGGTTTTGAGCAACCGCCTAGACTCCACCCCGGGCGATCGGCCTCGCGACACGGAACTATAAGGCTCGTAGGGAGGCACGATTTGGATGATAGGAATGGACACGAGGTTCAGGATGCAGGTGCCGATTGCCAGCAAGAGAAGGAATCGACCGGTGTCATCCTTGAAGATGACGGCAGATATGGTCGACCAAAAAAATGCGCTGAGACCGAAGGCGGCCAAGGGGAACGCCGTGGCAGTTCCTCGGTGCGTAGGGAAGTTTGACGCCGCTGAAAGATTTGGAGCATATGTCAGCTTTACGGCGTCCAGTTTCATTCTCGACTTTTTGGGCTGTAGCGGACTAACCTGTCTTGATCGATGCCGAAAAAGCAGAAGAACTCCCAAAACCGGTGAGGAACGCGAAGAACGACAGCAGCCCGACACTCAAAGATCCTTGTCCATGCTCATATGCTACGTCATTGTCCCCAGTGTCAGCGCACTATGCTTGTCTACCTCACAAGGGCCGGACGAACCTGAGTATATAGGATAATAACCAATGCCGAGCGCGATCGCACCAATAAACGTCGTTAACCGAGGGCCCTTCGCATCCGTCAATAATCCCAGAGGGATTCCTGACGCATACATGCCCAGGTTCCCGGCCGCACCCTAGATAATGTGAATAATCATCCGAAGTCGGAGAGTTCGCCGAGGGGAAGGAGACGAAGAGACGGCTTACGATGAAATTCGTTTCGGTGGAGGTGATCTTCAAGCGTTGACCGAACTGAGGTGCCCATGCTGAGTACGCATACTGTCCGGAAGGTCAGTTCGATGGAACCTGCTGTACAGAAAGATCCTGGGGCAGGAGAGTCGCACGTTGGTACCACAGGCCAGGGCTACTAACGTGCCCGCAATGACGGAGACAATCCGCTTGGTCGTGTGAGGATCCCCCATTGCAATCAGTTCGGCGCTCTTGCACCAGCTTATCGCTGCAATCGATACGTTTCACATAAAACCACCACGCGCGGAGGCAGTCGACGGGGATGGAAGGAGAATGGCGTTCGCGAAGACTAGAAGGCGCAAGCAATCGGAAGTATGTCGAGGGACAGGCTGGGTCGGAGTTTCGGCGAATAGCGTGGATCAGCCTTATCGAGTGATGTAGGCCCAGATAGCGGCAAGCGCAAGGAAGGACGAGGTGGACGAAGAAGAGAGAAGGGTTGAAAAGAAAGGCAATGTCTCTAAAGGAATGAATTGCAAAACGAGCGACGAGAGGAGGGGGCAGAAAGCGAAAGGAATAAAAAAGAGGGAAAAAAAAGAAATAGGGAGCACGCAAGAGAAGCAAAGTGGCCGGGACTCGTAATCGCCTGACAGCGACTACGATGGGCCAGCAAGTACTGGACGGTGTACAGCCTGTACTGCCGACTGCGGTACTGCCGGTGCCTGAGCCCCTTCCGCCCTCCGCCCTCCTGCCGCATCTGGTCTAGCGCGGCCCCCGGTGCTTGGCCTTAGTCATGCCCTCACGTGCCTCAGCCTACCTCGCCGTGGCTTCCCTTCTTGCCAATTGTCTCCAGAGTACGCTGTTGAGAGGGTCTCATGCTCTTGCAGTCGATCCAACCATGTCATGTCATCCCTTACAATGTACAAGTAGAATACACTGCCTAGGACACCGGGGGTTTCAGGATCATGTTCATGCGAGATCGGACAGCCCATGGGCAAATGGACCGCATTCAGGAGTACTTTCGCCCTTGGAATTATTCTGTTCTAGGCCTTTGATTGATGCGAAATCGATTGCAGCCAATATCCTGCTTGGTTTGAGTGAGACACCTCATTCCTATGACTAACGTAATATATTTAGGACTCCGTTCGGCCAGATTGCGCTTGGCAGCCATGCAGTACCATGCTTCCAAGAAAAAAACATTCTTCCAAGACCAATAAAGCGGCTTTTGCTTCTCAAAATTTAGTAAGAGGATCTACAAACCGTGAAACGCCCCCTGGTTTGTCAATTGTCCCTAATATGCGATTCCGCAACGCATCCCAGGCGTTCTTAGCAACTCGGCGTTTGCCCAGCCTTCTCCCGTTGGGTTTGCGATGGTCTGGCCAACGTTGGGGGCCGACGCTCATCATCTTTGTCGGTCTTGTCTCACAGTCTATTGATATTTCCATCAACGCCGAGGTAACCAGAAGCCGATAGGTAAACCCTGGTTAACCCTAGTTCATCGCTGATACGGAGTGCGTACCCCGTGGGGATGTCGGCTGATGGATCCCTTAAGCGTGATACCTAGCGCTGCCGGCATCGCGACAGCCACCTTCTAGATTGTGGGTTTTCTGCACGTTAAAGGGAGGGGCGAAAGAGCGCCTCTTGCTATGCAACGAAGTGGCCCATATTTAGCTCCTCATTGTCGCGGTTCAAGATCAGATTGCTCCAGAGGGTGACAGTTCTGAAGAGAAGTCCCTGCCCTCGTGACTGCGCCCGTTGTTCGACTCGGACAGGGTGGGTAGGGGCATTGAAATTGCAGCCGATCACCTAGAAAGTAAGCGCGAATCGTGATTGTCATCATTGGCGAAAACAGGTTGGGCCTTGATGTAGCCGCGAAATTGAAAGCAAGATGGCGTGGCGCTCAGGCCATTGAGCAATTTCGTCCGCTGGGGTAGGCATTACAACTCGCTCTAACACAGCCCACCCATACCTTGACGCGAGAAATTTATCGGGATGGGGAGTTCATGAAAAGCTTCGCCAAGGAGGCGCAGAAGAAGGATATGATCGAATAGCTATTTTCTTGAAATTTGCAGAGTCATGGTACAATGACAGGGAACAATGCAGCCACAGGGGCCTGTCCTTTGCAGGAATATTCAAGCAAGCGCCGATGAAGGCATCGAAGGAGCCCGGCAAATAAGGCTCTGAGGTGAGATAGGCCCAGCAGCTAATTACTTTCTGGGATCCGAGCCCGAATAATACTAGGTAGTGATTCCGTTTCTTTGAATCGCTGCAAATGCCGTGATTAGTTAGGCCGAAAATCGGGATGATCGAAAGTATGGACTGGTCTATAATCCGATCGGGATATTTGGTCGCGAAAAAGCGGCAAGCAAACTCGACATTCGGATTGTAACATATCAAAGTTTGAAAGGTGAGAGAATAGTAAATGTTTCTAAGATGGAGAACTGGTAAACAGTAGGGATATAGTTCGTCGTTGATGCCTATGACGAAAGCGGGCCGACAGCCGCTTACATAAACACATACGGCACATGACGAAGGCGGCGAGTCTCTCGATCACGCCGTCTCCGACTCTTAGCCGCCGCTTCCCCATCCCATCGCTGGAACCGACTGCTCATTTGTGTTGCTCGATTGCTTTTCGCCCAAAGTAGGGTGGACAGAATTCAGTATGGGGGCTCTACTTTCCTTGCCCCTTTTGGCCATTCCCAGCGCCAGTACGGTACGTCGCTCCCTTCCGATTAGGCTGCCAAATGAACGAACGTTCAACTGACCGCGAAATAGCTGATCACCGTTGCAACCTCATGTTGCGGCGCAGCAACTTGCTCGGCGGTATGCAGCGCCTGTGGGAAGTTTCAGAACAGGTAAGAAGTCCCAAGAATTTCCAGCAAGTGAGCGTGTATGGTTACTGACTGTTGGGACATCGCATCAGTATGGCTACGAGGATTGCCTACGCCTTCATCCTTCTCATCAACTCGATCATTTCCTGGATAATGCTTACCCCCTTTGCGCTCAAAAAGTTACAACACTTGACTTTGGATTACATGGAAATTCGGTGCGATGGCAAAGAATGTACTGGCTGGGTGGCTGTCCATCGCATCAACTTCGCGCTTGGCCTGTTCCATCTCATTCTTGCAGTTATGTTACTTGGAGTGAAATCGTCCAAAGATGGTCGCGCATCTCTTCAGAATGGATTCTGGGGTCCGAAGATTGTACTGTGGATCGCCTTCGTGGTCATGTCATTCTTCATTCCCGAGCCTTTCTTCTTCATCTACGGTCATTACATTGCCTTCATCTGTGCGATGTTGTTCCTTTTGCTGGGACTCATCCTCCTTGTCGACCTGGCACATTCATGGGCGGAGCTGTGTCTGCAGAAGATTGACGACAATGACTCGAGGGTCTGGCGGGGTCTGCTTATCGGATCAACAGTGGGCATGTACCTTGCATCGATCGTGATGACGATCTTGATGTATATCTTCTTCGCTCGAAGTGGATGCACTATGAACCAGGCAGCTATCTCCGTAAGTGCAGGGCCTTACTGTTTTCATGGCACTTTTGGGCTAACTTAGCAGATTAACCTTGTGGTGTTCTTGATCATCTCCATCGTCTCCGTTCAACCTGCGGTTCAAGAATCCAATCCTAGAGCTGGACTCGCTCAAGCGGCCATGGTCACTGTCTATTGCACGTACCTAACCATGTCGGCTGTTTCCATGGAGCCGGATGACAACCAATGCAACCCTTTGATTCGGGCCCGAGGCACGAGAACTGCTACTATTGTCTTGGGTGCAATTGCCACCATGGCCACAATTGCGTACACCACGACCCGCGCGGCCACGCAGGGCATCGCTCTCGGATCCAAGGGGGGACATAACTACTCGCAACTGGGCACGGAAGACAACGAGCATGGCCTTGTGACCCAGCAACCCACCACCCGTCGTGAAATGCGGGCCGATGCCCTCCGTGCAGCCGTTGCCAGCGGTAGCTTACCCGCCAGTGCACTGGACGACGATAGCGACGACGAATCGGATGATGGCGAGGCCAAGGACGACGAGAGAGGCTCAACGCAGTACAACTATTCACTTTTCCACGTTATATTTTTCCTCGCAACTACGTGGGTGGCTACACTGCTGACCCAAAACTTGGACCCTGATTCCATCGATGACTTTGCGCCTGTTGGTCGAACCTACTGGGCCAGTTGGGTCAAGATCATCAGCGCTTGGGTATGCTACGCCATTTACCTGTGGACCCTTGTTGCGCCGGTCATCCTTCCTGATCGCTTCGACACGTATTAATCGAAGCGAGGGTGCATTCGTTTTGTATTGGATTTTGGTTTTATTCTTTTTTTCCAGCGGAGTGAGGCGTTCTTTGAGAAGTGCTTGATAATCTCTTGATTGTCCATTGTATATCGTTCCTTCTTCTTGGTACAGACATCCTTATATAGCTAAGAAATTCTATAAGAAAGTGCGAGTTGATTTGCAGTTGTGGTTCTAGCTGTAGTTAGTTAAGGCCGAGGGTGCTTAGTGATCGCGGCATCGCGTAAAGTGGCAACGCGTGGGTTCCGCGTCGACAATCAACTCCCAACTACGCCATGGGATGAGCATGGCGACCATCAAGGCCATCGAGGCCCGTTCGGTACGGCTGCCACTCATCTTGCATTTCAAAAAAGCTGTATCTAATTCTACGCCTTGAGCCTCTAGGTCCATCAAATCCAGTCCGGTCAAGTTATAGTCGATCTCTGTTCGGTCGCGAAAGAGCTGGTCGAGAATAGCATCGATGCCGGCGCTACATCTATTGGTATGGAATGTCCTTGAGCTGGCAGACTCCCTTGGGAGACTTCAGAATGAGCTGACGGTTTTTATCTCCCTGGTTAGAGGTGCGATTCAAAAACAATGGCTTGGATTTGATTGAGGTGCAGGATAACGGGAGTGGCATCTCGCCTGAGAATTACGAGAGCCTTGGTATATCCCATCATTCGACACCAGCTTTGAGTATCTGAATGGCTCTAACTCACTCAGCGCTCAAGCATTACACCTCCAAACTTTCTTCATACGATGACCTCTCGCATCTACACACATTCGGCTTCCGCGGCGAAGCCCTCTCGTCACTATGTGCCCTATCCGAATTCCGCGTCGTGACCGCCCAAGCCAACCAAGCTCCAAAGGCCAACCGCCTTGAATTTGAACCATCGGGAAAATTAAAGAAGACCCAAATCGTCGCGGGTCAACGGGGTACAACGGCTTCAGTGGAGGGGTTGTTCAAGCGGCTTCCCGTCCGGCGTCGCGAGCTAGAGAAGAACATCAAGCGGGAATACGGCAAAGTTCTGAATCTTCTCCATGCGTACGCATGTATCAGTGTGGGCATCCGATTCGGCGTTCGAAACACCGTTGGAAAGTCTCGCAACGTGGTTGTCTTTTCCACGAACGGCAATCAAACCACGAAGGAGAATATCGCGAATGTTTACGGGGCAAAGACGCTTCTGGCTCTGATTCCATTGGAATTGGAATTGGAGTTCGAGCCGTCTGCAGGTGCGAGAAGGGCTGCTGAGCGAGAGGGGAAAGCAGTGAACAAGCTCCAAGTTCGAGGACATGTTTCTCGACCTGTTTTTGGAGAGGGGAGACAAACGCCTGATCGCCAGATGTTCTTTGTGAACTCCCGTCCTTGCGGACTGCCGCAAATTGCGAAGGCCTTTAATGAGGTCTACAAGTCGTTCAATATCTCGCAGTCGCCGTTTGTTTTTGCCGATTTTCATATGGATACCCACGCGTACGATGTTAATGTTTCTCCTGATAAGCGAACAATCCTGTTGCATGATGCGGGTGCCATGATTGATTCCCTGAAAGAATCTTTAACGCTGTTGTTTGAGTCCTCCGATCAAACCGTCCCTCAGTCCAATGTTCTTGGCTCCAAGCAGCCGGGTTCCCAGCAGAGTAGCAAAGGATTGCATGATGTTATTGCTCGCAGGCCTGCAGCTACGGAACCGAGCGAGGAGCCAGATGATGAGCCAATTGGTCAAAGCCAAGGAGTTGATGAAGAAGAATCAGGAGAAGAAGAAACTGCCGCAGAGCATACTTTGCCTAGTTCTCAAAACAGGTTGAAGAGCTTTCTCAGTGGAATTGGCTCTCGTCGAGAACAATTTGGGACTTTATCCTCCCCTGCCAGGGCCGCTGCGTCAAGATTTCAGGATACAACCTCTTCGCCAAGGACGCCTCGAACTAAGCCAGAAACATCTAGCTTGGCTAATCATCCACCGGAGTCAGATGGCGAGGATGGAGAAAACGAGTCTCCTGGAAATCCAGAAGAGACGATGTCCGCTCCACATGATGTCGGATCAGATGCGGAAATGGATGAGCCCGAGCACACTCCCCAAAGGAGTGTCCCAGATAGGAAAATCACCTCCAGAGATAACGATCATCTGGTGGAGACGCCAAATGTAATTCAAAATGCCTTTGACAGAATACGGCCTAGACGAGTGCCGGCCGAGATGGCCACAATCACTATCGGCGACAAAACGGTTACTTCTATGATAGGGAGCGGTGCTCCGAGAAAAAGGGACGTGGAATCAATCGATACAGACAAAAGCTTTTCTGCTCGGAAAAGACGAATCCACATCCCTTCTCGCTCGGGCATATTCGGCAAACACATGAGGGACTTTGCTGCTCCTGGATCGCAGTTAGAGTCAACACACAGCGAAGGCGAGGATGAAGAAGAGGACGACGAAGAGCATTCCATGGATTATGCATACGAAGATGAAATAGAAGACCATGAAGAGGAACAAAACTCCAAGCCGGTCGATGACGGTGAATCTGAAGATGGGTCTCAATCTTATGCTCCGTCTAATCACGGCAATGATAGTGCAGCCGGTGAAGTGGCTAGCCAAGAAATGGGTAACGGAGAAGATCATCACGAGGAAGAAAATACATCGTCACAATCATTACCGGCGCCAGTTGAAGGGCGCATTGACTACGATGATGACGAGAAAAAGAGACGTGAAGAAGCCGAGGTTCAGCGACTTATTCAGGAAGCAGAGGACAAGGCTGTTTTACCACAAGAAAACAGCATAGGCCGAGCGAATAAACTGAATAAAGGTGCCGCTCATCGCGATGCTACGGTTCAACTAGCGTGCACCATTGATGGATCCCTGGCCAGAATTCAGCAACAGGCGGAGCAACTCCAGGAGCATATTCGCCTGAATGCCGAGAACACTGATCATCACCACGATACGGAGGCGGCAATGTCGCAGGAGACGGCCGAAGAAAGATTATCTTTAACCGTGACCAAGGAAGACTTTAGTAAGATGCGGATCATCGGGCAGTTTAACCTCGGTTTCATTATAGCTACACGTCCCTCAAGCAACAAAGTGGATTCAGATTCACCCAGCTGCAAGGATGAGCTATTCATTATCGACCAACATGCGTCGGATGAAAAGTTTAACTTTGAGCGGCTCCAGGCCGAGACCGTTGTCCAGAACCAACGCCTGGTTCAGCCGAAACAGCTAGATCTCACGGCAGTGGAAGAGGAGATCGTCATTGAGAACCAATCCATACTAGAGAAAAACGGATTTGTGGTGGAAGTTGATGACAGTGGAGACGAGCCCATAGGCCGTCGCTGCAAGCTGATTTCGCTACCACTTAGCAAAGAGGTGGTCTTTGGCCTACAGGATCTGGAGGAGTTGCTTGTTTTGCTGTCCGAAATGCCAGCAGCCAGTGCGACGGGTGCCGCGTCGCAGATGTATATACCACGGCCTGCAAAGGTGCGAAAGATGTTCGCCATGCGTGCGTGTCGGTCTAGTATCATGATCGGCAAGAACTTGACTCAAAAGCAAATGGTCAAGGTGGTGAGAAACATGGGCACCATTGATAAGCCATGGAATTGTCCGCATGGCCGACCAACCATGAGGCATCTAATGAGCCTGGGGCAATGGAATGAATGGGACGAGTTCGGGGATGATGGCGAAGGGCTGGATCCTGACGACAATCGATCTTCCTCCGACCCATTGGGCGCCTGGAAGGAGTTCTTCGAGGAAATGGCAGGCTCTGACGACGATGAGGAAGAGGATGGGGAGGATCTTGAGGATGCCAACGAGGGCGACAACACCGACGATGGTGAACCAGAGAGGTAGTCGCTCGAAGGTCCTCTGGATATGGTGACATCTACACGACAAATCTAGCAATACTATTTTGGGCATCTCACATATTTCTGTCTACAACTCTGGCTCAGTAACTATCGACAATGTCCCACTGGCTTCAGCATGCACTGACGTAACGCAAAGAATGAGGTTCGGTTGGGTCTCCGAAGGACGCTGATGCATTAGCAGACGTAGAATCCTATCCTATTGAACCATTGGCTCTTCTAACTGACTAGCCAGCGTAGATAGCGATGATGCTCCCCACAAACTGCATCCCCGCCTCCAACTCGGGATCGCCAGCCGAAGCGAAGTCGGCCGCCGAGCAACGGCGTTGATACGTTCTGAGGCATCCACTACTGCTATGAGTTTCTCCCCCAGTTTTTCCTATATTTACAACTCGTCTCTTTATTGGTTATATTGATGCAGTTGATCGATTCTAAGTGGGGATGAGCGCGGGGAGAGGTCGATGTTCGGGAGACGATTCCGAACATGGCCACGCAGCAGTCGAGTAGTTCACCATATACAAATACATGAGAGGGCCGTCCAATTTCTGATTTCAACCAACCTCATTATCTATTACTCAAGATGCGATCATTATTGACTCCGAATGGGGTGCGTGCCACCGGCATCCGCCGACTGCCAAGGGCTATATGTCGGCCAATGAGTATGTGGCATCCTCCCAAGTTCGAGAATGAGAAAATGGTGAGTAAACTCCGTACTTCGGCTGACTATACGTGATCTAACGAGATGTTAGTTTGATTATGGAAAGGGCTCTCCAGAGAGGGCCGAGTTGACCAAGAACCTGGATAAATTGAAGAGGGCAATGCCTGTTAAAATCCCCATCACTGTGAATGGATCTACGGTGCGGACTCTGGACGGGGAAATATCTTCCTAGGCGCTAACAGCAGTTCAGCTGGAAACGATACAATCTAGACAACAAGAGAATCCTTCGAAACACCGAGAAATTGTGGCTGAATACGCGGCAGCAACTCCCGCGCAAGCCAATGCGGCCGTGGACGCTGCTCTAAAGGCGAAACCGGCCTGGGAAGCCATGCCTTTCGAAGACCGAGCGGCCATTTTCCTGCGTGCCTCGGAGCTCATCACTGGCAAGTACCGCTCAGAACTGGTGGCAGCTACCATGCTAGGCCAAGGCAAGAATATCTGGCAGGCGGAGATTGACGCAGCCGCCGAGACGGTGGATTTCTTTCGCCACTACATCCAGGAGTGCTGGTCGCTCTTCTCACAACAGCCCAAGATCCAGCCAGCCGGAACTTGGAACAAGTTGGAATATCGTCCTCTGGAGGGGTTTGTCTACGCCATTGCCCCATTCAACTTCACGGCGCTCGGCGCGACTCTGATCGGCCCTGCTGCGCTGCTTGGCAATGTGGTGATCTGGAAGCCGTCTGATTCGGCCCTCCATGCCAGCTGGCTGCTCTATCAGATCCTCCTAGAAGCCGGGCTTCCCAAGGACGTGATCCAATTCCTTCCCGGGGACGCTGAAGAGGTCACCAACACCCTCCTTCAACGTCCCGAGTTCGGCGCCCTCACCTTCATCGGATCAACCCAAGTCTTCAAGGGCCTGCAGAAGAAGATCGGAAACGGCATCGGCGACGGAATCTATAACTCCTATCCCAGAGTCGTCGGCGAAACGGGCGGCAAAAACTGGGGCCTAGTCCACCCGTCCGCCGATATCAAGAACGCAGCCCTAAACACCATCCGCGCCGCCTTCGAATACCAGGGTCAAAAATGCTCAGCCAACTCGCGCATCTACGTCGCCGAATCCGTCTGGCCCGAGTTCCAACGACACCTGCAGGAACAACTCAGCCATCTCAGCGTCGGCCCCGTCGACGAATACCGCCACTTCATCAACCCGGTGATCCACGAACGCGCCTTTGACCGTCTCGCGCAGGTCATCGACGCTGCGAGACAAGACCCCGAGCTAGAGCTCATCGCCGGTGGCCACGCCTCTAAGGAAGAGGGCTACTTCGTGCACCCCACCGTCTACCGCACCACAAACCCGCGACACGAGATTATGTCGCGCGAGCTCTTCGGTCCCATCCTGGGCGTCTACGTCTACCCCGACGCCGAATGGGAATCAACCCTTGATCTCGTCAACACTACCTCTCGATACGCCTTGACGGGAAGCATCTTCGCCAAGGATGCCGTCGTGTCTCGCCAGGCCCAAACGGCGCTCAAGCATGCCGCAGGCATGCTCTACCTGAACACGAAGTGTACGGGGTCAGTGGTCGCGCAGCAGCCGTTCGGCGGGAGTCGGGACTCTGGGACGAACGACAAGACGGGGACGATGGCGCATTTGCAGCGGTTTGTGAGTGTTAGGACGATCAAGGAGGATTTTGGGACATTGGAGAAAGTGCAGTATCCCTCGAATGAGGAATGATTTGGTATATAGTCTGGTATACAGTGGGTGGTAGTTGAATGGAATCATTTACGGCGTGTATGGTTTCTGTAGTCTTTACAAATATGCTCATGAACCTTTAGAGCTACCATCTAGCTCACCTTCTAAAACAGGATGATAACTGTTGGCTTTCAGTGGCTGAGATCCTCGGCTTCATTTGTTCATGCGTTTAATATTGAAAAACTTCGAAGTATTGTAAAGGGGGTCGGTAGCTGCATCACGGCAACAGGGAACAATCCGGCAATACAAGGAATAGAAGGCCATGTCAACAACCACAAAACAACGCACTGAACGCTGGGATCTCGGCAGATCCTAGCTACCGGTGTAGTGGGAAAGGGTTGATCTGTGCGAATTCATGCCGTAGATTTCCCTTTCTAGCTCAAAGACTTGCTTCAAGCATTGGCTCGCGAGCTCTGTGGACCCTCGACAGTATAACAAAGGATATATATTAATGACAGGCCTTGGAGAATGAAACATAATATATATATTTATCGATGTAATTCGACAACAACCACTGCATCATTCGGTACTCTGAATCTCCATGATCTGAAGGGTCAGTATCTTGATCCCCGAGATCCGTAGATTTAGGGGAAACAGCTGATATAAGATATTCTATACCTGCGGGGCTATAGTCAGCGATATATTTATTAAAAGGACCCGCTTCCTACAGCCTATCGAGTTCATTAATAGGCTAATAGCCATTCTTAGCGCCGCCCTAATCTACTATATTGATATCAAGACTTTAAAAACGTGATATATTAGTGCTCAGATTCTGATAACGGTGTTACAAGGTTTCGCGACGCCAGAAACCATGGTAGTAACGATGGGAGCAGCATTCAGTGAATACTAATAAATCCTATTAATATTAATCTTCGCTAATATCCTCTTCCAGTGGCCCAATCTATAAGCAAGGCCTACTTTATTTCGGCCGCTAATTCTATCTTTAATAACTACTTTCTACAGACCTTGGCACAAACTACTCCTCAAATCAATTCGGCAGAAATCTTATATGTTAGAGTGTCGGAAATTACAAATATTTATAAAAAAAAGCAGCTGGCTTTGATTCGAGACACATACATGATTAGAATCAAGGATATCTTTGCCTTTGCCTTGGCCGGTACCGCACTCACTATAGTCCTGGTCTTTTTAATCCCATTCAAGAGACTTCCTTCTCATGAGACCAAGAAGGCTGAGGATAAGGAGGTAGCGGCCAAAGCCCCTTGAATTATCAAGCAGGGCACATAAACCGCGAGCGTATCGTGCAGGAAACCAACCGCAGATCATCTCACAGAATGCGGCCAAAGACTATAACGGAGGGGTTTTAGATACACAGAATAATAGTCAATTCACTTATAGAATTAATGCTGGGTACCTAGTTCATTTTCTACTTTGCTATTCGGCGTCCATGTTCCGACCGTTTGTTCATTGAAGAGCTGCCGGAGACCCCGAAAATGACGGCCTGGATTCTAACATCGGCAGGGAGTATTACGGATAAGCAAGGGAATGGGTATAGCCATATTCCGAACGATACGTAGGAGAGGTATCACAGTGTCAAGAACAGTTCATCAATTGCATGGCTCCTCGGCCCCAGTGCCTCCATAAGCAAATAGTCTAATGCTCCATAAAAAGAATGTCCTTAACGATGTTGTAACTCGATGTTGACTTCCTCTGTTACCAAAATTTGCTGCGTTGAATCCGACCCTATGCCTTTGGTCTGGTGCTTAGATTTCTCTCTATTCCGTGTGTCTCTGAGTTCATTATAACAATCGTTGTTGCGAGACCATTGTGGTGTACTTGATTGCTGATAGCTCGCTTTGGCGCTCGACTGGCCGAAAAGGCTAGCGAATCGCCCTCCGAACACGGTCTTGAGGAAGATTCGCATGGTTGGAAGACAAGTGCAGACAACACCCGTGGAAACTTCGATTATGGACCACATGTATCCCTTCGCGTAAAGCCAAGTTGAGTCATATTCACCTAGAACAAGCATAGAAAGTAGAAGGCGAGCTATCGCGGCAGCACAATCACTAGAAACACATCAGCATTTCTTGTCATTAATCTCCTGTTTCAGACTTGACTACTTCATATAGTCACCCTATAATGAGAGATAGCTACGCACAAGAGACCCAATGCAAAAATCAGTGTCAATGCAACCTTCTGTGCTCGCGGTAATTGAATCTTCCACACGGACGGAATAGGCATAAACCACACGGCGAAATCAGTTATGATATTCACGACTGCGTATCCGACCGCAAAGCCCCGAAAGTTGAGGCAAGTCCCCTTCGTGGTCCAGAAAGCGCTAATTGGCTTGCAGTTGAAAATTGCCAGAAATGCCATGACAACTGTCCAGATTATGATGAACCCCATCATTGCGTATACCAGACGGCGGAATCTCGAATGTTCAAATACTCGCCGGTACAGAAGTAGCAGTGAGAGCTTAACGCTAGGAGGACCGAGAATATAGACGATCTGAAAGAAGTAGAGATATTCAGAAAAGGTAGCTACCTGTTCAGGTGAAAGCGTTGCGCGGTGTCTGCCAAGGCCGTTTATTCGGCCTTGTCAAGGCTGTATTAGCATCTGAGAGACAGGCGATTGAAATTTAGGGACAAGCAAGAAATAACTGCTCACATCCAATAAATATAGCGTACAAAACACAGTCCCAGAGTAGCGCCACGCAAATCATCCAGTCATCAGGTCCAATCGGCATCTTGCGCATATGTCGTGCCGCAAAGCGCCCAGCAACGGCGACAATCGCCAGAACAATGAAAATACTATTCACTATCCATAGCGTGGGCCCAAAGTCCTCGTCGAGGTTTGTCATTTTGGGCGACTTACTTCGGCGTTGAAAAACCGACTCGGAGCAAAAGGCAAGCCAAATACTCTGCTTAGTGGGAAAGCCATTAATATCATATGCTCGACTGCAGAGGGCCCAAAGGGGACAGAACTTGAAAAATTGGCATACTTTGGGACCACGCAGTGCGTTCTAATTGGGCATATATTGCAGGCAAGGATTAAAAAAAATCGCTCACTTCCGTCCTGCATGGTGCCACTTTCACATCCATGCAGAACGATTGGGGGCGAGCTGCCAGGTACTCCGTACAGCCCGCACAAGCGGGCCGAGTAGCGGACCGAAGGCTCGAAGGAATCGATGAGGCCGGTGATCGAGATCCACTGCAACCCGTCCCTTAACTGCAGCCACAGGAGGTACTACTTGGGTTGACCGTGGTGATTTTGTCAGTACGTTCCACTCTGCGCGCTACAGAAGCTCTCTAGGCCAATAGGACGTGCTCAAAAATGAACTTTATGTTCTTAGATACCTAGGCAAGCAATGTACTTACAAAATGACCGCGGTCCACCGGAGTACAATACTCCGTAACCAGTCTGGCCCTGTGGGCTCCTATGCGCTAGCGTGCTCCTTCATGATGTGGAACCTGAACGACGATGCGACATGGGGGCCATTGACATATATTGAAGAATGGGTTGCGTCGGGATCGACGCGGATCACCGGCCTCGGATTAGACTATGCAAACGCCCTCCGTGAGAAGCTGTGGCGGCCACCTTCACTTTACATATACCGACCAGACGATTGAGAAGGAACGCGATCAACAGTATATCAGCTATCTTTGTCAGTTTTCACAATGACTATCGTTCCTCAACAGAAGCCCTGGCAAGAAATCGCCCGTCAGGTCCAAGCGACGCGGGATCGTTCGATTGAAGAGGTTGACCCAGATATCGCAGCCCTGCCGGACCAGAGCGTGAATAGAGTTATTGGTGTTCCCAGGAAATATCTCAATGGCTCTGAACAAGCGATCACCGAAAGCCCAGCTAAAACCCTGGTGGCCTCCCTCGCATCAGGGAAACTGACTGCGATCGCCGTGACGAATGCATTTTTGCGCCGAGCTGCAATCGCTCAGAAATTAGTGGGCCAAATTCTGCTTTGCGTTTCTATTTGGAGTCCATCCAATACAGTCTACTGATTCTTCTTATACATAGACAAATTGCATCTACGAACTTCTCCCGGAACGCGCCCTCGCCAGGGCAAAGCAGCTCGATGAATACTTCGCTAAACATGGAAAGCCCATGGGCCCCCTACATGGTCTTCCAATTAGTATAAAGGGCCATATTGGTCTGGCAGGTCGGGATCTTTCTGCTGGCTTCGTAGGCTGGGTCGAGAAAAAAAGCCCCGATGATGCGAATATCGTCAAAATCCTGCTTGAAGCTGGCGCGGTCGTGTATGCGAGAACAACCGAGCCCCAAGGACTGGTGAGTTGATGAAATTTCGCCGCGATTGATCATAATTGTTCCTGCGCAACTAATCATTTTCTCTGTATTTTACAGATGGCATTGGAAACGTGTAGCAACATCACCGGTACCACCACCAATCCACACAATACGACCCTGACGCCGGGTGGCTCTTCCGGTGGAGAGTCTGCATTGCAAGCGCTCTATGGTAGTCCCCTAGGAATAGGGTCTGATATCGGTATTATTTTTATCCTTCCCGCTCGGTTCCAGTGACACAAGTTTAATAGCAGGATTAGGTGGTAGCATCCGATCCCCAGCTGCGAACTGCGGTCTGTATGGACTGAAGCCGTCAACGGGGCGATTGCCATTGATTGGATGCAGCGCATATGTTCTTGGCTGCGAAACGATTCTCGGAACTCTGGGACCCCTTTCGCCAACAATCGGCGGGGTGGAAATTTTTATGAAGACCATCATTGAATCGCAGCCATGGCTGACAGACTCCATGGTGCTTCCCATCCCCTGGCGGGATCAAGAGGATCATATACATCGCAATGGCAAGAAGTTAACCGTTGGCGTGATGTGGACAGACGGCGTTGTTACGCCGGCATCGGCCGTGACCAGAGCTCTTAGAGAAGTTGTCGAGCGATTAAAGATTGCTGAAGATGTGGAGGTTATCGAATGGAATGCTTTCCAGCAGAAAGAAGCACTGGAGATTTTGGTACGCCTCAATATTCTAGTTGCCTTTGATGTGCAAGTGATTAATTTCATATCAAACAGACAAGACTTTATGCTCCTGATGGTGGCAAGGCATTTTCCAGGCACCTCGAATCCTCTGGCGAACCCTACCAACCGCTGACAGCATGGACGCTTCGTGACGCTCCAGGCATTGAAGAGCTCAATCAGCAGGGTGTATGGGACTGGACCGGGAGACGAGAGATGTTCCGCTATGCCTATTTACAGGGTGAGCATCTTGTTTTCTTCCTGGGTTAATTCTCCACAACTAACAGTTTTCCCTCTAGAATGGAATACAGTTGCTCCTGAAATGGATGTCATCCTGTGCCCTGCTTTCCCAACCCCGGCACCTGTCCACAATACCTCACGATACTGGGGTTACACTTCCCTCTTCAATCTCCTCGACTACTCGGCCCTCGTATTTCCAGTGACAAAAGTTGATCCCGAGCGTGATGTTAAGGATCTGAATTATAGCCCGATGAACGATTTCGATGCCTGGGCATATGAGCATTATGATCCCTTAGTTCAAAAACATGCACCAGTTTCCTTGCAGCTGGTTGCGAAAAGACTGGAGGAGGAAAAGCTTTTACAAGCCTTCAGGGAGATCCAGAAGAAGACCGGATTATCTTTTGTTGACTGCCTTGCTTGATGCAAGGGAAGGTCTCGACTGCTACCTCTTTCCCTCCAGCTGCCATCAGACCGAAGAGTATTATTCCGTCCTATTGTACTCCTAATGCCGACAAAGTTATCCATTCTTCTACCTACCAACTGTCTTCAGTATGAACCTTACGATGAGGCTTATGTTTCCGATGCAGTGGTAGCATGTTACCGTCTGCTTTTATGCCTGTGTTGCTTCTTTCCCTGCTTTTAGTTAATGAGAATGGTTCTATGCTCCGTTGAATTATATCTTGGGGTGCCGTAGGCCCTCGCCGCGGACATGGAGCACTTTCGAGTGTATGCTGTAATTGTGTATAAAAGCTACTTCTGCTTTTACTTGCACAAGGCTAGTCTATTATCAAACCTTCCTCCTGTGCTTTACAGTACCAAAGCCCATTCTTGTTAACCCAAGTATCTCTCCGAATGGCTAATGGAGGTTTTGAAAATTGCCGAAAGGGCGCTCGCTGAGAGTCGAAGATATAGTTCCACGGAAGATAGGGGAGATAGGAACAGATGTCTTAAAATCTTTTCGCCAATATTCTTGGGTTACACGTGTTGATAAATTGCTTCAATATTCTAACCACGAATAACCAACCACCCTGATCAATATTAGGGCCCTAATCTTTGCCGACAAAGCCCAGCAGAGGCCCAACGCAGTAATATTCTAGTACAAGCTTCGCATCGCAGGATCCCGTTATCAAGAACAGATTAGCTTCCAAAAACAGGTCCCAATCAACTAATTTCTGCACGTATATCTTCGTGTATGTTTACTTTTTATCACCCTTATAGTCCGCCACCACATGCTATCGTGTATACCGTTCCAACGTGCCTTTAATAATCTTTATATTAGCGGGCACCTCTCCTATAGAGGGCGTGATACCGTTTAATATTCCGCCCTAGGGTCCTCTATAAAGAATCTTACTATATACTTCGTTACTCGCGTCCTAGAGATTAGAGTAGTCGCATATAATCCATAAATTACATTTATAGATATTATAGCCCGCTACATATTTTAACTTAAAAGACTTTTTAATTAAAAGACACGTGTCACTATTCTTAAGAATATATATAAGCGTGTATAATAACGAGAGATAAAGTTTAATATTAGTAGGGATCTTTTTATAATTAAGTAGATTAGGACTACCAATATATAGTACAGAAATTCCATCTAAGGGAACTAAGTGCCTCACTCTAGGAGTGCAGTGCTGCCCCTTACAATATGGGAATATACGGCTTTATTACGTTGCTATAAAAGAAATAATTACTAATATTCTAACTAAATTATTTAGAAGAATAAAGTTTAAGCATTTTACTTAGTAATTAGAAGTTATTTAGCGACGTTAGTTAACCCTGTAATAAAGTTATAGAGGTGGCAGTGCAGGTCTGTAGATAGGTTTATTGATTATCTGATATTAGGTATAAATATGACCTGCAGCCCCCCTATTCTTTAGTAGAAGATAGAGACAAGAAGAACCTTCTTTTACATTCTATTTCGTCATAAAACAGTAGTAGTCTTCAATAATATTTCCTTAATGAACCAGCGTCCTTCCGTAAGACATTAACAAGGTAAATTCTCAGGATATACCTCAGCGATCTCGATGCAAGGACCACGCTGCGTTCATCCCACGCCATGATACGGGGGGGGGGGGGAGGGGGTGATAGCATAGATCGATGGTGGTGACATGCATGGGCGGAATATCGTCCCCGATCATTCCAAGGGCAGGATCGGTCACGTCAACTAACGAATCTATCTTCCGCGCCAGGCTCACCTGAGACATGACCACAGGTAGTGCAAAGAAGCCGCCCTGCCCGGAGAAGTGCTCCCCTTTGGCGGCGGCGAGGAATAGCTTAGGGTGGAGTAGTAACAGGAGCTCTTCTTCATCGAGTAAGTTGTTCGTCTCCTCGTCGCCAGTGCCCTTGCTGTTCTTATCCCTATCTCCGGTGGGCTTCGCCGATCCCACGGTACTCGCTATCTGATAATATTCGGCGACACCATCAGCCAAATGCTCGGCTTTGGGCTCGGGGAAGTCAGCAGCCTGATGCAGGAGAGCCAGGTATCCACGGATGGAAGACTCGGATTTCTTCTAGTCGTTGCCACCGTCTCATGGGACCATTCAGGTGCACATTGTGATCCATGACAACGACCATCTCCTAGCTTCCTTTGATCACGGTCATTGAGTTCGAAGTCGATGAAGTACTGCAAATCAGTAGGCAGAAACACGAATACCGGTTCTGGCAACTAAAATGTACCAAACAAGACACAGAAGCTGAAGGTAACCTCGTTGGATTGGCTTGTGGAATGCGGCCATTCCGAAAATTCGCTTTAACTCCCTTCTGGCATATCTGCTGGCGATCTCACTGATAACAATCGCACAGATTGGGCTCATTGTCGTTTTCGCCGAGTTCTACAATCTGGTATATAGTAGATGGTGTTTATACCAATTCAAAAGGCGAGCTGTGCCGAATGAACTTGTTTGCGGTACTCCGTAAGTCTGCTGGCCCTTGAAAATGGCGTACCTACAGATAAAAGCCTGTTTTGTTGCTCCCTGAGGTGTCGGCTACTCAGAAAAGGCCTCAGAAGACCTGCTAGGGTCCAATACTCAAGTCTGGTATGCGTTGCCCTTTGTAGCTGAAGACTTGATATCGCTGACGGCCAGTCGGGATTCACTTGACGATGGATAATTTGTCGTAGGAGGACCGTGGTGTACGACCCATGGGGTCTTCAACTCCCCGACAAATTTCAGAACACCCGCGGCATCGGAGCCTGCAACATCCGGAATTCCGCGATACGTACTATCGGTGCTTCGGAAGTCACCGAATACCAAGTCCATCCGTTGTGATGTGAAGACCACCGACATCGCGTTACCAACATGCTGTTGGAACCGCCCCTGCACTCCCGTCTCATCCCCAACGCGGACGCGCTCCTGGTTCAAGTTCAGGACATCGGGATCCCTTGCCTGTTTGCCAAGTACATCATTATGCCTCCTCCAGTGGTGCCTGCTAAAGGCCGTCCGAACATCAGCCTCAAATCCGGGCCACTCTCCGTATTCCCCGAGGAATCGCACATCCTGAATTGCACTCCCTGTGGTGGCGTTGGGTCCCCTTGCAAGGTCTGGAACCCTCTGCAACACCACGTCTCTGGGGCGCTGATCTTCCCAGTCAGCCATTCTTGCTGCTGGCGATGATGGTGATGGTGATGGTGTCGTTATTGATGTTGATAGTGTTGATGGTGTTGATGGAAAGCCTCCAGATCCAAAATGTCTGCTTGTAGTCTACGGCCGGACACCAAGTTATATTCACTTTCATTCTGACCAGGTTGTGCTCATCTACTAGCCCTTTCAGGTAACCGATGCTCATTGTCTTAGATTGTAAGACACGCGAAAAGAACCACCTGTCTAAAAGAATCATGAGAGTCCTTCATATATATCTAATGAGAGCACACATACCAACTCCTCGCCTCCTTGTCTGCCATCGTATTTCGAATCTGAAGATGCCGCCTGCCTGGCAAGGAAGTACAGGCATTCGCGAAGGCGGAGGGCTTGGGGGCCAGCATCTTGGTCTCCTCTGACGACTTCCGAGACTCGGAACCGGAACATATCGACTCGCTTAGCGAGGATTATCTTGTTGTACGTACAGATAAATCCGTACTTACAGCCGTAGACGTCCATGTATTGCAACCTCTGGCCTATGCCTTTGTTAGTACAATGAATTGTCAACGCTCATATGAAGATAACATACCCAAAACTTTCAGGTCTTCGCTCCCCGCGAGGGAGGTGCTCCAGGGACTTTAACCTCCCCTGTGATACTTGTCTGCCCAGCTTCAACTGATTGTTGCGCGATAGCATCTGGGAAGTAACTTCCCACGAGATGCGTGCCGGTAGACCTGTCCCCGTACCGAACACGAACCCCCTGAGCCTCAAGTACCCTACCTACCTGCTCCACAGTATTTTGGACGATGCAGCTAGTTATGTCAAACTCCGTTCCGGTGATATAGTGCTCTAGAGCAGGAGGCAGGGGGTTTACAATGTATTGAGAAGTAACCGCGTGGACGTTTTGGACGAAAGCTGTCCATTCGAGGACCTGATCGTCAGATAGAGTCCACAGCTTTCTTAACCTTCTCGTTTTCTTACCCAGGCGTATGAGAATCTGGTCCAGCTGGCTGTAGATAGCCCGATTGGCGTCCATTCAAGGGGTTTGCGGCCTTTGGATTTGAAGTATGAGACGTGAAAACTGCTGAAGTGTGTTGGGTCAGTTGATGAAGGTTTTGCTTAGAGTTATAAACCACCCTGATCTGTTTTGCAGTGATCAACCGAATATTCAGGGTAACGAATTCACTGTACTATGAGATGCCATTAACTGTTATGGCTGACTGGCTATCTAATTCACAACCTACCCCCTCAGCAGGCTTGTCTACAAAGTTTCGCTCAGTGAATAAAGTATTAAAAATATTGTTTTTGTTTTACCCATTCATCCTGTCATACTACCAAGTGGCCATGAGGAATTGTGTATGTGTGGATCTGCATACTAAGGATGACAATGTAACCGGCACTCTGGCCTGCGCGCCGGAGGAATGCGAACTACAGCGCAAACCTTTATACTAAGGGATATGGCCCCCCCTGGCCGGTACTTTCGAATTGAATGCAATGATATAATAACATGGGGGAACTTTGTCTTGGCCATAAGAACGCCCAAGAGTAGAGTCTCAGGACAAACCTCGGGATGCTCCCGTTTTAACTATGTTACCTTCTACATGGACTTAGGTAGTCATACTTTCGTCATATCAATGTTTCATACTGATTCATTAAGAAGGGGAAGATAGTAACTTTTTTGTTGGATACAGAGGCTTTTTATTCTACATAGCTAGATATCTACTTACATTTCGTTCTCACTGCCACACATCCACCGTGATCTTTTCGTAGATTCCTGTGGGCCGTAAATATGAGTTGTAGATTCGAAGAGTTCACCCTAAGTCAGTCTGGCGTGGGTGATCATCAGTATTTGCTCGTTTCCCTTTTCTCTGAGAAAGTGCACCCGGAGCTCTGCTAGGGACAGGCTGTTTTTATGGGCCAGAGAACGGACGGGCTGGCCGCGGTCATCAAGCTTCTTATCCAGTAAGCATACCTCTCTGGATTTTGGATATGGAGCAATCTGATAGGCGTCAATTAGAAAAGATTCCCGTTTTAATCAATACGACATTACCCCGAAATGGGCGACAAGGAAGTTCGAAGACGAAGTCCAAGCCCTATCAGACTGCGAAGAGCTTAGAAGCACGCGAAATCTCCTCAACTACTCTCGTTAAGTCCAAGGCATGCGCTTTGAATACCCCTGTGGGTACATGCATATCGTCGCCATGTCAAGGATGCCCGGTAAAGCCGTCACGGAATACACGGACCTGAGCGACAGTGAAGGGCTGCACATCAAAAGTCGGCTGATGCAGATTCTGGGGTAGGTTTAACTATCCTTACGCTCAGCCACCTTGACATTTTGCCAACTCTAGCTTAATAGGGATATACGGCGACACGGCTGGTATGCCAACAGTGGCATTCCTGACAAGGTCATCTACGACCGGTCAACTCGCGCTGGGTATGTCCTCCGCCTCCCTTCTGGCGCATTAGAATCGCAACTAACGCTTCCCAGCTTCATGAAGTCTCTCGGAAATTCCATCAAGTGCGACCTTAGTAAGCCTGAGAAGTAGCTATCCTTTCACGGAAAGAAATGCTATTCTACATGGATTTGGCCAGGACGTGTGGTGGACGTAATGAATCAGCGAGAAGCCAGGTATCTAAGCAGTGGAACGTTCTTTGTACACACAGTCAATTTACCAATTAGCCAATTATTGTTCGTCATGAAGTTCATAAACGTAAGCTAATATTAAATTCTGATATACAAGCAAGAACTGAATCCCTTGCCCACCAGTGGACAAAGACATTCCTCCACTAACCCCAATCCTACACATCATCCTGCTCCTGTCGATGTTGCTGCTCAGCTCTCAGAACTTCCACTTCGATAGCACGTCTGCGCGCCTGTTCCGATTCGCTCGAATTGTCCTTAAACACGTGGTCCATTTGCTCCAACGTGCGTCCTTTGGTCTCGGGCACGAAAACGAATGTCCAGACAAGTGCTAGGAGACAGAAGACCGCGAAGAAAGTATATGCGCCGAATCCGGTATTCTGCACGAGGGGAGGGGTGATGAGGCCCTGGTTTTGCGTTAGCATTTTCTGGAGTGAGTATTAAGAACTGTGCAGGATAGCTTACGATGATGAAGTTGTTCAGCCAATTAGAGCATGTAGAGAGGGCGACACCTTTGGCGCGCAGGGATGATGGGAAGATTTCTGGTCTTCAGTTAGACTTTTTCTTAGAAGATGAGAGGAGACAACAATTACCTGATGGCATGGCCCATCCAACTGGGCCCCAACTAGCCCCGAACGAAATCATGTAGAAAAGTAGAAGAGCGACACTGGCCCAGCCTTGAGGTCGATGGGCGGGCCAGTTATCTGAAAACAGGCCCACCAGGATAGCGATGATGACATGGGAGAGAGTCATAAACAATGCACCCCAAAGCAGTAGGCTGCGTCTACCGAAACGGTCCATGGTCCATACTGTCGTGGAAACACCGACCAACTGTGTGACGTTGAGGATACCAGACATTAGAAGCTGCATGTCGTAGTCTAGACCCATGGTCTCGAACAGTGTGGGAGAGTAGTAGATGAGAGCGTTGATTCCAACAAACTATGTTTCTAGTCAGTATAGGCATCCGGTCAGAAGGCAAACAAACATACCTGTTGGAAGAACATCAGTCCAACACCAATGTGGGTTCTTCGCCAGCAACCCTTCTTGAAGCAATCCGCCCAAGAGGCCATCTCCAGTAGGAAGGATTTGCGCAATCCCCCACCCTGAAGGTTGGGGTGTTTTTCAGCATTCATTTCTTGGTGGAACCGAACCTCGGCCTGAATGTCGAGATATTCTTGCCGCACACGCTTGTCGGAAGTCGGCAAGCGACGAAGTCTGGAAAGGCTTTCAAGAGCCTCCTCATTTCGGCCCTTTGAAGCCAACCATCGGGGAGAAAAGGGCAGCACGATAACACCACCGACCAGGACAAATCCTGGGATCATCTGAAGAAGGAAAGGGAGACGCCAGGACCATTCTCCTGCCATGAATCGAGTGCCATAAGTAATCCAATAGGCGATGACAATGCCTAGGACGATGCAGAACTCCTCTAGGACCAGAAGGGTGCCACGACATTCGGGAGGACCTAGCAGATGTTAGCTACAAAGATACCTAGATAATTTGCATCCGGACGCTTTCGCATACTGATTTCGGAAATATACAACGGAGCAACCATTGAAAGCATGCCGATTCCCAAACCGCCAATGAATCGAGCCACGGTCAACATGGCATAATCCATTGCAGCTGTCTGAAGAATGGACCCGATGGTGAAGATAATGACGGCGACGACAATCGAGTAGCGACGCGAGATTTTATCGGCAATCCAGCCCTGGTTCAGAGCGCCAATCAACGCACCCAGCTCGATCATTGCCGTCATCAACCCCTTCCAGAACCCTGCCCCCGATGCATCGGGAGAGACTTCGGGGAACCGTTCGAGGAATTGGTCCATCACCAGAATGACCGACACCACGCCCTGGTCGTAGCCAAAGACAAGACCTCCGAGGGTTGAGCATGCTGCGCACATGAACACAAATGGGTTGGCCACGAGGCCTGCCAGACCGGCCGGCCCGTACGGCTCTCTTTCGTTTGTGATGTTCTCTGCATGGTGAGAGAAGCCCTCGATGGATTCATCATCAACGATCTTGGCTTGGGGAGGTTTGTCCGCCATTCCTATAGGTGGATGGGAAGTAGAAGAGAGGTAAGCGGAAAGAGGGTATAGATATGAGAGGAGTTGGCAAGAAGCCTTGAGATCGAGGGAGCCAGGCACCTGATGACTGTCACACTAGAAAAGTAACAAGGAGGATCGCAGGACACCTTTTATAGATCGGTCGATAGGCACTATGGATTAAAAGACGTATTAGGCCCGATTCACTCAACCGCCATGCAACCCAAAGGCCGACCAGCCGCTCTGATTCGCAGACTGGACGACGGCCTTCGACTACACCCAGCGCCTATGAGGCCAAGGCAAGCAAGACACCCCCAGAGGCAGAGACCAGCGACGGCGATCCTGCCGCGGCTGTCGAATAATGCACCGGACTTGGAGAGGTGGGCCCGGAGAACGAACGAGCTAAACTGGATGCAGGAAGTTTGAGGGGAAAGTTCGCCGGGGGGGAATCTACTAGACACTTCGCCTCTCTAGCAACCCTGGTCGAGGGGATCCAAGGAACTCCATGGAAGCTTGGTGTCATCCTGACGAATGGCTGCTTCGTGATAGGGTCTGCGGCCACACGTGAGGCCTGGCACGGGATTCCGCCGCCTTTTCCCTTGCGAAGTGCGTGAGGACAGGACAAGACATCGCCATCTCAACTGGCAGGGGCTGCCTGGTTGGCATGCACATGGGGTCTCCTGTGAAACCAAGATTGACACGAACGGCCGAAGCATAGCGGCACGATTGGCTCAACAAGTCGGGGGATGTCATCATTGGTGTCGAGAGCCAAAGTCAGATCGACCATCAACCAGTCTCCCTCGCAATTCCCCCGTACTCGTGGCAGACCCACGCGTCCGTGAAACACAGGCCAATCATTCCTGGCGGTTTACTACTAAGTTGGCGGGTGATCGAGGGCGCATTAGCAGCCTGGAGTCTCGCACGGCAACGGAGGACAGAAGTAGTCATGTCGAAAGCCGACCGGACAGGCTGAGCCGTGCAAAGGGCGCAGACGTTAGTGGCAGCAGCTACTCCGTACTCTGTTCCGGAGTATGTACATGTACAGTGACTGTTTCTGCCCAAGCAGACGTCCAGAAGACTCGCTCCATCACGAGGGTCGGTGCCTGAGGATGGCCGGTCAGGCACCCCTCGAGGTGACGTGACTCGAGGCAAATAAGCCGCTCATCCCACTTCGCTCCTCTTCATCTTTCTCTCTACAAGCATCCATCTGCTATCCATTATCGTATAATATCCATCCACGATCTATCCTCTACCCATCCCCACGGGGAAAGCGACTGCCCCCAATTTTAAACTTCGTCCTCGACTCCTCGATCCCTGGGAAAATACTGGGCCCGGCTCCAATTTTCCGAACGAGTGAACAGCGGACCTTCTCCACCGTCGCGCTCAAACGCCGACCGTCACTTGCGGTCAGCTCCCGATTCTTGGCCGCGGAGGTGCCCTGCCGTCTCTGCATCAAGCAGAATCCCCTCCTCCAACTGCTATCCTGAAATCTATCATCGGTTCGTACATTCCTTGATCTTCTCTCGCCGTAACAAACGGATCCCGAGGGTTTTGAGTCACTAACGGAATGCACTAAAGACGGGACCTCCCAACAGAAGAAGAAAAAGAGAAGAAAAAACGTTCTCCAGCAGCGGATTCCAATTTCCGATCCTTCCAACGTCATTCCGCGTTTCGACCCTTGTGCTTTCTCCTCATCCGACCCTTCCCCCCGCCTCGCATCGGTCCGAGACATAGAATCTCCTTACAAGATGGGATCGTTCGTGGAGGAGCTCTGGTCGAGCGTCTTTACCCCGGGTCCTACCCCGACCCTCCTGGTCGCGACTAACGCTACCTTCGCCGCCTTACAACTCGTCCTCTTCTCCCTCCTCATCGCTACCCACAGCATCCATTTCGGCATTCTCTCGGTCCTCTCGGGATCCCTCTGGTACTCGATCAACTGGTTTGCACGGGAAGTGCGACAGGTGCAGCAAGTGCAAGCCGCCGAGGCTGAGAAGGAGAAGGAGAAGGAGAAGAAGGTGAAGGACGAGAACGAGGACAAACCAACGCGGGAGATTCCGGAGGCCAAGGACAAGCACGACGGCAATCGAAGGAAGACCCCGGGGGCTCTAGACAGCTCCGACAGCGACACGGAGACGGAGAGCATCTCGGAGCTCAATAGGAGCTCAGATGCATCTGGACTCGACCTTCGTTCCACTCCTGTTCCGACTCTCCAGCCGCCAGAGGCGTCGGGGGAGATTCGGAAGCGCTCCAGCATGGGAGGGGACAGCTCAGGCTATGTGAGCACCGACAGCGAGTGGGAGAAAGTGGATGATAGCAATGGGCCTAGCACAGCGTAGCAGTCGGGGCGGTGGTTTGCTGTAGAGTTTTTGCTTGCGAATCCTACGAGGATCGTGTTACAGTACTGTGGTGGCTATGTCTGTTTCACGCCAGAATGAGGCGCTGCATTGTGGATTTATACACATTTCCTGCTCGGGTCTTCGTAGCAAGATACCCCTAGGTACTATTGCTACGCCCACATACCATAGCATGACAGGAAATTGATAGAATATTCAGCAACCAGTTTACTTGCCTGTGGAGTCTATGGATGCAAACCCCTCAAAACAACCCAATCTGGAATAGTGCATGTCTTATCGATAAGGTCACATGCAGATAGCGCCGATGCGTGATAACGGGACGCACCGAAGCAAAGCTCCCTGGCATTTATTGACAGGAACCTCGTTGCGCATCACAAACCGCCCAGCAATGTCTCCTTCATGAACCCCGACGAGCGAAACTGCCATGGCCACAACCGCACCCACCATCCTTCCTGGCCGAAGACGCGTCTTCGCGTCCGTCTTCCCGCCCACATCGCTCGACGCCTTCCGAGCCCCTGCCACGACCGAGCCGGCACCAGACCAGCCGACGTGGGATGCGTCGTGGCGCGCAGCCACTACCTTCCTGGCTATCCCGGACAATGGATTTTTCCTGGCGACCCAGCTCAGCGAGGATGAGCTCCTCCGACTCTCAAATCGTCATCAGACGCCGTCAAAGGAGGTCACGGGTGCGATGGAGTACTTGATCGCGCAGGGACGGGATGGTCTCGCGGCGAAGGGACGACGGAGTATAATTGATTGGTACGGGAATGAGATACGGAGGCATTTCCTGAAGAATTTCAGAGAGGGATTGTTCACGGTGGGTGTTGCGTTCTGTCCAGGTCTTGCTCGGGTGCGGTCTGTTCTGATGAGATGCGTCTAGCTATTGAATGTCCCCGACGAGGACCAACTGTTACAGAAGATCGTGCATTGCTTGCAGCTGGCTCGGCGGATATATTTCGCTCCTTTGATGGAGTACATGCTGCCGCTGCTGGCTCGCTCGGAGCAGGAGAGGGTTTTTGTCAGACTGCGGCGCGAGTTCCATATGATGATCTCGTACGGGCTGCCGTGGCCGAAGCTTTCGGGATTGCTTGCGCGAGAGATCACGAAGGAGACCGTTGTCGTGTTGGGGCTGGATACTTTGAATGACGGGGACCTTAACGAGACGGAGAGTGTGGATGATATGGAAATTGACCGCCAGCACTCTGTTTCGTATCTGGCCTGGAAGGAAGAGCCGTCTGCTGAGCTGCGAGCGCACATGATGACCGAGAGTGAAGATGAGCAGGTCTCAGGAGCTCGCGAACGACTGCTTCATCTATTCACGGGACTCCAGCTTGTTGGGTTTGGCGGGGATAAGGCTCAGAAGGTCTTCGCCGATGTGATGAACACGATGATGACGGAGTTTGTGCGCGCCGCGTACACGGGTCAATGGGAGGGACCGTCTCTGGTAGCGGAACATCTTCGACAATGGATCGAGAATGTGTTCGCGCGGCTTGTCGTGCAGGTCCTGGCCATCATCAACGTGCCGGAGTCCGGTGCTAAAGAAGAGGACTATCTGGATGTGCAGCTCAGCGACGTGGACAAGTGGCAAGATATCGGAATCGCTCGTCTGGGAGCACTCCGAACAAGTGAGCTCTTCGATGTGATTGTCGAATGGCCTGCCAGTAGCGGAGCCATTGAGGATCTACGATACTTTGCGACTTACCCCTCGGCACGACTTCATCTCTCGTACTCGTTTTCAGCAGTGCTAAATCGACGACTGCTGCATCCTGGCGCCTCTACTGTTGAGATTCTACAGCTGTACATATCGATTATCCGCGCGTTCAATCTTCTTGATCCGAAAGGGGTGCTACTAGACCGGATAGCCCGGCCCATCCGTCGATACCTCCGCGATAGAGATGATACGGTCAAGGCCATTGTCGGTGGGCTTCTGGCCGACCCAGCTGAGGCAGACGGACACGCAACCTCAGGCGGAGAGACGCTGGTGGAACTGTCTGCAGAATTGGCCAAGGCGCACCAGAACTCGCTGCGGAATGACACGGGCGACCTCGACTGGGACGATATGAACTGGATCCCCGACCCTGTAGACGCGGCGCCTGACTACCGGAAATCGAAGAGCTCCGATGTCATAGGAAGCCTGATCAGTCTGTTCGAGTCCAAGGAGACGTTCGTGAAGGAGATGCAGAACATGCTGGCCGAGCGACTGCTCGAGAAACGCACCGAGTTCGACCAAGAAATGTCCGTTCTGGAGCTTCTCAAGGTCCGCTTCGGCGACAACGCCCTACAAGCCTGCGAGGTCATGCTGCGCGACATCTTCGATTCCCGGCGCGTCGACACCGTCGTCCGCAACGACCAGGGCCTGGTCGGACGATCAACGGCCAAATTGCCCAGCACCCCCGATCACAACGTAGCCTCACATCACGACCAGCCCGAACTACACGCCAAGATCCTCTCGCACTTCTTCTGGCCCGATCTCCAAGAACAAGCGTTCAAGGTCCCCGAGCCCATCTCGCGCCTCCAACAGCGCTACTCCGCCGGCTTCGCCTCGCTCAAGCAGTCCCGCAAACTCACCTGGCTGAACGGCCTCGGCCAAGTCACCGTGGAACTGGACCTCGAGGACCGCGTCTTCGTCGACGAAGTCACCACCTGGCAAGCCACCGTCATCCACGCCTTCAACTCCTCTTCCTCCTCCCCGGAACCCATCTCTCACACAATCGATCACCTCTCCCACACCCTCGACATGTCCCCCGCTCTCGTCCGCAGCGCGTGTCTCTTCTGGGTCAGCAAACGCATCCTTACCGAACACGCACGCGACACCTTCCGCGTGCTGGAAGTCCTCCCCACGGAAGACGACCTAACCGCCGGCCCAACAACTATCACCAGCACCACCGCAACAGACAGCCCAACGTCCCCCAGCCTCACCACCGGCGCCGACACCACCGACCCCCTCCAAGCAGCCGCAGCCGCCAACGCCGCGGCGGCCGCAGCAGCAAAGGAAACCGCGGAAGCAGCCGCGATGGAGAAGATGAATCTCTACTGGCAGTTCATCGTGGGGATGCTGACGAACCAGGGGGCGATGCCGCTGCAGCAGATCGTGATGATGTTGAAGATTGCAGTCCCCGGCGGGTTCCCGTTTAGTAATGAGGAGCTGCGCGAGTTTTTGGCCGGGATGGTGGCGAGGGGGAAATTGGAGATTGTGAGCGGGGGGAGTTATCGCATTGTGTAATAGATACTACCTTGTCTTGCGTTACTTTGCCTATATCTGTATTAGCCTCGGGGTTGATGTCTTGTTAGGGGGGCTGTTGTTATTCGAGGAGGATCAAGGATGGGGTGCTGTATGAGTTACGAATTATATGATTAATTACCTACACATCTACGGAGTATACAGATGGAACTTTGGACTTTTGCAGTGGGAATATGAAAACATGGTATTAACTTCATTAAACGTCATCAAGCATACAAGTCAAGTCAAATCAATCGATGGATCAATTTACTCGGCATCCAACGGCGCCACGGGCGGCTGGTCATCGACCTGGATACCGCCTCTTTTCTTCTCATTGCTGTCCCAGAACGGGAGCTTCCAGCCGCCCTCGTGCTCTGGAGTGGCCAACCACAGGCGCATGAGGTGTCTGCGCGGGGCGGGCGGGGCGTGGTCCGTGTAGGCTGTGCGGGCGTGCAAGACGTGCGAGTTCGAGACGAACTGGATGTCGCCGACTTCGAGGATCATGTGTAGAGAGAGACGGTTGCACGTGGCTTCGAGGACGTCGAGCGCTTCTAGCTGTGCGGGTGATAGAGGCGGGATGATGCCGGAGTCGGAGAAGCGGGAGAGCGAGCGGACGTAGTAAGGGTCCCATCTGTTTGAATTGGAATTAGCCATGGCCATGTATGGATGAGTTATGAGTTGACATACTTGGTATAGACGCGGCCATTCTCGCCCCGTTCCAGGTATACGACGCTCGTTTTGATGTACTCCTCCTGGCCCTTGCTGATCTCGCCCTTCCGGTCGAAGTACCAGATGGGCTCGGTGAGGGTCTTTAGGACGTCGGGACGCTCCTTGGCTAGGGTGTTGTAAACATTGTGCGAGGAGACGAGGTCAGATTCGCCGCCTTCGAGGGCGCGCGCTATGCAGAGGAGGCCGACGATGTCGGAGTCGTCGGAGTGGAAGAATTGGCTATGCACTTCTCGTTAGCATGCTACTTGAGCCAGAAGCCAGCGCTGTCTTCAGGAACATACCGAGCATTCGTGCGGTAGATCCGCACGGAGTCGATCTTGGTCGAGTCCTCGCCAAGATCCTTCACATGTCCCAGCACATGGCCTCGGCTGTTCTGACTGACAAAGTAGCCTAGATACGTGCCCAGGCCCATGTACGCAACGGCGGACTTGTGGTTGCCCCATTTTTGGACGGGGAAGCCCTTGAAGAGAATGAAACCCTTGCCGTCGATGAGGTCTCGGCGGAGGACCTCGAGATGGTTGGCAAGGTTGGGAAGGGGGAAGTTGGACTGGCATATATATCAGCACCATTGATCCATTGTGCGAGGTAGAGAGCAACTAGCTACCTTGCTGATTCCCGTCAAGGGGATCTTGTTCTGAAGGAAGGCATCCGCAGCACCACTCAGCTCATCGATCTCCTCATCCGTAAACCGATGAGTCCATTTCTCTGGGTGGTCACGGTAGTCCTCGGCCTTCCAGAGCGTTGGGCCGGAGATCTCTTTGGGGAATCTGTCGAAGGGGACGATGTGGTCGGGGAGAGGGGGATGCTGGCCGGTAGTTTTCAGGCCATCGGGAAAGATATCCACGGGGATGGGAGTTTGGGTGAGGGCAGCCATTGGGGGTACTAGCACTCAAGCAGTATAATTGGGACTTGGGACTAAGGGGGATTGTACCAGGTTCGGAGTGAAGTCCGAGGTTCAGTTGATCCAGCGCAATTGGCCTCGCAATACGAGAGAGGGGTTGGTAGCATTCAATATATACTTTGACCCTCCAACCCCTCGAAGTGTAGAACCGAGCGATCGTCGAATGTGTCTAATAGTGGACCGCATGGCGTGCCAGGAGAAGGACGCCTTTGATAGGACGTGGTGGCCGACGGCGAGAGGGAACGAGCAGCAGCGGAGGCGTGATTGGGAAGCGGATGGCGCAATTCTCCGGGGCGGATGTTGTGATCTTGGCCGATCATTGCGATTGGCGACGCCCGCCTGGCTCCGGGCATGTGCCAGTTTCAAACCCTCCATTCTGGGCGTTGACACTTCCGAATGCTACCTATTGATCGCTCATGGACCATCGGCGCAGCGGGGTTGTCTGGAAATTGGACGTAGGCCCCTGGCTCCCTGGTACATTGCGCAAACGTTCGCCGTTTGAAGCGATGATCCAGACGGACCAAACCCGGACAATCTGATTAGATGCTCTTGGCGGGAGATCATGCGCCTTATTTGTATTAGATTCTGGGTTTTGATGGATGCGATTTGCTAGGGAAATGGGAGGGGATGATCGGGGTGAGAGGGAGGGCTGTGGAGTGGTAGAAGTGAGGAAGTGTAGAGGTGTAGAAGTGAAGAGTGAAAGACCAGCAGGCATACCCGACATCACCTGACAGTCACGTTGGCTTCTGTACATCTTCGACTTCGAGTCGTCTTCTCTTTGTCTTCCTAGTCCACCTCTCTTTCAGCCCTATCAATGTATCCCGTGGATCGATATCACCGTTGTTTAGACAGGCAGAATGCGGGGGATCTGCTGGACGTGCAGCCAGCCAGTCCACTTTGCATACATACAGCGCCTATACTCCATTCTCCATGAAGCATCTCATCTACAACCTCTCTCATCCTTATACTTCTATACAGCTGCGTATCGAACTCTCTCTAGCAATTCGTGACTAACAGAAACTCTCTAGGATCCAGTTACCCAATACGGCAACCCAATCCGACTCTCTCCAACTCTCCAAATCCAATTGTCCAACTTCTTTCCAACTTTCAGTCCGACTTCTTCTCACACTCTATCACGCCATAAAACCCGGCCCATAGACCCTCTGTCATGCCTCTCCCTATCCACGTCGCCATCCTTGACCTCGACGTCCCCGTCCCCGTCGTCTATAATGCCCGCGGCCTCTACAGCTCCATCTTCCGCAAGCTCCTCGAATCCGCGGCCTCACGCCTGAACACCTCTCGCACTCTCCCCATCGCCATTCACACCTCGGCCTGGGACGTCGTCGGCGGCAGCTATCCTCCATTATCCAGTCTGCGCACGGAGCCCTACTCCCACGACCCTACCGAGCCCCCCACCAACCCACTAGCGCTCCCGATCTCCGCAATTCTCCTCACCGGCGCTGCCCCGGGCACCTACGAAACAGCCACCCACCCATGGATCAACCCGCTATCTGACTTCCTGCGACGCATCTACACGGAGTTCCCGCACGTCAAGATCTTCGGGTCCTGCTTCGGACATCAGATCCTCGCACAGACACTGTTGTCCTCACCACTAAAGAACGAAGTATGTCCGGACGGGCGCGAGATGGGCCTCGTGCCGATCGCCCTGACGGAGGAGTTTCTGACCTCGTTCCCACGCCTCAAGAGTGCTCTTCCTACACGCAGGATGCGTCTGCAGATGATCCACGGCGACTGGGTGGTTCCTGTCTCTGGGGCTAGGGATCCCGTGGTGTTGCCGGCTCCCTGGATGAATATCGGTGGGAGCGAGGCTTGTCCGATTCAAGGACTGTATTGCCCGAAGCGGGTTCTTTCGTATCAGGGCCATTTCGAGTTTGACGTGGCTGTGAATTCTGAGACGTGCAAGGAGTTTGGGAGGAGAGCGGGATGGTTGCCGGAGTGGTTGGAGGAGTGGCTGCGGAGGGTTGAACTGGGAAGGGGACAGGAAGGGGAGGATGACGATGATGATTCAAAACTTGCAGCGGAGGCGGTGGTTTTGTTCTTTGCAGGGGAGGATGGCCCTGCTGCGTGATTTGGGGTTGGTATGTTATGAGGTCGGATATTAAAATTGGTATATATACATGGATTAGACAAGTACATAGACTGCAAACCATCACATAGATAGAACCGTAGACATGCAATAGAAAGTCCGTATATACAGCCCATCGACATAGCAATAGTCCTTCATTCCAGATACCCATACTCTCCATCTTCTTCAAATCTGTCCCCAACCCTCGTGGCCGGAATCTCCTGCACCTGAACCGGCAAGGGAACCTGATCTTCTTCGACATCGAGCTTCACCACAAACGGACTGGGCCATGGAGTCGAAGTCGCACCCCAAACTTCGGTCGGTCCGTCCATCATCATACGGACAGCAGTGATCGCATCCATGCAAATAGCCAGCAGCGCGATGATGGCGATATTAGAACAGAGGAGGAGGAATGTAAGGACGTGTAAAGCGCGCGAGGGGCGCGGGCGGGTAGGGTCGGGCGGTGCAATTATAGGCTGAGCAGATTCGGTGTACGGTGGAGCAGGGGTCATTTTGTTTTATTATTTCTGATGCCTTGAGCTGATGTAGTTCGTGATGTTGGCAGAGTGATCGACATGGAAGTACGGATACATACCTTAACCTGGAAACCCCGAGGTATGTCGGGAGAACCGCAGGAACAGGATTCCGACGTAAGGGACCACATCTACCCCTATTTATACGTCCCATCCCATATTCCAAGGCAATGCTGATGGGGCAACAGTTGGGCAAAGCACTTGGCGAAACTGCCTGATTGAGCTCTAGTACGCGATAGTATGGCCTATATCTGAACTAGACAGGGGTGTACATCATGAACTATCACAGACATGGCAGGTGGTATGCGGTAGTTTAGTTTAGCATATTTAACCTGTTTGATTGAACTTTGCATACAGATGGGGATTTCATAATATAACTTTATTGACAGAAGAAAATAAAATTCGAGTCAGTATTATTCTATAGGGTCTCTGAGCCCTGCTTCGCCATAAGATAGCAGCTCCGACCCCGAGTCGGTCTTTTGGAGTGCGCGTTGTGCATGATTCGAACAACAGGTGCCAAATTATCAGCCCCTCTGGGCCAGTTCACTTCAAAAATGTATGAACCGAATATGTGGGTATCTCGGGGTTGTCATTCTTCTTGGTGGTTGGCATGAGTGAAAGTATGTGACATTCTCCGTACTTCATAGTATCGATTTATCTTCCTTTTATGAAGATGAGTAAAATAGAAGCCGACCATTTGTCCAGATACAAATCATTCTTCAGGTAAATATGGCCCGCAAGGGGCAATATACACCTGCAACAGAAATGTGACTTACATTCTACCCGGCACAGAACCTACACCATTGAGGTCTACAGTACATAGCAACGCTGCTTTCGGTGTGTATGTTCCTTGAATTGCACCGGCCTGAAGTCCCTCGTTAACGCGCTCAGCTAGAGCAGAAACAATGCCCTGGTTCCCTTGCTTCCTGGTGGCTTCCATCATATAAAGAGGACTATTCCCTCGCCCCAAGTTTCTTTTTTCGCAATGACAACTTTAGTGAAGAAGTACTGAGACCATCTCGCTATCATGAAGCTTTCCTGGACACTTGTGACTCTCGGCGCCTGTGTTACGCCGGCATTGGCACAGTCCGAGCCGATCGGAGTGGTATGACCGATTTCTGAGAATGGGAGAAAATGCTAACTGAATCAGATGGATTTATGGTCTACCACGGAACACTGGCAAGAGACTCCGAGATCGCATGAATGCCTCCCCAACTATGAGCCGTATGTCGCCGTGCAGGTCCTTTGGACATCTATACTGACTCATTGAAGGCAAAATCCTATGATTAGGGTGGCCATTGAAGGGAGGCTCCCTAGTATACAGTGCGGATTTTACAAGTATGTTCTATCATATTTCCAGTAAACCTCCTGTGCTGAAGCTGGCAAACTGACGCCTTTCAGTGAGGACAACTGCAGGAGCATATTAACCGTCTTCGGACAAGGGGAACACGAGTTCCAAGGATTACCTCATATCAGCAGCTTCATGTGTTGGAATGGATTTGATTGATTGTGTTCTTCCACGGAAGAGGGACTTGGTATGAGGTTCCCTAGTGAGGTTGAATTCTTGGAATTTTCAACCTCTGCCTCATACGTGGTATCCCTGTTGAGGACAGTAAATTAATAGGGTGGCTAGAGGCCAGGGTTGCCATCGGTTCTGTTTCTACCACTACTGGGATCTGATATGGGTTTTTTTCCTTTGCGGTTTTCCCCATGTTGTGATGTGAATGCAGGACTCAGCCACATTTACCCCCTCGTTTTTGGATAGAGTATTTAATCTAACGTTCTTTGTCTTAATTTTACTTTATCAGGTAGAAGATGCTCGCGAAAATGTCTTTCACAGGATATATTAGACTAAGAGCAGTAACAGCCGACTGTCCAGTTGGCTTAGTTAGCCATTGCCTGGGTTTAGGGAGTTGGAATCCAAGGGATTCAAATATCAAAACAATTCATTAATCCAAGTGGGTCCTTGGGGATTCTCGTTTGTTCAATCAACGATAGACTCGACAGTCCTTGACTCGTTACCAATGCCCTATGCTAATCAGGGCGGGAGAACAGGATACAAGTGACAATGTACAGTAACCAATTCTGCATCTCCTTGATATGCATCAACCATTTGAAACGAACAGGGGTGCCTGCCTGACCCGGTAAATCAATTCTGATGATCGCCTAACCAGCAAGGCAGAGGGCAGAGCTATCTTCGAAGAGGCGAAGGTGAACGGACTAAAACCTCGTCCGCGCGGTATTCTTCGCAGAGTTTTTTAAGAATCCTGGCCTCGATTTCCGGTATAGGTCTTGTGCCATCAACATGTCTTAGGTAAATCTGAAGGTTGCGGAAGATTCGTTCTTGGGTGGAAGGCGTGGCCAGCTTCACAGACCTCAGCTTTCGCCGGGGGTTCTTCCAGCGCACATCGTGTATAATTTGGACGACAGATTCTAAATTATCAGCCACTGCCGTGGGTCAGTAAAACTTGAGCTGGTAGAATAGGACAGAGGCCGGGCAGGCTCACGCAGGCGATGGCATTTAGCCCTAGAACAGTCGTGAGATGATTCCTCTGCCTTTTCTTCGTTTTCCTCAAACTGCTGAGCCATCTGCTCCTCGAGTGCTTCGAGTGCTTCATAGAAATTTTCTCGAAAGTCCATAGCCGAATCAGGACTGTAAAAATATCACAAATCACGCTAATAACAAAAGCTCGTTGTCTGTAGTAAAGGCGCTGCTGATTCCGCAAGAGTAGTGGGTTCGTAAGGATTATCTGCAGCCCCAAATGAGTCAAGTCTTTTACGCTAGTTTCCTTGGGTTTGAGGTTGACTCTGACGCACTTTGACATAAAGATTCCAGAAAGCGGATTTTACTTCCGATATTTCAGTCAGGTGAACTCAGCAGAGCTACTGTACATAAACGTTTCCAGCAGTGGTGAACAAACATAAGGAGGAAACGGAAGTAATTAGCCAGAAAATGCTTCACTGTCCATTGCCCAGCACTCACGGACCTCTTCCAGGGCACGGATCTCTGCCCTGGTTACATCCCAACACTACCCAAGAGTTTCATTCGAGGCACGACTTAGATAGCAAAGTTTAGAGTGAGGGATGGAGTAACTCGGTTACTAGAATATGGGACTTCTTAATCGAATGCATCTAGCTATTTCTCGCAGCTAAGGGCATGCTAGACAAAGTCCACGGCGATTTGAAGAACCCTCCGCCCGTTCCGGCAACAACTCCTATCTCCTTGGGAGTATCCGGGGCCACAAGATTGCAGTAGCTTGCCTGCCCAAGCACGAAGTGGGCCTCAGTTCTGCAGCCCTCATTGCATCCCACATGCTGTTAACCTTCCCCAACATTTGGTTTGGACTGATGGTTGGTATTGACGGAGGCATCCCCAACCACGACAGGGGCGAGGAGCGTGACATCCGGCACGGAGATGTGCTGATCAGCAGTGATAGCAAGAGCGGCGGCTTGGTAGCATACAACTTCGGGAAGATACTCGGAGACGGGTCTTTCGAGGTGAGCTATCTCTTGAATAGGCCCCCGAGGCTTCTCCGCACTGGGTTGAATCGACTGGACTCCGACCATATGACGCGCGACAACTATATCGCTGACCACATCCGGACCATGCTAGAGAAGTATCCCCGAATGCGGAAAATGGAGTTTGCATATCCTGAGCATGCGGGCAACCTTTTCTTTGATGCGGACTACCGGCATGGGGGTGGTTTGACGTGCGCAAAGTGTAACCCAGCTAAGGCTGTCATGTCAAGACCCGAACGTCGCAATACGAAGCCAGTCATCCATTATGGCATCATTGCGACGGGCTCCACCCTGATCAAGCACGCGCCGACTCGACAGCAGATACAGCAGAAACACAATGCGATCTGTGTGGAGATGGAGGCAGCAGGGCTGGTGAATCATTTCCCGTGTCTTGTCATTTGGGGAATATCAGATTACGCCGACTCGCATAAGGATGATGGTTGGCAGGCATATGCGGCAGCAATGGCAGCGGCCTATGCGAAGGAGCTTCTGGAGTATGTCCCGGTGAGAGAAGTGGTAGGTCAATGCCCGCTCGAGAAGTTCTGGCGCAAGGTCAGTGATGATATGTACATAGGACAACGGTTTAGCTTGGTTATTGCCGATCCCGAGTTATGTTTTCTTGTATTTCCAGTTAGCTAACGTGGGTTGAATAACATGCAAGCTATATATGGAAGACTTGGCATCACTCAGCTATCTCGGACCACAGGCATGGAGCAATAACTAGCCATTGACACCAGCAGGCTTGCTATTATGCCTGTTGGAGTATATACTGCCAATATGTTTACGCCGTTTTATGCAAAAGATGCCCCTGTGATCCACCGGACCATCATATCCAGCGCCACGTCCGGTCGATCCTGAGGGAGCTATGGAGCATCAACTTATCAGCACATTCAATCATCCAATTACTGGAACAAGATAGAGTCACTCACCAAATGCCCTGCCCTGTCAACAGTCACAAACGCAAACCTCGACTCACCATCCGCATCACCAGCCTGCACCCTCACCTCCTTCATCCTGCCCACGGTCTCTTTCCTGCCCGACTCCGAAACAACAGACATCCACGGCACCAGCTCCTTCGACGTAAACTCAGCCTGACCCTTCCAGCTCACCGAATCTGTCCACCGACGATTCCCGGCCGTGTTGCACGCCAGATCCAGATTCCCCTGATAAGCAAGGAAATGAACCCGATGGGCCAAGAGAAAGGCCACAAGATCAGACGTGGAAGTCATGCCGTCAGCGGACTTATCGAATGCGTCTATGACAGACTGTGCGACGAACTTGTACTCCTTTATATGGCTGGGAGGACTGAGCGCGGTCCAAACAGCTGGGGAGTTGAGGTAGTCTTCGATGCGTGCAGATTGGATGTAGCACATTTCGTCGATGTCGCACGGGGCTGTAACTACATTTCGCAATCATTTAAGCGATAGAACCGATGGGAATGCCACTGGATAGATGACTTACTATCGAATCTATTACGCCCCCCTGCGCCGGACTCGTCATCGTACCAGCCCACCACGCCCTCGTAGCAGACTGATAATGCGGCGCGGCAGATAGCCGGGTCTGGGTTCCTGACGCAAACTTCGGAGACCTGCATGCAGCGCGGCATGTTGGCGGCCATGATGTCGCAGCGAGTCTTGTTGAAGACGGGCTCGGCGACGCCGGGGTTCGTGGTGCACAGGGTTTCCCAGTACCCGTAGAAGGAGTCCCTGGGTGACATGAAGCCATTGCCTACGAGACATGACCGCAGGTTGATCTGGGGATGGTCGGGATAAAGTTGATTCTGCTGGATGATTTCAGCACCGAGGTATGGGATGTAGTGTCCCTGGACAGATCAGCACGGCACATGGAATGCGAAGAGAGATGAATGATGAGCCCCACCGCATACGACTCCCCGGACAGATGCATCGGCACTTTTAACAAGTGTGGAAAAACCTCAGAGACAAACAGCTGAAGGAATCTGTGCATGTCAACCGCCGCCTCCGCCGAGTCGACGGGCAACTCCGTCCCTTCGTCGACATAGGAAAACCCCGTATCAACGGGCTGGTCGACAAACAACATCGACGAGTTCCGCGACCATGCCCACGGGTTATGATCGGTGCCATTGCCGTGCTCATTGACCAGACAGGGCCCTACCTCTTGGAACAAGCCGATCATGCTGGAATCGCCAGGCCCGCCCGTCATCCAGAGAGTCAGGGGGTCATAGAGGGGGTCATAGACGGGGTCATTCTGGCTCTCGAAGTACCAGAAGAAGAGATGCTTGGGGCCGATGTCCAGCCAGCCGGTGTATTGGGCCGATCCCGCAGCGCAGATGGACTCATTCTGCGGGCGGATGCGCACCGAGTGGTCTGGGAATTGGGAGCTGCGGATAATGCGAAAGCCCTCGGACTTAGATTCCGATGGTTGCAATGGTATCTGCGTGGCGGCGAGGCTGAGGCCGAAGAATGGCACGGCCAGCCAGATGGGAAGATGTCGCATGGATGGCATGGGGGTGGATGTGGGGGGACCGATGTAGATGCTTATTGTATGTCTGGTATAGTCTGGCTCGCTTGAGATGCGTGGCGTGAGAGTTGTTGGAGGTTGGATGGGGGGGAAAACCAGACGACAACAAAGAGTCGAAGACTAGCAGGGATTCGCATCCACGCTTCATGCTACCTCAAAGCAACTAAGACAAACACCAGAAGAATACAACACCTACCCATTGTAGTAAATAGAAGCGGATTGCACTAAGCTAACTGGCACATCAGGATTAGAGCCTTGAAAATGCACGAGCTTTTGGCATGTCGATCTGATTGAATCCATACCCTGGGCAATCAGGTTATGTTCAGCCTCAGAGTATTCGCTGAGATGACCTGGCTAGAAACAAAAATGCAGAATACAGGCTTTGGGATAACCTTTGCGTAACCCTGAAGATACATTCTTGGACTGCTATTCTAGCCTCGTCGTGCCTTGCATGCTGCAATCCTGTGTATCTGACTCGAATCCCTTGTTGGATGCCTTACCGATGCATTCGCCCCTTGATTAAAGCCACGCTGAAGGGGTTGGGTCAGTCCATGTGGTTTGGCCCATGTGGTCTGTCCTATGCTCTGCTAGAATATAGTATATCTTTCTATGGCATCGCACCTACCCATCGACTGTTTGGTAGCACCCTTGACCCGATCACCTTGAAACATGGGCTCTATACACGACAACGAAAGGTCTACCAACCTGATAACCCGACTGACTCATCTCGCACCCAGACTCCATGATGACCGCGACCGCGAAGCCAGAAAAGAATGTCTACAGATCAGCAAAGCGTTGACGGCTCAACTGGAGCAGCCGGAAAACGTCGCCGTCGACATGGCTTTCTCGGTGCAGCCCCCCTATCTGCTTCTAATTCACCAGCGGATGATACTGACTCTGGAAGCCCATGATTGCCATTAGTGCACGGATCGCGGTCGATACCAACTTATTCGCTCTCATCGTGCAGCATGGACCTGTAACGTCCAGCAGACTGGCAGAGCTCTCTAGGGCCGAGGAGTTGCTGATCAGTATATCATTTCTCTCACCCAGCCCATACCTCTCTAACAGATCCTAGTCCGTATCCTGCGCCCCCTCTCCGCCGTACACTTTGTCGAAGAAACCGCCCCGAGGACCTGGCAAGCAACGCGCATCACGGCAGCCATGGCGACGGACGAAATCGCAGCAGGCCACCGAATGATGTCCGCACCTTTCCTCTATGTTCCTAGCAGGTCTAACGTCTCCCAGATCCAGCTTAATTGTGCCAGCCATGCAAAGCGCCCCGGGCTATCTCCTTGACCGAGGCTACTCTTGCCCCGTCGATCCAAAGGACGGACTAGTCCAACGGGCGTTTCAGACCGAACAGACAACCTTTGAACGAATCACATCCATCCCGTCTCTCCTCAAGGACTTTAACCTGTTCATGGGAAATACCATGGGCGCCAGAAAGTACTGGGTAGATTGGTATCCCGTGCAGCGACGGATTCTAGACGGCGCGGACCTAACCAAACCGCTGATCGTGGATGTCGGCGCAGGCAAGGGCCATGATCTGATTGCGTTCCAGGAAAAGTTTCCAGGCACCGGAAAACTGATCTTAGAGGATCTCAAAGCCGTCACGGACACGCTGGAGATGGGCCCGGCGATCCAGAAGGTTCCGTATGATTTCTTCACTGAGCAGCCTGTTCGAGGTAAGGCACTGTGAACTCTCTGGAAGTGAGCGTATCTCTAACTTGTCAGGCGCCCGGGTCTATTTCTATCATCATATCCTCCACGACTGGCCGGATTCCTACTGTCTGCAGATCCTAGGTCGGGTGGCTGCGGCTATGACGCCGGGGTATTCGAAGCTTCTGCTGCATGAGATACTAGTGTTGGAGCAGGGAGCGTCGCAGTTCCAGGCTCAGCTGGATATGACGATGATGGCGTTTAACTCTGCTATGGAGCGGACGCGTCTACAGTGGGAAACGCTGCTGGATGCTGCTGGTTTGAAGGTGATCAAGTTCTGGGATCCGGCCGACGAGGGCGGCGATGGCATTGTTGAAGCGATGAGGGCATAACGATCAATATAAGATATTAGATTAGAACACCCTAGCATAACATAACAAATTGGATTAAGTTGAGCTGTGCACTCATATCTGTCAATCAGACCGGCCTATCTAGCAACTCCACTCGATACAGATCAAACGCGCGCTCACCAGCCCACTGATCAAGCTTCTCCCAGCTCGCACACCGATGCATATCGACGTCGAAATTGGTCGGATAGAACTGCGTCGGATCATCATGCTGAGCAGTGTCGTTGATCCACCGGAATGTGACCAGCGACAGATCAGGCTGGCACATCAGCGATTCGCGAATATACTCGAGGCAGTGGTCGGCGTGCTTTACTTCGCGCGCCATGGATGTTCCGTCTCGGTCGGCGTAGTAATGCTCTTTGTTCATCATACGCTGGACCTTTTTCTACAAGAGACGTCAGTTTGGGTTTGTTCCTCGGGGGGGTATACTCACCAAACAGTGCAGGGAGTGATAGACACTCAGCGATGCGATGCCTTCGGAGTGATCTTTCGTATACACCGAGGTCAGGCTCTTTTCTTTCAGGTATCCGATGGGAACGCGGATATTGTCATCTGAGCAATGTACATGTTAGGGCGAGGTATATTGAGACTATGCTGTACTTACTCTGGAGTAGATCGTGCCACGCGCTGTCTAGTTCTGCGCGAGGTGGCCCAGAAAATGGATTGTTCTCTATATTTGTAGGGAATTGACGGTCCTCCCATTCTAGGCCTTCTCGATCTGGTACTGCAAACGTTAATACTAAACTAAAACCTTGGTTTCAGGAGAATATACAGACATGGAAGAGGCCTGTCTTTCCCCTGATTGATAGTGGGAAACATAATCGCCAGGAAAACGGCAGAATAAGTAATCATCACAAGACCGTGAATGAACCATGGCAGAGCTTTAATGCCAAACGGGGTCTTGGATGATGCCTCCAGTGGTCTTTTCCCGAGCAATGGCTCGTCGTGCTCCGCGTCCTTCTGATCCATGTTGACTGATGTGAGCCCGCTTTGACGGTGATCTCTTATTTCTGGCAGACAGCTTCATATTCAAATGCCGAGGTAAGGAGGACTCGCATGGGTTGTCGGTGTGATAACTAGTGACCATACAGACACAGTGCATGGTTACGTGGCCATGTAGAAAATTGTTAGAGGCTCAAGTTTATTCGGACGTAAGGAGATTTCAGCCGGTGCTTATTCTGATTTTAATGTACTTGGTGCTCTGTAAAAGCATACTCACTCTTTCTATACGATTCTGTACTTAGTCTCGGGATTGCTCCATGATGAATTCCCAAGCGAAGTACCAGCTCTTGCCAGGCCCTCAGACGGATAACTCTCGTACATTGAGGTTGTCGTTGCATCCCTTCTTGCTCATCTTCTTGGTGGCCACATCTGCCCTCCTCGGCGCAGTAGGTGGAAGATACCAACTTGCCCACAAACGCTGTCCACAATCTTCCTACTCGAACCGTAAGCCCCCTAACTTTTTGAAATCTCCAATACTGATGCATACCACACTTTCGCTAGCTGAGATCCCTCTCAACACGCAAGAGCAGGTCTTTACTTACAACCGGACCTTCGGCGCCGACCCCCAAGTCAACGAGCAGACCATCGCAGCTTGGGATTCTATTGTTCCTCGTGAGTCTCCACCCACCACACTTTAACTATTGTCTTATTTACTCCGAACTTCAGTCGGCCAAGGCACCGTCGAATATCCACCAGGGAGCAGGAACCTCTCCACCGTCTCCGTGGTCCATCAACTCCATTGCCTGGTAAGCACCCCCAGATGCCCTAATGCGGTCCAACATACATTGTCGGTGAAGAACGCACATCAGCCACATAAGCAACAGCCCAACAGCTCCGCAGAACTAAAAGATAACCAGTGGTCCCTCCACCAAAGCTACTACGCAGCCTTGCATGAACCCCCCGCCTCGAACGACAGCCACAGCCACGACCACGACCACAGCAAACACGCCCGCCACTGCTTCGACTACCTTCGCCAGAGCCTTGCCTGCGCGGCAGACTCCACGCTGGAGCCCGTCGACCCCTGGTTGGGCGGCGTGACGGGATGGGGTAATGTGAGGGTGTGTCGGGACTACGAGGGGCTGAAGGAGTGGGTTGCAAGGTGGAGGGTAAGCGATGCAAGGGGGTTCTCGGACAAGAGGTAGCAAAAGAGCAGGTCTATGGAGGAAGGCTTTTCTTGTAGTCTTCTTGTCTTTGGCTCTTGAGTCGGTTCATACGAGGCTGTGAATATGTAAGGGAGGTGGAATTCTTCACTCGCCTCTTGATGATGAACACGACACGAGTGTTGGTTGATGCAGGTAGTACTTTTCTTAAGGAGACCATTAAGTGCATTGAAAGTGTAGATTGTACTATACTCCTACTATTTCAAGGTCAATGGTCTCCCTCCCTCATCCAGCTCGTCAGTCCAACTCAGCAATCACTTAACCCTTCTCTACACCTGGACTACCTACCTATAGTCAACATCCACACCAAGACCAAGGCCAAACCACCAAAATGAAACTCCAAATCCTCCTCATCCTAGCAGCCACTATCACCGCCATGCCTCTAGAATCACGTACGACCCCTCAACCCACACAGGAAGTTAACCACTGATCCACACAGGAAACGAAGCTATTGCCGACGCCGACGAGGCCGTCAACTACCCTGCCAGCGTTGATGTATCCTGGGTGAATGCCAAAGCCCGTAGGTTCTCTAACTTTCTAACACATGCATACCTCACAGAGAGGTCTTCTAACGCCACGTCTACGCCTACATAGGATCGGTGGAAGAGGCTGACGCCGACGAGGCGGTGAATTATCCGGCGAGGGTTGATGTGTCGTGGGTTAATGCGTGAAATAGTCGGGGTTTACCGTGTAGAGGGAAGGGAGATGAGAAGAAAAGAATCTGGAGAGTGGGTTAATGGAGTAGTGGAAAGAAAGGATCAGTGTGCATGAAACGAGGCAGTAATGGTATTAGGCACAATGGGAGGAAGATGGACAGGTATAGATCGGAGAATCATGATTCATGAATAATGCAATACGATTTAACCATAGCAAGCAGTCACACCGCATGAGAGGCAGCTAGTTCATAAATAGCAAACAGCCCGACCTATTTAACGACCTTCGTCCTGCTAGTCTTCTTCTTGTACATGGATAAAACGCAAGCCATGTCGACCGACAAAGTCTACCTTCCTCTAGGGCGCGAGTCCATCGACCAAGAAAGAAACGAACAAACACAGTTCCAGTTTCCAGTCCTATCGAGATCAAATCAGACCTCAAGAACTACAATCTTCATTCTATCAAGTATCATATTCGTCCTGCTTGCCCTAAACGGATTCTTCATCTTCTTCTACGGACCAAACGATACTCTATCAACATGTAAATGCGACTCTGAATACGGTGAGCCTATCCCTATACACTCTTACCCACTCTACCTACTAGGTACTCCTTATTACCTAGACGTAGAATCTACCCATATCTGACAACCAGGCCCTACGGGCAACATATCAGCCTCCCTCGACAAATCCTTCCCCATCCAAATCTACCACTCCACGCCCTTCACCTCGACCAACACCACCGACGTCGCGCGTCTCTGGGAGAACCTAAGCGGCGACCCAGGCGTAGTCGCCCTCTCGCATGACTTCGTGGCCCGGAAGCGTCTTCCCCAGGCGATGCCGTTCCCATGGGACGCGGATAAGGGGGTCTATTTGCTGCAGGGGTTTCATAATTTACATTGTTTGGTTAGTGTCCTTTCCCCAAGTCCTTATCTATTCGTGGATATATGACAGGATATGGATAGCATAAGAGAGGCTAATATATGTCGAAACAGCGCACCATCTTCCGCTACGTCCACGCCTCCGACCAGAACCGTCCTCAACGCATCGCCTTCAGCCACATCCTACACTGTCTCGATCAACTGCGCCAGGACGTCGTCTGTAACGCGGACGACACCCCGCGGTACGCCGGGTTCCAGGATCCCCCTGGTACAGGGGCAGGGCAGGTGCGGATGTGTCGCGACTGGGGGAAGTTGGAGGCGTGGGCGCGTGAAAACACGGCGTGCTTTAAGCATGAGGACGAGGTGCCGGATAAGATGATTAATCGGTTTAAGGCGTGTCCTGACGGGAGGGTTTTGTGGTGACTTATTTGTCTGGTCTTGTCCTTGTCTTTTCATGTTGTCTGGTGTTGTGTATCTAGGGTGATATTGTTATAGAATGTTATATTGTATGGGGGCTGGGTAGATGTTGTTCAACATTCCTCATTCGCGCACTGCCTCGGCGGCTCTATTCTCTAACCAAGTTCCGTATCTGGTAAACAGTCTACACTGAAAAAACTTCTCGGATCGCCAGGGATGGAATGTTCCTCGTCTCACAATGACAGACAGCCTCGTTCAACATTGGCAGCCCCGATCCCCTTGCTTCACGCTCACGCCCTTACCGTCTGACCCTGTGCTCGGGGGCGGAGTCAGAGGGGGTTCGGTTCATTTCACGGGGTGTATTTAGCAAGCCAAGGGCAAATGAATGGCTAGATGCCATGCTATCATACGGAGTACTGCGGGTTAACTTTCCATACCGTCTGCTCCTGTCCGGTAGATACGACGGTGCCACTCGTTCCACAAACAAGCCATGCTGGGCCAGGAGAATCTGGGGACCGCCGTGCTGGTCATCGCTTGGGTGTTTGCCATCTTGGCGATCCTGGTGGTCGGCACGAGGTATTACGTGCGGTGGAAGATCGTTCGAAGGTTCACGGTGGATGATGGGTTGGTTGTGGTGGCGCTGGTAAGCTCTCTCTCTCTCTCCCTTTGTCTCTCACTCTGGTTGTAAGATCTCAGCCATTACCCAGTCCGAGCGCCACTGAAACATAATAATAATAATAATATATGTATATATATATAGGCCCTTGGACTCGGCAACTCCATCTTCCTCACCCTCTCCACGCACTACGGTCTCGGAACGCACATGAGCACGCTCTCGCCGACCAATATCTCAAACGCCGTCAAATGGGTATATCTATGCGAGTTCTTCTCCATCCTGTCGCCCGGGATCGGGCGAATCGCGTACGCCTCGTTGCTGATGAGCCTGCTGCCGCCTGTGCGCTGGCGGTCGAGGTTCCTCTGGAGCATTATCTGGATCCAGTTCGTGGTGGACTGCGCGACCATCATCGTCAGCTTCTGTCAGTGTCGGCCGATCAGCCGGTTCTGGGATAAGAGCGTGCCGGGGACTTGTTGGGCGCCGACGGTGCAGAGGAATATGGGGTATTTTCAGGGGAGTATGTTTTGCTATCCTCAGGGGCCCTTGGTCTTGGTGGATGATTTGAATACTGACGAAGTGGTGTGAATGTTAAGCTGTCTCCTCTGCCGTGGACCTTGTTCTGGCTGCCTTCCCAGCTAGCATGTTCTGGAACTTGAACATGAGCATGAAGAAGAAACTGTCGTTGTCTTGTTTAATGGGTCTAGGCATTTTGTAAGTCCCCAGGTCCCCTTCTCTCATTTTATCCCAATCCTATAGCCATATCTAACAAACAAATAAGTGCTATGATCGCCTCCATCGTCAAAACCGTCCAGCTGCGCGCCATCGCCGCAAAAGCAGACCTCACGTACGCCATGGCCGAGCTCGCCATCTGGTGGACTCTCGAAGCGTACCTCGTTCTGATCGCCGCGTCGATCCCCACGCTCAAACCGATCGTGTCGGCCAAGTCGAGGGGCTCGTCGGCACGCGGCACGGGGGCAATGACGCCGACGCCTGGGCTGGCGAGTGCAGGGAGTGCGAAGAATCGGGTGCTGGTGAGGACGGAGACGCTGCGGTCGTTTGTCGTTGAGTCGGGTCGGGGGCGCAGGGGTCGGGATCGGTTTGAGAAGATGGATGAGGAGATGGGGAGGGATGGGGAGGCGTACCTAATGGGGGATAGAGGGGAGAAGCGGTAGGTTGTAGGTTGTTTTGATTGGGGACATGTATGTTAGTATATGGTGTGTTTAAATATGTCGGGTTCTGCACGCTCAATGTGGAAGCGCGCCAAGGAAAGAAGTAGACCGATGCAAGTTGCAATCCCGTAAGGATATCCACATAGTTCATGGTGGCGTCGCTAAAAATGCACAGACAGAGACTAATCCAGACGGACTATTTGCAGATATCAGACCGATTTACATGTGACTCCTCACATGTCGATTGGCGCTAGCGTCGCTGAAGGTTTAGGAATATAAAGGCTTGGATGCTCCCCAGAGATCTAACATGCATCAAGTTCTGTTCATTGAGCCAGACATCCAACGTCTGGATTATTATTAACATCATATAGTGTGTACATATGCAGGCTGTTGCAACGTTCCGGCTTCAGCCAGATGAATATCCAACTCATTCGATGCGACATGGTCTAGTATCCAAGAGTCCGGTGGACCGATAGGTAGGTATATGTATAAATGCGAAATCCGACCAGATATCCAAGTATTCCAAGTATATGAAAACAAACTAATCTCACATAGCCAACGTTAGATCATCCTGGGTGACGCAACCGACCCGCGCCCTCCAGCCGACCCGTCCGCCGACAGCAGCGTCTGCCGCCGAGCGTTCCCGCCGGCCACGGACTCTAGATCCGTGCGCGACGAACTCGGCGCGAACAGCATCGAGTCGCGATCGAACTTGGGCACCTCGGTGGTCGACCGGTTGTTGTTGCTGTCCACCAGCGGCACCATCGAGTAGGCCGCCGCGCCGCCGGCCCCCGCTGCAGCGGCGGCTTCCGGCGCTGGCGGGGGCTTCTCGAGCCATTTGGTGATGCGGCTGGCGAGGCAGTACCAGCCGATGGTGCCGATGAAGATAGCGCCCACAATGCTGGCGACCACGATGGCGGCCACCATGCCATTGTGGTTCCATTCGTCGAGGTCGAAGTCGCTGGAGCTGGTAGAGGCGGCCGACGTGCTCGAGGTGGAGGAAGAGGTGCTGGAGGAGGCGGAAGAGGTGGTGGACGCGCTGTTGGTCGTGGACTCGGAGGTCGACGTGGTGCTCTCGACGGAGGTGGTCGTGGGCTCTGCGGCCGTAGTGGGCGGTTCGGTGGTGGGGGGTTCCTCGGTGGTCTTTGCTTCGGTTGTGGGGGGCGCCTCCGTCGTTTTGGGGGCTTCGGTAGTCGCCGGCTCCGCAGTCGTTGCAGGGTCTGCAGGCTTCGGTTCTGGGGGCTTCGCGGCGTCGTCGGTAGGCTTCGCGGCGTCAGCGGCAGCCGTATCCGCAGGCTTGTCCGCGGCCGTGTTTTTGGCGGCGTCGTCTTTGGCAGCGTCGTCCTTGGCGTCGTCTTTAGCATCTTTAGCATCGTCTTTGGCGTTGTCTTTAGCATCTTTAGCGTCGTCTTTGGCGTTGTCTTTGGCATCTTTGGCATCGTCTTTAGCTGCATCTTTGGCAGCGTCGTCGGTTGCGGCGGCGGCGGCGGCAGCAGCAGGGTCGTCCGCTGGCGCTCGTTTGTCGAACCATTGCCCGGGATATAATTGTTCGGAACCCAGCGGACGATCGTTGGGGATTGGAGACGGATCGTCCAACGCGGTCGTGGGCGACGGGCGTCGGGTGAAGCTGGTGGGCTGCTCCAGGCGGGCAGCACCCAGCGAGCAGAGGGCCAGAGCAAATAATACGGATACCCGCATAGTGGATGGGGGGTCTGACAACTATTCAAACGAGTGAATTAAGGGGTTGGCGAGGGTGGATGGCATTTAAAGCGAGCGAGATGCCAGAGAGGGAGAGGAAGGGGGGAGAAAAGAGGCAGGCTGGATGGCCTGAGTGAAGATCAATTCCTTGACCCACGCATACTTCGGGGAGGAAGGAGGAAGAAGGAAAAAGGGAAGAAGGAGAGAAGAGCGAAGGTGGACGAAGAGACGAAAACAGGACGACAGGCACCCAGGCACCCAGGCAGTCAGGCAGTCAGGCAGTCAGGCACAAAAGTCAGACTGTTTGACGCTGTTTGCATCCTGATTGGACCCTGAAAAAGGTGGAGGCACTTCGCTTGCCACATGGCTCCACAGGTTCTGTATATTTGTTGTTTGTTACTTGTGTGATAGAGATCTGTCTATTATATTATATCCACGACTGGAGACGTCTGGTCTCATCTGTTCTGGTAATGATGTAACTGTAAGTTTGTAACTATGTATGTACATGTAGGTATACTCTGTAATCTGTATACTCTGTCTGTCCAAAAAGGGGCGCCGCGTGACCTGCCAAGACCGGCTGTCGATACGAAGGTATTTATAGACAACCGACTTTGGAGGAGGGCGGATATTTATAGTCGGACATTCATATTAATGAATCTGCATACACCCACAGACAGACCCAGAGATAATCTTGTTGATCTCGGATCTTCTCTATGCTCTGGCAGGTAATCCGTAAACAATCAATAATAATAAACATCCAACATTGCATACGTGCACTGCCTGGTGGGTCGATCTCCACCATCTGTCCCATACTGTCTATCGTCTATACAACGCACAATCTAATTATGAACATGCCATCCCCATCCTGCCAGTGCCAGTGGGCTGAGCTGAGGCGAAGCGGACAACTCTTAACCTCTCTTAACCTCCCAAGCCTTGTGCCAGGCTTATGCCAAGTCCTGTTGGCCCTCAGCCGAGCCGTCCGTCTTACTTACCTCGCCCCATTATTGTTCTAGCAAGTACATCCTGAGACTGAGACTGAGGACATCCTTGAGTCCTTCTTCCTATACGACTGTGACTGTTAATTGCGCCTACACATTCCGCCCCGCCCCAGCATCGCCCAGCATCGCCAAGGTCGAGTCCGGAATGTCATCCTGCTCCGACATCATGATTGATCGGTACCTGCAGGCCCTGTAGGGCTCCCAGCCTTGCATCGTCCTGTCCTGGACGGTACTTCATTTCCCGCTGAAACCCAGCGCAGCATGCAACGGCAACCTGCCAGTGTAACCGCCCAGTGTCGTCGCACGGCGATTGCTCCATCCAGATCGGCCTCGTTGGTCGTGGAGATACCCGAATGAGCCAATCCCCCACACGATCGACATGGGCAATTCTCGACAGCTTCGCTTTTCGCCTTTTAGACGCTGTCAAAGACGCCTCCGTTTGATTAAACGGTTGTCTCTCCGCAATCATTATTGGCCGGCGTGGGGGTTCTTTACTGAATCAGCCTCTAACGGAGCCCAAAGCTGGCCCCCCTCGAGCACCCTTGCTGGATGTATCATAACTGCAGATCCCTTCCGACTAATCTCATTCCAGGCTGACGTTGGGTCCTTGAGCTATCTATCTCCCGGGGCCGAATGCCACGTCCCAGAACTAGTATATAGTCGCGGATTCCTCCTCCTTGGGTGGCCCCTTTCAACCCGACCATCCGCGACACTCTTTTGCCATCATCTCACCATGTCCCTTCGTTACCTGCCTCTGTTGTGCTGCTCGCTGGCTTCGGCAGCCAACCTCTATGCCACTCATTACTCGGGGTCTGTCTACACCCTGTCCCTAGAGGGCGGCGACGAGGGGTACTCGCTGTCCGTCGCGTCCAAGCTGGAGACCTGCGGTCCCATGCCCAGCTGGATCACGCTCGACCCGGAGTCGAAGCTGATCTACTGCTCCGACGAGTCCGGCGACGCCTCCAGCAACGGCTCCCTGACCAGTCTGGCCGTCGGCGAGGACGGCTCCCTGACCGAAGTCGCCAAGACGGACGCGGCCCCGGGCGGCGGCGTCAACAGCCTCATCTACACCGGCGATGACGGCTCCAAGTATCTGGCCATCGCGCACTAGTACGTGAATTTCTATCAGCCCGTTTCAAATAATAGAAACAGTGCTAACTTCGCCTAGTGGTGGTTCCGCCCTGTCCACCTTCTCCCTCCCTCTGGAGGCCGGCGTCGAACCGCTGCAGGTCTTCCACTACGAACTGACCAAGCCGGGCGCCACCCCCCAGCAGGATGCCTCGCATCCCCACCAGGTCATCCTCGACCCGACCGGATCCTTCCTGCTGTCGCCCGACCTCGGCGCCGACCAGATCCGCGTGTACGCCATCGACAAGTCGTCGGGAGCCCTGAACGACTGCCCGGCCCTCGACTTCCCGCACGGCAGCGGGCCCCGTCACGGGCTCTTCTGGCAGTCCGAGGGCGCCCGGTTCCGATTCCAGAAGCGCGCCGGCTCGCCGCAGACCATGCTGTACACGGTCAGCGAGATTGGCGGACACTTCCGGGCGTTCACCGTCTCGTACACCCCCGACGGGTGTCTCGCGTTCCGCCAGACCCAGGCCTTCGTGCCGTACCCGGGTTCGGAGCTGCCCGAAGGCGGCACCCTCTCGGGCATCCAGATGGACGGCAACTCGCTGTACATTTCCATCCGGTCGGACCACGGCTTCGCCCCCGACGACTCGATGGTGACCCTGGCGCGCTCGACCAACGGCACCGTCACCTACCGCGACGTGACCTCCTCGTACGGTACCGTGCCGCGCACCTTCGAACTCAACAAGGCGGGCGACCTGGTCGCCATCGGCAACCAGGCCTCGTCCAACGTGGCGATCGTGAAGCGCGATCCCCAGACCGGCAAGCTGGGAGAGGAGGTGGCCAACGTGCAGGTCGGAGAGCCCGGCAAGGTTGGCACGGCGGAGGGTCTGAGCAGTCTGATCTGGGGAGAAGAATAGATGGAGGACGTTGGGCACTGTAGATTTAGTATATAAGCTGGAGCGTGAGTTGGGGGAGGGATGTAGGGGTCCGCTGGTGACGGATGTTAGATAGAATCGTGGAATGCAGATACTCGTTGAATGATTGGTTTGGCAGTAGTGAAGTTACTCTGTACAGTAAGTGGCAAGCGGTGGCGCACGTGACCGGCAGAAAAGCACCCCAACCCAGACGAAGAGAAAGAAAGCGCCGATTCAAACCACCCCGACTGATGCTCTTCGACCGCATCAGCCCTTGTTTTTCTCCGTGCTAAATCCATCCATCCCGGCGACAGACGCTGCCCGGTCCCGGATGTATTCGTCAATGCAGCAAGCCCGGTTGCTCTCGACCACCCTCATCCGACCCTGTCGATTCGTCGCCCACCGCCGTTATCCCGCCGCCGTCGCCTCGCGTCGATTCCACCTTTCTCGATCCTGGCGCTCGTCGGTCCCGGGGGATTCAGATCCTCATGGCGCGCGAGATTCGACGTCCGAGAATGTAAGCGGGACTTCGTCGACCGTCAATGCAGCCCAGAATGCTTCGGATCAGCGGCCTTCGACCACGACCACGACCACGACGCCCGTTGCCCCGTCCGCCACGCAGTCAGTGAACAAGGAATCAAGCCCCTACGGATCCGCGCTCCGTCGGGCCCTACGCAATAAGAAGCCGGCAAAGGAATGGGCCATCCCCGCCGCTACGGTCCCGGATTGGTTTTACGAGCGGAACACCGTTGTCCACGGGGACGAGGCGACACAGGCGACGACGCAGACACAACAGCAGGTGAAGATTGCTCCGTCGGGGACGGCGACGGAGCAGACGGAGGCGGACGCGGTCGCGCAAGGCGGTGATGGTGATGGCGACGAGAATGGGGCCCCGTCGGGTTCGCCTGACGGCGTGTCGGGCAGCAATAATGGTGAGAACCGATATGCGTTGACCGAGGAGTTGTGGCAGGAGCTTTGTGTGTCGGCGAGAGCCGGTCTACAGCTTCCTCCGGCGAAATATGTAATGGATCCTTCGACGCGCAAGTCGCATTTGGTTCTGCAGTATCCCGGCAACGACGGGATCTTGTTCCTAGATGCGGTGGTGAAGAGGCTGGCGCAGGAGCTGGGCGCGGATCTGGTGACCCTCAACGCGCAGGACATCGCGCAGCTGTGCACTGAGCAGGATCTGGATGAGGTGGGGATGACGTTGGCCATTCAATCGTTGGGGTACGAGGTGTATCGACCGGCTGCGTCCGAGTCCTGGCAAGATATCGGGGAAGACGGGGAATCCGAGGATGCGGAAATGATGGACAGTGCGGTCCCATCGCGGAACCGACCTGCACTCTTTACGCCGAAATTGATTACCATCGAGAGCCCCCGAGGCGCTGGGGACATCCCTCTTCCCAATTTGTCGGGCCTGAAGTCGTTGATGGCTGCCTTCAACAACCCTCTTGATGGCTCGGGGGGATCTGGTTCGTCGCCGGTCATCAAGGATCATTCAGAGGACAGACGGCTTCGACTGATCAATGAGCTTATCTCCTCACCCACGAAACCTTCCCGGAGAGCGAACAAAGAAGTCTCGGAGGAAGAGGGAGAATCGCATACGACAAAGAGCGAAGACAAACAGCCCGGGCACGCTCGCGATGTCATTATACAGGTGCAGGATTATGGCGATATTCAGGGCACGCGCGAAGGCAGCCGGTTCATTAACTTGCTGCAACTAGCTATTCAGGATCGGAGAAAAGCTGGATCCCGAGTCTTGTTCGTCGGTACCGCCGCACAGGATGCTATGCCCGACTCCGATACATCGCGATTGATGCAGAACGCGTTCGACGACCAGTTCTCGCAGATGCTTATGGTCACGCCTGCAATGGGCTCCGAGATGGCTGAGAAGACTTTTGCAGACGATCGCAAGAAGCGCACTCTCGATGTTAACATCCGGCATCTGCAGGACATGCTCCGAGTCCGACTGCATGAGACCCCTTCGGCGCCGGAAGATACAATCTTCGCCAACCGCAACTGGCCGCTGGATGCTACCTTGTTGAAGGAATCAGGTTTGGAGGATCGTTATTGGACGTACAATCAAGTGCACTGGGCCACTACCCTGGCGCTTGGAAACCTGAAGCACGGGGAATCTTTCGGCTTCGACCACATTCGGCAAGGGATTGAAATGATGCTCAAGACGGAGCGCATTCGAGGCGATTGGCTGCAAGAGAAGACCCCCAAGACGAAGCCACACACGGAGACTGGCAATGAACGCGAGCGGCTCATCAACTCACTGCGAAAAACCTGCAACACCCACGAAAAGAAGCTGCTGAACGGCGTGGTGGATGCGAAGAGTCTCCGGACCACATTCGACGACGTTCATGTCCCACCCGAGACCATCGATGCCTTGAAGACGTTGACTTCGCTGTCCCTCATCCGCCCTGAGGCATTCACCTACGGTGTCCTTGCTACCGACAAGATCCCCGGTCTTCTCCTCTACGGACCACCTGGTACGGGTAAGACGCTCCTGGCCAAGGCTGTCGCCCGCGAAAGCGGTGCTACGGTACTGGAGGTGAGCGGCTCCGAGGTGTATGATATGTATGTCGGAGAGGGCGAGAAGAACGTCAAGGCCATTTTCACCCTCGCGAAGAAACTGAGTCCCTGCATTGTCTTCATTGACGAGGCGGATGCCATCTTCTGCTCGCGGACCGGTGCCAGCAGTCGCACCTCCCACCGGGAGCTGATCAACCAGTTCTTGCGCGAGTGGGATGGAATGAACGACCTTTCTGCCTTCATCATGGTTGCCACCAACCGACCGTTCGATTTGGACGATGCCGTCCTGCGACGTCTTCCCCGACGACTGCTGGTCGATCTGCCCACCGAGCAAGATCGTCTGTCCATCTTGAAAATCCACCTGAAAGAAGAAACCCTCGATAGTTCTGTCGACCTAGCCGAACTCGCCCGTCGCACGCCTCTCTACTCCGGATCCGATCTGAAGAACCTGTCCGTCGCCGCAGCACTGGCCTGCGTCAGAGAGGAGAATGCCTTGGCCGCCCAGCATCAAGGCGACGAGCCCTACCAGTACCCGGAGCGACGTACCCTGACTTGGACGCACTTTGAGCGTGGAATGGAGGAGATCAGCGCATCCATCAGCGAGGACATGTCGTCGCTGTCGGCGATTCGCAAGTTTGACGAGCAGTACGGCGATCGCAAGGGACGGCGCAAGAAGAGTCCCGGATGGGGATTCATGCCTGCGATGGTCGAGGAGGCAGATGCAGACGCTGCGCGCGTTCGTACATGAAAAGCAATGGCTTCATATTCATAGACATGATTTGGTGTGACCATATTTCAATTTTTGCTGTAGTTGATTGTGATCTTGATTCTATAGAAGAGGAGGATCGGATGCAAATTCTGGGACGATCTTGTATTTTAGCGATATCCTGTACAATAAGTATATAATTCAATTCACTTGGGTCATTCCGAAAACCCGTAAGGTTAAACCGCATGATGACATCGACTCCGGCGATCGTCATTTTCTCCGCCCGCAACTTCGCCTTTTCTTTCTTTCCCCCGCGTCTTCCTCGCCCTCTCCTTCTCTCTCTCCTGCATCTCCCCAATTTCCAGACTTTTCCTCTCTGCTGCCTTGATATTGGAGTGTTTTGGTGTCCTCTGGTATCTGGAACTCATAAATCCATCATCCCACTAATACTTTCGCCAGGTTCTCCCAGTCACCCCCTTTCTGCACTTTCGCCTCACCTGGCCTCAGCCTTCTCCTCTTCTGTTTGCAGCAGCCAAGCTTGGCCCCTCAGCTAGCTAATACAGCTACTGCAGAGTTCTCCAGCTACAGCTCGTTTATCCTCTTCCTCTTTGTCTTCCCACAGAACCAACAACCTCCAGTCCAATTCCCCCCAAATCAAACACCACGAACTGAAAAAAGCAACCCCAAAAGAAAAGCAAAATGACCACCGAAGCCCGCGATGCCGCAATCCGCGAGGCAAAGCTGCACGTCCGCGAGATCGTGCGCAATGACTGGGATTTCCACCCGTCCACGGACTCAGGCCTGCCCGCCTCGTCATCTCCCACCCCGCCGTCCCACGAGGTTACCGAGTGGCGCCTACGCGAATACGATAGCTCCGGGTCGGAGCTGGAGCCCGTCTCGTCGCCGGATTTAGAACCGGAGGATTACAACGACCACGACCATGACTTGGAGTACAAACAAGGGCTAGAACGCGCCGCGCTGCGGTCGATCTCGCCACGTCGCAAGCGCCGCAGACAGGCAGAGGAAGAAGAGATGCGTTGGAACGAGGGCCTCCGGACGTGGGTGGAGCGACGGGATGCGTGGTCGGGGGCGTTGTCGCGCACGGAGATCCGAAGGCGCGAGCAGAGTGAGAGGCAACGGGAGCAGCAGAACGGGATCGAGGGGGCGGCGCAGTCGCAATCGCAATCGCATGCGACTGCCACTACAGGCGAGGATGCGCATACCCTTGACTCGACAACGCCCTCTGGCTCTGGTACCAGCTCGTCCTCCGGGTACGAAGACCTAGCTGCTCGAGCCGAAGCCTCGTTCTCCATCGCCGATCAACTTCCCACGTCGACCTCGGTGACGGCCGCCACGCAGCAGCAGCTCCCTGCGGACGGTGAGCGCGAAGACGAGCCTTCCGCCGCCGACCCGGAGAATATGTATAACCCTGACGCTGCCACGATGACAGTCATCGCAGAGCCTAGCACGGCGACCCCCGCGCCAGCTACGCAAGCCGCCACCGCCACTGCATCGTCGCGACAGATCGCGCGAAATAACTACGAAGACCCTTTCGTCCCTGTTGCACCCTCTCTCATCTCTGATTCTAATCCCATCCGCGCCGCCATCACCCCGACAATGTACCCGTCCATCTACTCGAAAGTCGTCGTCCAGGGCCTCACTCCGACGGTGCCTATCAACCTCGCCGACGTTACAAAAGCCATGGTCCAGGGCTGGAAAGCAGACGGCCAATGGCCGCCGAAACCCGCAAACACGAACATCGTGCTTCAGGACGACGCGACGGTGCGGAGGCCCGAGAAACCCGCCACGAGTGCGGAGGCCGCCGAGAAGCAGCTTGGGTCTTCTCCCGAGACGAGACGGCGATCGGGCGTTGCCAGCGCCGTGCGGAAAGTGTTGCACTTCTCCGGGTTCCATCCGCATCCGTTCCATCGACGGGGGTCCTCGAGTCAGCAGGGCCAGCAGAATCAGAATGAGGGGACAGTCGAGGGAAGTGGGCTTGTGGAACCGACGATTCCGGAGCGGTGATGTGCTTTTATACTTGGCTTACTAGGATTAAACGGGCTGGATTAGCATTTGCAGGTCACATTCAGTCTATGTATCTCACGGATCAACGGACCAGATTGACTCGAATCAACCTTCCCATCGAGCAAAGAATACATACTACACGGGAGAGAAGAGCAGGAAAGACTTCCTCGAAGGCAACACACGCTGAAGAACGACCGCGCAATGAATATATGGATGGGCGGAAGGACAGAAGGACAGAAGGACAGAAGCATGGACAAATGCACGCATGAATGGACTACGCAGGATACCCTCCTTGATGTTACACGTACACAGGTGTATGCAGTATATGTTATGCATGATTCTTTCCTTACTTTACTCAGTTATATCACTTGGATTATCTCCTTCTCTTCCTAGATGCCAATCACAGTGCAACGTTTGTCCATCTTCTCTTCTTTCTCTTCTCGGTTTCTCATACCTACCCTTCTCATATCCCCTGTTCTATCCCATCCTCTCTATTCATCCTATTTCACCTTGTCCCTGCATGCCTACATATACTTAGTACACCATGTACGGATGCATAACTTCCTTACTCTTCTCCTCTCTCCTCTCATCTGCGTGTTGATTTCCTTACTTCTCTACATTCTTCTTGTCAGATTCTTCCTTCTGTCGAGCTTGATATCGATTCACTGACTACTGACTCGCTGATTGACTGGACGAATGAATAATTGCATAATCTGGATGACGGTTAAATTTTCTCTGACTTGCTTCCGATTCTGTTTTGTTCGTACAGGTAGCCTATCTAGTTATCTATTGACTTATTTATCTATCAACATCAACTTATTGCCTTTTTTTTTGTATGTGTCAAGGTACTACTCCTACTCTACTCGCTATTTTCAGAATGGAGTTAGTTCAGCAGTAATGCAATTAATCTTAACCCTCTTTTGAAAGATACAAGATGCAGCTTTATCATGTTCATGTCATGTCATTCATGTAGTGTCTAATTCTCATTATCCTATCTTATATGCAATATACGAACAAGCAAACACACGAGGATAAATATAAGTAGGTAGTTCCCATTAACCCACCCAATCCATACCCATTCACTCAGCCGGGCAAAAGACAGAACCAACGCATCTACAAGATAAGCAAATCCAACGGCAAAGTCAGCTCGCGATCCAGATCCCAATTCGAAACCGACTGGATCTCAACTTCCCTCTCACTACTATCTCCAGCTGGAAAATCCATCCCCAAATCCCCAGCAGTAGTCCTTTCGACACCTTCTTCTCGTACCCACCCATCCACAAGATCCAGTCTCCGCAGGGTATCCAGAAAAGACCCCGCTGCGGAATCCAACGTCCTTATTGGCGCCTGCTCCAAATCCGCCGCAACTTCCGGTTCGATGACGATTTCCTGAGGCTGGTGGTTTCCTCGACGAGTGAAGTAGTATTTCCCTTGGTGCTGGGACCAGCTTTCACTCAGGTAGGTTTGGAGTTCGCGGGTTGCGGAGGTGCGGATTTCCTGGAAGAAGGGCGGGACGGTGCATAGCTTGGCGGTGTGCTCATTTGTGAAGAGGTCTGAGGAGGAGGGCTGGGCTAGATTGTCGAGGTTGAGGGGTAGGAGGTTGTTGTCGTGGAGGTAGGATGTCGCGAAGAGGGTGAATTGGTGGAATATGCGGAGCTGGACGACGAGATGGTCGGCTGCTTCAGTTGTCTGGTTGATGTAGTCGACGACAGGGAGGGACGAGGTGATCATTTCGAGGAAGGAGGCGACTGTGATGACAACGGGGGGGTGGCTGAGCAAATTGGCGTTGCGGATTATGGATGTCAGAGCGTGGTAGGACGACTGGAATATTGTATTGAAGATGCCGATGATGGATGCAACGCAGTGGGCATCGGTAGCATCCATGTTGAACAGCAGGTCTTTGAAGATCAGAGAGATGACGTTGATGATCGGTCTACACAGCACCCATGCCGCGGGATTGCTGAACGCGGTCTCTAGGTAAGCCGGGAAGACAGCACGCAGGAGGATGGCTCGCAGGGTAGGACTGTCAGGATCACCGGATTCAAACGAATCCATTAGAGATGCATGCAGCTGTCCAGTGAGATAGACCTGCTGTCCGTCGATAGCGGCCCGCTCGGAGACACCCTGTATAAAGGTGATCAGCATCTTCGCGACCTTCTTGGAAGACAATTTCGGCTCATAACCCTTCAGTCTCGCCACGATGTACGTAGGATCGGTCGATGGCAAGGGGAAGGACGTCGGATCGGTGAAGAACGGGTCAACCAGGCAGATATCTCTCGTGTGCTGCTGCAGAGAGCCAACAACCCGATGAACAAAGCCTACATATTCGCCCTGCGCGCTGGCTTTCCCGCTGCCCAACTCCTGATAGTTCGCCTTCATAGACGACATCAGTTGCTGAACAAGCTCCTTGTACTCTTGCTTAGTGCTCAAGAGATCAGGGCTCTCCATATCTTCCAGTTCTTGAATATGCGCGCGCATGTTAGACAGAAGACTCGAGATGAGGGACACTCTGCGCTGACGTAGCTCTTGCAACGTAATGTAATATCGGCCGTCCATTTTGTCACTGGAGAAAGGCAAATTCTGGAGAATTGGATTTGTCGAATCTTGGTTCAGCAAAGCCTCGGTCAGGCAATGCTGAAATTTAAGAATTGACTCTCTTTCCACCAAACTGGACATCCACATACCGAACACCTGGGCCTTACATTCAGAGACAACTTGAGTGTCTTTCTCGATACAGCTTGCCAAAAACTTTGCGGTGAATTTCCTAGTCTGCATTGTCGACCGGAGTGTGGTCCAAGAATAGTCGCTACCGTAAAGGCTGAGATAACTGTCCCAGTGATGCACTTTGTGCTTCACGAGCACCTCGGCAAGGGAAGCCCAGCAATCCACGACGCTCACTAGTAAAGCATCCTCAGGGCAATGATCCTCGCCAAAGCAGTTGGATACAAGACGCGAGACAGCTGGATGGAAGACCTTGTTCACATGCTCAACGCCCTGGGGAACCGGTGCCGTAGGTGGTGATTCTTCCTGGTACAAAGCGTCGAAAACCCCCCAGTCTCCGAATTCTTGGCTATCTTCGTCGACTGGAGATGGAACGTGAACTACTCCAGTAGGCTGTGGGCGACATTTCTCGAGGTAGACCGCTATCACCTGTAGGGCCTCTATCACAGTCGTGTTCATGCGAGCAACCTTCGAGTTGAAGAGACTCAACACTGCTTTAATAGGCTCTTTCGAGACTAGTTTCTCGGCATGGTCCAATGAAGGGGCCGCTCGAATAGCATTTTGCAACAAGTTCAGAGCTGTTTTCAATTGCGATTCGATCTGTCGTTGGTTCTGCGAGATCGTGCGCTCGATTAATTGATGAGAAAACTTGTTTTCGCCAGTGTTCTGGGCCTCCACTTCCTCTCGAGCCAAGCCGTGCTGTTCCAACAGTTTAGACGCAAAGTAGCAGTGCCAGTCTGCGAACGGTTCCAGACCACACACATCTTCGTTCGTTGAGAGCTTAAATCGAGCAAGCCTGGACCAGGAGCGAAGACTGATATTGCACGTCTCCTGGTGAGAGCGGGCGGGGTCCACAAGATTTTTGATTGTCTCAAGTCGAGGACGACATCCGTCGGGAACCGCAAAATACAGAGTGCAAAGGAGGTCGTGATGATTCCTCAGGGCATCCAAATCGGTTTGATGAATGGGTTTATCCTTGGGGTACTCCCGGCCGTGGTTGGGCAACAAGCGCCAGGTGATATTCCGGATTTTCTTCTTTTCGTATGTTTTTGACAAAAAGCGCAGCCCGCTGCCAATGATTTTCAGGAAGATGTGGAAGCACGGGTCGCTTGCTTGTACTTCCAAGGATGGGTTGCGGTCGAGCTCATCGAGGAAGGTCGGAGATGTGTAATTGTCTTCAGGCTTCAAATTATACAGAGTGTTCTTTGCGAACAAGTCGAAAAGGGTGTCTAGAATTGGCTTGCAATCCCGCCAACCCCAGCCGTTTATAAGATAGTGGCATCGATGGAAGAGAACCCGACAGTAGTTATTATACGAGATGGGCGATGGAAAGCCAGGGTCCTTGGCCTGAAACACCGGCTTGAGCAGGTGTTTTATTGCCGACCAGTTGTCATGCCTCTCCCGGAAACGGGATCCAACTCGGACAATTCCAAAAGCATCCATCTCGTTCAAGGGAAGACTGTGAAATAGCTGATGCCATCCGGTTTCCAAACGTTCGATGTCCTTTATGGTACTCAACGGATGATATTCCTCAGCTAGCAGGTCACCCAACTTTCCGCCAGGGATATCTATGTTGTCCAGTACCCTGCGAAGAATGATGTAGGCTTCGGCAACAGGATAGCTCTCTCTTGCCCCCGACTCACGTAATGTCCGAGACTTCTGATCGTCTAGGAACTTGGAGACGTTGGCCTGTCCTGCAGGACTCGAAAAGATCGCGAGAATAGGCCTAGAAGCTAACTTGACAAGCTCCGAAGTTTCACGCACAAGACCCGCGTTGTCACTGCTATTGTGAGAAATTTGGTGCACTTGGCGGATCAGCACGAGATTATAGAATGCGAGTTTTGCAACCACCTCCAGATCACGAGGCAACTTCGAAGTCATGGCTGTTATACTGCTATTGAGTGTCGAGGCAAGGCCGAGCACTCTCTTCACAAAACCAATTCTGTCGATAGGGTCGGTGAACGACATCGTTTCCGTGACGTACTTGATCACGTCCCTATAGACATTGCCACCTATTCCGGACGGCCGCTCATCAACGGCTGCAATATTATCGCTTTCTCCAACATTGTCGATCATAGATTCGAAAGCAATTCCCAGTTCCGAGGACACACTATCATTCCAAGGACCCCAGCGGAAGCTGTGTTGGCCAACACTCAGGGAGCAGAATCCGGCATTGTTGTCTAGATCTCGCTTGCCAAAGTCAAGAGAGCGATGAAATTCAGCGCTGCCAATGAATGTGGACTCGCGGAAGAATGTGCCAGAATGCAAGGGAGCAACATCAAAATTAACGCCATACGAGCTCTGAAACCCTGTAAGGTCACCCAAAGCTAGGGCAGGTGACTGGACATCTCTAACTTCGAGATCCAGAGGCTCCGAATCTACCGACGATCCAAGCGTCCCCTGGTTCCCGTCCAAGGTGACGTTCAGACGATGCGGAGGACGCTTTCGTATTTGTCGACGCTGTGCTCTAGCGTTATTTTCTGGCGGTATATCGCGCGAGGCATTCGATTTCTGAGCAGCGACACGTCCTGTGTCGTCTGCAACGGGTGTTGGAATGTTTTTAAGGAAACGTCGCATGATGGGATTCTGTTGATGGGCACTCGGTGGTGGCCTGGAGTGATTCCTGACATTAAGCAGTGAAAGGGAGCGATTAAGAGATGGGAGTCCAGCGTAGTTGTCAGAGACGGCCATCTCTGGGACCACTGGCCGCGGGGCATTTCTCTTCAAGGAAGACACCGTAACATTTCGACGAATGAACCATTTGTTGCCTTGGTCGGGTTTTCTGGCGCTTGCAGAGGCATTGATACTTTCAGAAGCTGGAGTAGCTGACTCGTCCGTGGTTGGAGCAGATCCAGCGGGCTGGTGTTCCTCAGTCTGGAGTTCAAACTGAACATCAGGTGCGTCCCTTATGGTTCTATTTGGCAGCCTGTGCGTTTGGCTGGGATTGTTTCTGTTTGTAGGAAGGTCTTTTAGGGGCGGTCGTTCTTTAGGTTTAGCTTGAGGCCGCGGCAACTTGGTCTGTCGAAGGTGGCCTCTCCGCCATTCACGTAAGGATGTGTTTGCGTCTTCCGTGTCCGCTCTTGTACTCAGCTGGAAAACCTTGCGAGAGGGGCTTCGTCTTCCTCGGTCTTGCCGGGAACGAACCTGTCGAGCAGCAACTCTGAGGAACTGCGGCTGCTGGCTTCGGGGCTGAGCTGCAATATCAGGGGCATCTAAGATTCCAAGTCGAGGAGGAGCAGGCAATGATCTTTTCTTCTCCCTTCTTGGTGGATGTATAGAGTCTGTAAGCCTCGTCTGTCTTTTTAGGCGAGGTCTCTTAGAGTGTCCACCAAAACGGCTGCTGCTCCCCTCCGGTTTCGGTCGTTTCTTCTCATGCTTTCCATTTCGAGACGAAGATGCACGTTTTGCAGCCGGAAACATGTAATCAATGCGATTATCTTCGAAAACGTCATCTGCAGGATCCTGATCATTGAACGGATCATCAAAACCAACCAAATCATGCAGGATTTGACGAGCATTGATACTAGTTCCAGCTTCGTCGTCTTCACTATCCTCCCCATCAACCAAATCCTGCAGTGATTCAAGCCGCCTTCTCGGACTAAGACGCGTCCCGAAGTTACTTTTGGTGACCTTTTTGGCGACACCTTTGGTATCTCCCATTCTAGCTGCTCTCTCGTTTGCTCGCTGGGTGGAATTAAGGCGGGCATCTTGCTGTTTCTGCTGGTCTAATCGTAGCCACGAGGCAGGAAGGACGCCTTTGATTCTGCGCTGGAGCCTCCTGACGGCGCGCTCATCTTGATCTTCATCTTGATCTTCACCATCTCCGCTTTCTTCCGCACCCTGTTCGTCTCCCCTTGAGTCGAGGTGTTCATCCTGGGCCACTACCGACCCAACATCGCCAGGACCTTGATCAAAGCCACCATCGGACAATTCTATATTGTTCACCTCGTCGTCCCATCTCTTATGCGCCAGTTTTGAAGTGGTACTCGGTGTGTTCAGTGGCGGCGGGCTGAAGCCCCGAGGAAACTTAAACCCGTTGAATGTCTGCGGAGCTGGAGGAGAGGAAGGGCTTCCTGAGCGTGGTGGACTAGGAGGGACATCGCGCATCAACCGGTCAACTGCGCGCATGGGAGAGGAGTTGTTGATGACGACCTGAGGGCGAGTCAAACCCCGTGATTGAGGACGACCATCAGCAGCCGGTTTCACTATCCTTCGTCTCTTAGGAGCTCTGATAGCATCCATAGAACCTTCCCGTGTAGGTGAGAGTTGGTGGATTCGACGCTCTGGACTACCGTTAGGCAAGCGACTGTTTTCTGCAGGGGAAGATTGTCCCAGTACAAGGCTGCTGGATGGAGGTGGTGCATCATCAACGAATTCCTGGCCTTGGCTCTCCCTGGCTGCGCGCAATGCTTCCTGATATTGAGCAATGCGCACTGGCTTGACACCTCTTGCCTTCATCAGGCTTTGATATTTGGCGTCTTCCAGCATATAAGGGTGCAACTGGATAGGGTTGCGCTGCCGTAGTGATCGCCTCGCTGGCTGGGTCAATTCTTGCAGCATGTCCTCGGGGATTTCGAGTGGAGAGAGCAGATCCTCTAAGCTGTTTTCGGGCGGCCGTTCCTTGCCCCCATCATCGTTCCTATTTACATCCTCTACAGGCGGAGAAGAGCGAAGGGAGAAATCGGGCGGAGGAAGCAGGTACGCTAAATTCATCTCCGGCAGCGGTTGTGTCCCATCTTTGTCGGCCTGTTCATCCTCATTCACCAAAAGGGAGTGGAGCGACGAAGGGGGAGACGACAATGGAGAAGCGGCATCGTCGTCATCATCGTTATCATTGCCACTTGGTTCCGGTTGGTCAGAATTGGGCCGCAACGGCGACAGAGCGGCTTGTTTCCGGAGGAAGGGGTGATAATCCCCCTGTAATTCGTCTGGAGACGAACTGGGAATATCCCACATGTCTCTCTGCTTCTTCGGTTTTGGTGTCAACAGCGGACTGGATCCTGCAGCGGTCGGTATTTCTTGAGATGCCGCAGCACCGTCCTCCTCTCTCACTCGATCCTCCCTCTGTGATTCATCTTTCGCTTCCTTCTTCCGCGGTCTTACCTTCGGCGTGGGCTCTCCATCCTCGTTTTCTGGCCGTTGCGTCGTATCCAAAATATCGGGACTCGATCGTGCAGAGTGATTCTCGTCGACTTCGTCGTTCTGGGAGATGGATTGTTGATGTGCCTCGTTTTCAGAGGTCCCTGCGTTCTGGGATAGCGGAGGGTCTTGAGGCACCGCATTTCCTCCCAGAGTATGATCACGATTCTCTGCCTCCCGAGTCACGTTCGCAAATTCCTGGCTGTCGAACTCCTCCTCTGAATCGGAGTCCGGTACAAACCCTCGTTCCCGCCATGATTCCATTTGTATCCTTGGCGCCGATAGCCCATGGCCCTAGGTGTCCATCGCCGTAGTGGAAGGAAAGGGGGCGAGTGATGGGAAATCAGAATAATTTCCAAAGCCTATCGATACAGATACAGGACAATTTCCAGTGGATGGCAGTGGCACGTAACGAGTGAATTGGAGCAACGAGCGATGAGCAACGCTGCCTCGGAGCCAGTTGGTGAAGAACGCGTCGAGAATGTGGGGAGACGCGACGGGGCGGAACTTTGGCGATGGAGTTGTCTTTCTGCCGCCTCGACTTGCGTTAATTGACTTCTCTCCGCCTTGACCTCGTCCATCTCTTGCTCCGTCAAGCACCATGAGTCGAAACTTCTTCCCTGCTCTCATGGCCATCGGCATGGGAGTATTTACCGGTATGTGTTTACTACAGGGTTTGCATGCGCAACACTAACCATCCGTTTCTCGCTCTAGGATACTATACCTTCAACCCGGCCTTCCGCCAGCTCCAGTCCGAACAGGAAGCGTCGCAGCAGTATGTTCCATCTAGACACTCGGCTTATACCTTCCATGGTCGGCTTCAATATTGACTGCTCGAATAGGGCTCCGGGCGCCCCGCAACAAGGCCAGAGCATTGCACCTTCAAGCGCAAAGGATTCGACGCCGGCAAAGCAAGAAGGCGGAAATGGAGACCAATAATGAGATGCAGAATGGGGGAATGGGACTGTAGAATAGAAAGGAGCCTTATCACGGTCCTGTGCCAGCTTTGAAGGCAATGCGACAGCTTCGAATGGTTCAAGAGCTGCCGGTTGACCTAGTCCAGGTCCCAATTGTCCATAATGAAATTGCGGGATTTTGGGAACCCATATCGACGCCATGGCAAACTTGTGACTGGGAGATATGAACTCTCCTGGCAATACAGAATTCTTGGCTTGTGCATACGCCCACAAGGGCAACTGGCGCTACGTGAGTAATGTATTGCCCGAGCGAGGCTCAGCTCCAGGTATGCTGGGGCGCTGCATTCAACCGGTCAATCTTGTATAATAGTGTTCTATAACGGATGATACCAATAGACGTTTCCTTCCTGGCAGTAAACTACAAAAGGCCCGCTTGACAAAGGTCAAAAGTACCTGATATATCCATTTTCGCAGAAATCTTCGACACAGCTCCGAAATGCCCGCAGGTGCCACCTGCAATCCGGTGATAAAATTGATCCGATTACGCCTGGTCCGTTTGCGCCCTTCCATCCAACGTCAATCATACCTCTTCCACAAGCTTTCTGGATCCATTGCTTCCAAGGGGCCCTTCTCCAAAGACACGGCCAGTCGGAGTGCCAAACCATTCTTCGGGCACGCCAAGTCGGCTGCCTTCGCGGCCGCTCACCCATCGGACCATCGTTGGGTCTGCCTTTTCGACCTCTTGTGCCTCCTGGTCTGCAGAAGCCTCGGCCGCCTCCCCGGCGGGAATCCGACCACGCCGTTTGGGGGCTTGTTTTCGCAGAAGTCGGTTTATCGTGTCCATCTGTGTGTACTATTAGCATTCCGGTCGCTAGGGCCCGCGAATTATGGGGTGCTTGCTTTTTCTTCTTCATTTCGTTTCTCGCTCAGGTTCTTTCGGCGCCGAGCCATCTCCGCCCGTCGCATCTGGCGCTCTTCCGCGGTCAAATGTTTCTTAACTTGAGGTTCTGTTCCTCCGTTAGATAAAGCTCTCTCACAATTAGGAAAACGATTTGAAGGTGCAAAAGCTCACCCATCGGCAATTGCAAGAAGTCGTTGCCCAAATTCCCCCGTTGCCGCTTGGTCATTTTGCTCAGATCGGTGGAAGGTAATCCGTCGTCACTATCGATTTCTTCGTCCACGTCGTCCTCATCCAGCTCGTTGAGGTTCCCGATGCCACTTTCCTCAAGGTCATCAGGCTCGCCCTCGGCGTCGGAGTCCGGCTCGGAGAGCTCTTCATCGTCTTCCTCCTCGTCGTCATCCATCTCCATTTCCTTGGCTTCAACACTCTTGACGGGTTTAGACGTCGCCGTGGACGTCGCCGAAGCCTTGGCATGCCTCTTTGACACCGGGGGCTGAGGCGGGGCATCGTCCATGTCCAGATCACCATCGGCATCGACGTCGTCGTCGTCGTCCCCGGGGGCATCCTCGTCGTCGACTTCGTCTTCTTCTTGGTCATCTATGTCATCCTCGTCGCTGGTATTCACTTCAACGAGCTTCTTGCGGGGGCGACTAGTCCGAGGCCCGGACATGATGGGGTTTTCTGTAAAGACGTTGACTGAGCGTCTCGTCGAAGCACCACCGCGGGTGCCACTCCCGGTGGCGTCGCGCAGCTTACTTGATGGCATTTTAAAAAGCAAAACCACCGACCCTTTCGACTCTTCTTCCGAAACCCGAACTACCGTCACTGCTGACGAAGCTGTGGCAGCCCGAGTCTGTCTGGTGGACCTGGAATTCACGTTAGACCCCAAGATCAGCGGATCATCTCGCACATGACGAGCACGAAGAGAGCGACGCAGAGACATGGTGAGCCGGGGCAAAGATCGGCCTGCGATCGTTCAAATGGGTAGATAGAGGGAAAGAAGAGAGCGGGGAACAAAGAGCAAACGAAAAATATCAAGTGCGAAAAAAAAGGTGACGATGGCCAAGGAGTGCAAGGTATGGACATGAAATAGGAGAAAAGGAGAAACGCTAGATGAGAAACACGGTAAAGGAATAAATTCTGTAAGACAGCAAACAAAGAGAGCTGAACCAAGGAGAGAAGTAATAGAGGGGTGGTCTCAGAGGGTTGCGCAGAACGCACAAACACATGGGAGGAAGAGGATGGACATTTGTGCTAGCGTTGGGGAAATCGTCGACCCCAGGATGGGAGGGGACAGGTCAATTTATCGGAGGGTTGAGGGAAACCAGGAGGGAGGGGACATCCCAAGCGATTAATGGTGGTGACCGGCTGGCGACGTGGGCCAGCGTTCAGTCATTTTTTGACGCAGTCCGGGAAGGCACAGGCCATCGATCAATCCGCTATCACATCTTCTGACGCCACCTGGGAGGTTCGAAGCTGACAGCCATGATGGAACCAATGGGAGCATTCTGATCTGGGACCCTGGCTGGGCAGGCTGGACGCTCTGAAAGGGGCGAATCCAACGTTGTTGCATTGTCTCCCGCAACACGGACGTTATGTGACATCTCCCTGGCCTAGCTGGACAGGGATCTTGGACGGAGAAGCGCAGGTAGCCGGAGAAGAAACAGAGACCAGTAATTTTTTTAAAAAAAAAAAAAAAAAAAAATAAGGGGTTGCAGAGCACCGCGCGCAAACGAGAAACATCGGGAAGACGAGGCGAATGGGAGGGGAATGCTCAGGTATGGCAATACGAAAGCAGATGGGGAAACTCACAAGGTTTTTATAGGGCTGTTCTTAACACGAGCCGGCCGGTCAGATCGGCACTATAGAGGATATTTATATATATATAAGACACAACGGACAAGAGGAGAAAGTATACGGCGGGCAGACTTGGTCGAGAAGACGCTGGAATCCGCGGCGATGCGATCCTCGTCCTCGATTCTGCCGGGCGGTGGGCGAGTCTTGGCATGCTACCAGGTATACTATGAGAATGGTCCATATGTACCTAAGACAATGCTCTCAACTTATGTTCTGGCCTTTTGAAGATGCTGAAAGGATGTCTCAGTTCCTGCTCTGTTATGACTACACTATAATTAATCAGAGCAAGGTAAAAGTCCCCACATCCTGGTGTATCACTGGCGGTGCACCAATATATCCACGCGGGAGACTGCATCAGATGAAACAGACAGAAGACACTTTCTTACTTAGCAAGAAAGTTTATGATTCTATATTCTATCTTAGTAAATAAGACAGAAAGGGGTCTTCAACTGGGATAATGTCAAAATAAGTCAAACAAGTCACGTCAGCCCTAAGGATCCCTGCAAACCATCCAAACATACGGAGCATATGACGTGACAATACCGATACAGCCGAGGTCGGCCCAACCGTCGGCTTCCCCGTCAACCCCAACTCTCTCTCTTTCTCTATCATCCTCATCCTCATCCTCCCTCACTTTTCCTTTCCTACAAATCTTCAAACATAATGTCGGACCCTAAACCCAGCCGCGCCTCTATTCCCGACTGGCAGAAGCCCAATGTCTCTGCGCCCAAAGACCCAGTTACCAATTCCAATTCCACACCGTCACCCGCCTCCGATGAGGACCAGACCAGCACTTCCCGATCGTCTCTCCTAGAACAAGCAACCAAGTTCCTGCAGGATGACTCCATCCGGGACGCCTCCATCGATCGCAAGGTCTCCTTCCTAGAATCCAAGGGCCTCCACAATGACGAGATCGACAGTCTACTGGGCATATCGCGCAATCTCGAAGCCACCAACACCAATACCTCCACCGAATCCTCTTCTTCCCCGGATTCCACTAACGAAACTAAAGCCACGATGCCCAGCACTCCATCGACCTCTTCGCCTTCTTCACCACCAGCTTCCGTGCCGTCCAGTACCACCACTACCAGAAGCGCATCATCATCCTCGCCCCGCGACGTCCCCCCGATCATCACATACCCAGAATTCCTCGTCCACCAATCCAAGCCTCCGCCACTCGTCTCCCTTCAAAGCATCCTCTACACGCTCTACGGCGCCGCCGGCCTCGGAGCCAGCATCTACGGTGCAAGCGAATATCTCGTGAAGCCGATGCTAGCGAACCTGACAAGCGCACGGCACGATTTGGCCTCAACGGCGACGGAAAACCTCAAAAAGCTGAACGAGAAGCTCGAGCAGAATGTCTCCGTCATCCCGCCGCAACTTACCGCCGGGAAACCAGCCGACGACGCCTCCTCTGAGGACGACGACTCCATCACCTCGGACCCCACGGAGTTGTTCCACAGGGATGTGGCGACGCAGACGTCGCAGGACCTAGAGCAGACCGCGACGAAGGCGAAGGAAGACGGCGAAGCGGTCCCTGATCCCACGGCCACCGTGAACGCGCACGTGAAGCGAATCGAGACCCTCAGTTCTCAGTTGCGGGAGTTTGCGGACACCGAGAAGAATTCGTCCGGGGTTGAGGACTCCGCGCGTACCGGTCTGAACGAGCTGCATCATTACCTGGACAGCTTGATCTACAGCAAGCCGGGCTACGGGCCGGTTTCTAGCTACGGCGTGTATGGCTCCCACGGCATGGACGGGAACGGGGCCGCGGCCGGCATGGCTAAGGGCGAAGAAGATGCGATTACTGGCTTCAAGGCGGAGATCCGAGGCGTCAAGGGTGCTTTGTTGAGCGCGAGAAACTTCCCCACGAGTCGAGGACGTGTGAGTGCCGGTCTCTCTTTGGGGCGGTAACGGTAAGAGGATAGATGCAATTTAGCAGGTAGTGAACTGCAGTAGGTGGGATTTGACGCCATTAGTGATACCATATGTACAAATGTTGTCGCTTTATTTTTCATTTATTTTCCAATTTAACGATCTTATTGCATGCTTCTATATTTTGCCTTAGAGAAGATGCCTCAATTACAGGATCATCCAACGGGCGGGGCGTCCTAGCAGACCCTTACACGCGAATGAATATATACTTGCACAAACTCCTTGAGATCCTTTTGAAGTACAGCACAACATCTACATAGGAATACAAACACCTTAAAGTGCCAAATATAAAATAGAAAAAATGAACGAAAAAAAGCAAATTATAATAACATTGACATCTGAAGAGAGAGAGAGAGAGAGAGAGAGAGAGAGAGAGAGAGAGAGAGCAACTTCTAAATAAAAATTTAAAAAAGACTTATAACATGGCACATCGCACATCCAGCATTCGAACGAATCATGACATGGCGAGCACGCAACGACTAGGCCCAACACACCGCAACACGTATACATTGGTCCCTTTTCCTCGTACATAAAGAGCTCGTAGAATCGTTAGGATCGTAGGGTAGATAAGAAGAGAGATAGATTTCTTTCCTAGACAACGAAACGAAACCAAACGATTACGGGCATTGATTCATTTACGGGGTAGCGCGGCTCATGCTGATGAGACGCTTCACGCCGACCTAGGAGAGAAAAATTAGCTTTGTGGGTTTGATGGATATGGAGAGAGGGGGGTGCTTACCATCCAGGCGCCGCATTCTTCAGTTCGGTTGGTCATAATGTCGATGTGGATCGTCCGTGCCGTCTCGTAATCACGAGCCTGGATGGCACGAGCCAGTTCGGCCATGTCCGCGACGGTGTTGGGCTTGAGCAGATCCTCGTTGTTCAGGTGGTCGAACAGAATGCTCAACCGCCGTTCGGCATCGTCGACCTGCGCCTTGAAGGAAGATGGGGCCCGGGATTTTACACGCTGCATGTCCGCGGATAGGATTTCATAGACGGGCATGGCATCTGCGGGGATGTGGGAACGATCACCAGGGGCTGAGGGAGATAATGTTAGCAACCGGTCTGAAGAATGAAATCTGTGAGGGTCGACTTACGATACTTGGGGGGCGCGGGAGTGGCTTTTCTTTGCGAAGAAGCGGTGCTAGGACGGGATCCCGCAGCCGGGGGAGGAGGTGCTTGCTGCATCGGGGGCATATTCGACGGAGGCCCAGCCGGGGCGTACTGGTTTGTAGGGGGAGGAACTGGTGCCGGTTGAGGGGCGTAAGGAGAGGCAGATGCCTGGGGAGGAGGTGGAACAGGCGCGCGAGTCTGCATTTGAGGGCTTGCTGCCTGGGCTGCCGGGCTTGGGGCGTACCGGTTGGTTGGCGGAGGCATCGACGGCGGCGCATTGTACGGGGAGGGTCCGCGAGGAACTGATGGCGGCGGTACCCCCATAGTGGCTGTCGGAGGAGACTGAGGCAGGGAGGCGTATGGGTTGGCCGGCGGAACCACACCAGGGATTGAAGAGATCGACTGATTGGCCGAAGGGGGCGAGGTCACCCGGGGAGGAGGCGCAGAGCCCTTCGGTGGGGGTGGAACGGAGGGTGCCCGCGGAGCGCCCACGGGTGGAGGACCCTGGGGGAGAGTAGGCGACTGGTTCGCGAACGGCGAAGCGATGGGTGCAGTTGCGGTGGCAGGGGTTGCTCGGCGGGATGCGGGAGCCTTGGCGAAGCCCTCCGGCAGATCATTCCAGGCAGGAAGGTTGGTTGCGGTGGTGTAGGTGGTCACAGTTGCCGGAGACTGGTTGGAGGCGCGAGGTGGAGGAGGCACGCCGCCGCCTAATGGCTGAGCACCGTAAGCAGGCGCCGGCGTGGGCTGGTAACCCGTGGGAGCGTAGCTACCAGATGCGGGTGCGTACGGGTTGGTTGGCTGAGCTGGGGCGGCGGCGCCAGCAGGAGCGTAGGGATTAGGAGCAGCCGCAGTAGCTGGCGGAGCATAAGGGTTGGGGGCCGCAGTGGGAGGAGCATAGGCGTTGGGAGCACCCGTCGGCGGCGCGTACATATTGGGAGCGGCAGAGGCACTCGGCGAGAAGGTGGTCTGAGGTTGATATGCGCCAGGTTGCGTAACCGGGGGAAGAGGCTTCGTCATAGGAGTGGTTGTTCTAGACGTAGGGCGCACTTGTTGCTGGGCTCGCTGAGGAGCCTGTCTCATCGCCAGCTGAATGCGGTTGCGGGCAATTTCAGCCTCGGGGTGCTTCTCAGGAACAAGGTCGAGGTATTTCTGGGCAACTTGCAAACGACCGTGAGTAGCCACGACATCCGCATACTCAATGTACTTGTCGTACAAGGTATTGAGCTTCCAGTCGGAGTCCTTGGTGCGTTCGGTGTCCTGGAACTTGGTCACTTGGCGGAAGATAGTCACCTTCTCGATGAGTCCCTGCAGGGCGCGCACGTGGATCGAGAATGTAGAGTCGTTATCAGCGGTCTCAATGGCTTTCTGCTCATTCTCGCGGAGCTCCTCGATCCAGATAGAGACAACCTTCTCTAGCTTGGATCCAGCCAGGTAACAGAACGAGGCGTCCTTGCGAGCGGCCTTGTCGTCCGTGGCGCGGATCTGCTCCTCCAGCCGGTCACCCAGGGCTTCGCACAGGTCGGCAAACTCCTTCTCATCGGCAAAAGTGCACAGCGAAGCCATGACTTCCTTCCAGTTGGACAGGTCGGCATTGTACACGACGTCCCACAGGTTCTTGCCGACGATCGACGCGAGCAAGCGAACGTAGTTGGGGCTGTCCGTCTGCTTGGAGAAGTAGTGCTCCTGCGCTTTCTCGATGCACTTCGGACCCCCGCAGATCGCGATCATGAAAGCATCCGACATGCGGTTCTCCTTCAGGGCGACGTCAAGGGCCTTGTTGAAATCACCGACAAGCAAGGCGCGGGTGATACCCTTCTCGGCGTCGGACTCGGAACCGTCGAAGATCTGGAAGGGGTTGTTGGTCTTGGCTCCCTTGGAAGCAGCCAGATCCGTGAGGAAGTTGTCCTCCTCAGGGTTCGCATCGAACATCGATTGCAGGCGCCTGTGCTTCTTGGCTCCCGACCCGCGGGATTCCTTCGCTGGCTCTCCGTTGACCTCCTCTTCTCCCTCCTTGTGTAACCCAAGCTTGGCCAATCCATCGGCAGCTTCGTCAGCTTGGTCCTGGAATCCGAGGTACTCGACCAGGCTTTTCCGGGGGTCGGTGGAGATCAACGCCTTGATAACCTTCCAGTCGGCCTTCTCTTCATCACTGGCTGCGTCCGAAGCGCGAGTCTCACAGATGCTTCGAAGGTCTCCCTCTTTCAGGGCGTTCTCGAAGGTCTCCGTGGATTTGCCGACGGCTTCGTCCACCTCGAACGGACTGATCTTGATCTTCGAGGCGCGATGGCCCTTCTCAGCCAACCCAACGGAAACGACTCTGCCGCCGAAACCGAAAGCGGCACTGCAGGGCCGTTCGAGCCACTTGGGGGCCTTAGGCAGCGAGAAGCTTGACACCTGGGGTTGGGTCTGTGCCTTCGCGAAGAAATCCTCGCCGTCAAGAGCCTGGTTCTGGTCGGCGATGGTCTGTGCGGCTTCGTTGCCGGTGTTCTGGATAGTCTGGACCGCGATCCGTCCATCGAACGAAGCGGTCGCGAAGAAATTGGGGTTGTGGGGGTTCCAGCGGGTCTGGAAAGTCCAGTTCGTAACCACAGGGAATTCACCGTAAGAGTGACCGGTCTGGGGGTTCCAGCAGATGGTGCGGTTATCCTTTCCGGACGAGAGGAGAAGATCGGGGTCCTGGGCACACCAGGACAGCGACAGCACGCCTGACTCGTGGCCTCGGAGAGTCTATGACGAGTCAGCATAACAAGTTTCACAGTCAGGGTGAGGAATAAGCCATAGTACTTACTCTTTCCGGAGCGTGGGAGTTTCGCAGATCCCAAACGCAGATCAGAGGATCGGATTCCAAAGGAGTTGCCGTCACGAGTTTGGTGGGCTATGCTGTATTAGAAGGCATGCTTGTCTGAAAGTCGAGAGCACATCCTTACCTTCTCAGGGTCCCACGCCACAGCACTGACGGCCTTCCGGCCCATGTTGTTCAGGGTCAGGCTCTCCTTCTTCGTCTTGACGTCCCAGACGGTGACGAAACCCGCGTTGCTACCAGTGACCAGGATGTGCGCCACCTTCTTGTTCCAGTCCAGACACTCGATATCGTCGGCACGGGCGGCAGTGCCCCCGAGTCGGTACGGGTTCGCAATGTTATTCAGGTCGGAGATGTAAAGCTGTTCGAGAGCGTAAGCACAAGCAAGCCTCAAATGTTTCCCAGCCGCGGGTCAAATACCTCTCCCTTGGCGCCTCCGGTAGCCAGCAGATTCGAGTGCTTGGGGTTGAACTGAAGAGCCTTGATGGCCCCTGAGTGTTTCGAGGTCCTCGACATCACCGCGTCGCTGTCCAACTCATCAGCCAATTGACCAGGGGATCTATAGCGCTCGGTCCCTCCACCAACCTTGATCCATTCAGCAGCTTATCGGCATCCCACAGATCCAACGATCCATTCTCCAAGGCACCCGCGATGATTCCTCGGGAATTATCTTCGGATTCCGTCCACGCGAGGTCATTGAAGCTACAGACAACCAACAAATGTCAGCCCAACAGTCCAGACGCCCTTCTGTGCGTAGTTGCTTACCCAGAATCCGTATCAATCTTAGCCACCGGCTGCAGCTCCCCACCGGCCTGCTGATTGTTCAAGCTCAGATCCCAAAGCTCCAGGCATGTTTCATTGGAGAAGTCAACATCCACAGCGCCAGCGCGAGTTCCGGTAGCTATAAACGGCGAAGCGGCCCCGGGGGACCAGGCGAACGTGGCCGTCCGGGGGATCTCCCTCAGACGCACCATGTTGGCAAGCAAAGGAGCGGCGAGAAAAAGAGTGAGACAAAAATATAGATCAATTGACCAGACTCAGGGACAGTCTGACAATGCAAGGGTATAGAATAGGGAGACGGTGCGAATGTAAGCGGGTGAGGTATTAAGTACTAAGGGAGGGAAAAAAAGAGAAAAGGAAAGAAGACACGTCCAAAGTAGAACCTCCCCTCTTGCTAGATCGTGACCCGAGGGGGATTTGCCAAGTTATGAGATGCGATCGAGGCGTTCTCCGGGCTCAAGCAACCAAGTGTCCTCCTGGGAGCCGCTGGGGGGGGAGAGGGAGAAGCCGCCTAAACCCTTTTGGGCCGCTCGCCAAAACACCCGCCAGCCGCACGTGATATCAGGCGAGTCCGACCGAGAAAGAAAGTCTGGGCATCGGATGGAGGCGAAGTGACGGCGAGCTCCCGGGGACAATCCACTTCCTGCCTATTTGTCGCGGTCCATTTTATGGCCAGCTACTAGCCTCCACGTTCCATTTTCCGGCTCTTCCACCAGTTCCTTCATCATGAGCGAGAAGGCACGCCTGAAGTGCACCGTCTATGTGGGGGGTCTCGACCAGGCGGTTTCCATGCAGACGCTGGTCGAGGCATTCGTTCCCTTCGGCGAGGTCGTCGATATTACGCTGCCCAAGCCGGATGTGCCCAACTCGAATGACCTGCACCGAGGGTTCGGTTACGTTGAATTCGACCTGCCAGAAGATGCGAAAGAAGCGATCGACAACATGGACGGCAGCGAGCTATACGCGCGGACGATCAAGGTGGCGCCCGCCAAACCGCAGAAGGATAGCAATGAGGGATTGGGTAGCAAGACCGCTATCTGGGAGCAGGTGCGCTTTATCCTCTTTTTACGTCTACTTCTTGGAGCAAGTTACTGACTACGGCTGCGCAGGAGGGCTACCTGGCGAAATACGCCGTGAGCGACGAAGACAAGATGGCGTCGGAACAGGCGCAAATGGAAGCAGGCGAGCGCCCCCAGGACCCCATGCAGGGACTGGAGGAGCTGGACGTCGCTGGCCCGAAACCGGAATGAAACGCCACCGGCAAGAAACACAGATGATACCCTCTCGGAAAGGACGAAAGTGAAAAAAGGCCAAGGGACGCAGTGATTTTGCATTCTTCCTCCAGAATCCTCCGTTCAAAGCCGTACTATATACACGCGCTCCAACCCCGAGGCTGAATTAAACGAGTTTTTCCCAATTCCACCTTCCACCTTCCACCTTGAGCCTCTTCATTCTCCCGCGACATCAGCTTCCTGGTGAATAATACATATTGCCGACAAAAATAATCCAAACGGTCGCCTATGTTGCTATCAAATGAAACGCGGTACAATTTAGTGCTCCTCGTGGCTCTGGGGAGCGTTGCGGCTCAGACGCAGGGTCTTGTCGGTCATGAGCTTGTGGGCGCTGGAGTAGATGGCAGCTCCCACGGCGATGCTGCGGTGATTTACGTCAGTTGAGAAGAAACGGATTGACGGATTCGGGTGACGGGAAGAGAATGGGGAAGTGGCGGATTAGATAGATATCCGATGCCATATAGGAACTTCCAGCGAACATCAAAAGGACCGAACGTACCCAAGAACAACACCTGTGCAGTAGTATATATGGTTAGAACGTTGTACCTATCAACTAACAAGACTAAGACTCGGACGAACGACATACCGAGGGGGATCAACTCGGGGGGGACCCGCTTCAGGGTGCGCAGACGCTGAGAGATGGTGTGGGCTGTAGATGTCAATTAGTTCCCAATTCGGAAGCACGACCCTTCTCTGTCGCAAGAAAACCCCTTTGTTCAACACCAAGGCTTTGGGAAGCGCGTACCGCTTTGGTTCTCCTTCTATAGGAATTGATTAGCAGCAGAACCGAGAACCCGCCAAGGAATCAATTTTCCTGTCGGGTCCGCAGGGATAGCCGGGCACTCACAGGAGTAGGGAAAGAGAAAGGCCGAGAGGCCTGCATCCTCAAGATACGAGTGGGATACATGGTTGGTAGGACGAGAGATCCGGTAGGACGGGAGTAGACGTTTGGACGAGGTGGGATGGGGAAGGAGGGAGGACAAAGTGGTGACGACGGGAGCGAGAGAAGCTGGAGGTTTGGTCACGTTCGGGTGTTTGGAAATCTTGCCGCATGAGTGGCTCGCTAGACCGCCCGCGGTCACTCCCGGCTTCACTGCTTCACGGGTCATTCCACTCTGGGCGCAAACCTCACCCCATCCAATTCCCTTCCCTTCCTCTCTTTCTCCCCCCCCCCTCCACACCCACTCCCCTCCTCCATTCCCCTCACCAACTCAATTGTTTTTATTCTTCTGCAGAGCTTCGTCTGCTCCACATAGTCAAAATGGGTGCCATTCCTGAAGCCGATCCCGATGAGGTCATGGAGACCAAGCCCTTCAAGTTCGTGACTGGTGAGCTTTCCCTACCCCCGAGGCCCAATTTCTTGGCCGATCGCTCGCAACTCATGATCAATTGCTAATGTGTTTGTAGCTGGTACGTGCTCCGTCTAGGTTCGAGGTCGACCGGACCGCTCTCAATGCCGTCGTGGTCGAGGGAATTTTCGCAGCGGGCGGAGGAAGTTGGTAGCGTGCTGGATGCTGACAATTCGGAATGGAACGACAGGCTACGATGCTCGCTTCCCCCAGATGAACCAGTACGTGCCGAACACCTCTTCAATCACCCCCGTATTCTTTTTAACCAGCCATCGCAATTCAGGACCAAGCACTGCTGGCAAAACTACGTCGACTACTACAAGTGTGTCAACGCCAAGGGAGAGGACTTCCGCCCGTGCACCCAGGTACATTATCAGCCCCCTCCCCTCGCAAGAGACGAGACCAAGAGCTCCCCCTCCTCAAAACCAGTCGTCTAACCGGTCTTCACTAGTTCTTCCACGCTTTCCGCGCCCTCTGCCCCAAGGCCTGGACTGACCGCTGGGACGGCCAACGCGGTATGGCTCCCCCCTCTTCCAATCCCTGAAATACAGCGGTGACCAGGAAAGACTAACCGTTTCCCTCGCAATTGCAACAATATAGAGGCTGGCAACTTCCCCGCTAAGCTGGAGTAAACTGACTTCCGTCGTCGTTCCTCATTGTTGATTTGACTTTTTCCCCCCAAGTTTTGTTGTCAACATGTACTCTACCTAAATCGTCGCGGGAAAATTAAAGATTCCATCTATATTTCCTTCTGGGGGTCTTGCTCTCCCGGGGGTTGTGTATGTGGACGTATATAGACTCGCAATTAGTTTTGGAAGCCATTTTTTCTGCCTCATTTTCTTGGAGTAATCGGCGCCGTGATCGGGGTTGTAAATCATTACCTTGCTAGGTTCTCTGGGGATTACTTTGATAGCGATATCGACCGAAGTATTCAGATCCACAGAAGAAAGGTGGGAAGATTCCAGTACTATTGAATTGAACGGTCCAGAACTATAAACCAGCATCGAAGCATATCTATTTATCTAGCGAAGTCTAGCAAAATTGGGGAAGGGCCCTCCCGTCTATGTCAAACCATTATACAGCCCTGGGGACACAATTCCGAAATCCAATCAAAATCAACAAAGTAGGTTGGCAGTGTCGGAGTCAAAATATTCCATCCCCACTGAGACGAGACAAACATTCTATGGAGAAACCGAGAACAGTTGCAAGCACGGACAAAAATAAAACAAAATAGACAAACAATGTAAAAGAAGTCAGATATACCCATCAATGGTAGAGATATTGACGGGTATCTGCCCATAGAAAGGGTATCTCGGTGCTGCTGATGAAGAGACAGCACTCGCAGAGTATTGAGAGGACAAAAAACCAAAGAGAAGGAAAAGACAAAGCACACACATATCCAAACGCAGTATGTACAACAAAAGAAAAAGATGCTCAACTTTTTGTCCTCCCAATATGCTTTGCCAAAATCATGTACATGAGGCGTTAATATGTAGAAAGTAGATGGCAGAAAGTGGGAGAGAGAGAAGATAGAATATGATATACCTCAGACAAGTAAGCAATCTATGCCTTATGTTTGTCCTCGGGGATGCCCTTGATTAGGCGATACAGCTTCTTGTGCTCTTCCAAGAAGATAAAGGTAGCGATTGTATGGGGGCCCAGACGAATGAAGCTAGGCACCCAACCACGGAAGGCCCAGCCAAAGCCCTCCTTGCGGGAGATATCTCTCAGAAGGCCCAGGATGCTGTGGCCGCGGCTCTCGGCGGGGGAAGCGCTCATGACACGGGTCTTGATGACGTCGACGGGGCTGCAGACCGTCGTGGCGACAAACCCTGCCATGAAGGACGCAGTAAAGTGCGTCGACAGGTTATCGGACATACCGAGGTTCTGGATACACAGGCGTTTGAACGTATCGTACGAGGCTAATTGCGAGGCGGTCATGAGAACGGCGCGCGTCGAGTTGGGCCATACGCCGCGGAAAAGACTCGCGGGGCCTTCTGTGCGACTCATCTGCACCAGGCCGTGGAACGCGTGGCGGTAGTTTCGTCGTTGCGCCGGGGGCAGCGCAGCGTCGGACTGCATGCGCACGTTCAGAACGTCTGCCGGGTTTCCTGCGATTCCGCCCAGGAAGCCCGAGGCACTGGCCATTCCAATTAGAGTGAGGAGGCCGGGAGGCGAGTCGGGAGTCGAGAGCCGCGATTTGAGCTCCTCGTAGATACCGAAGCGGGTGGTCGAATACGTGATCTGTCGCAAGAGGGCTGCCGACAGCTGCAGAAAATCACAATCAGTATAAAACTTCTTCTATACCACACCGTCCTGCGTGCGACCCAAAGAATCAGGAAACCTACCCCACTATATAAACCCAAAAACCCATCATTCTTGAACACATGGGCAAAGGTGCCCACCATAGTCGAGGGAGCACCAGGACCACGCGTTTGTAGACGGACCTGTTAATTGGTATCCAACATTAGCGAATGGGAACCGAGCGAATTCGACGCATTACTCCTGGAAATTAGAAGCCATGCGAACGGGATTCAATGTACCTTCACTATTATCGCATTGTCAGCTCAAACCTCCCAGCAAAAATCGGAGAAAAGTCGCACTTACCAAGATCCAACGGATGTGTAACAGCGGCTGCAAAGCACGAGGCCGAGCCTCCGAACCAGAACGGATAATGGACCTTTTTCACGGGCGCCGGCGCAGGCGCAGGGGTCTGAGAAATGCGAGATTGCGACATGTCGAATTTCGCGGTGCTTGCCATCTTGACGGACAAGATGTGGGCATGCCAGCACGGGCGGGGGCGGAGTGGAGAGGGGATGGGAAGGGGGGTGGAGAGGACAGGTGAGCAGAAGGAGGAAGGTGAGGCTATTGCCAGGAAATAATTCTGCGCCGGAGATAAATCAAGTCTCCGATGCTTCGGCGCCCATCCGATCCTGCGCGGGGGTCCGCCAATCACCGCCTCGGTTCCCACGGACGAGCGGTAATGTTCGGTAGTCTCTGCGCTGTGCCAGTGAGGACTGTGTCTCGGGCGTTGAATTGTGGCCGGAAGGAGAGAGAGAGAAACAGGATGTATTGCTATGGAACGTGGCATTCGATTCGACAGGATAGAGGTGGCAGTAGCGTGGAAACTACTGCCGATTAAGTACTGGTCGGATGGATGTGTGCCTAGAATGTCGACAGGCATATTGCGTCATCACCATTCCAGGCCAGGATAAATTGCTCATAGTGACCCTTGGCAAGAGTGATAATGAGGCTAAAAGGAAAGGGAAAGGGTTGCATTCTGGACTCGAACGTCCTTGGCGACAGCGTGGTATTGTATGCCCTGTATGCCCTGTATGCCCTGTATGCACTATATGTACTGTATGCATTGTATGCACTCGGCCGCTCATTTCGCCGCTCCGAGATGTTTTGCTCGGCCTCTCCGAAGACCGCAACCGCCGAGCACTGCGCACCTCTGCACCTCCGTCTGGGCAGATAATCCTCGCAAAAAATGCGGCTACTGGCAACCGGTCGGGCCCTGCGTATCGGCAGCGGCAGATGGTCGATTGCTTCCTCCTGCCAAGGTGTCCGCCTTCCGCTCTCGCAGCCTCAAACGCACCTAGCTCTTAGCCGGAGAACCTGGAGCTCTACAGGTCTTCGCAGGACGTCAGATCGCAAAGCTGCCGCTGCTCCGTCTTCCCCCTCCGCGAAGAAATCGCTAGACATCGAGGGCAAATCCTACCCGACCGACGAGTGGACCAACACCCCCGACACGATCCTCTCGCATATCGGACGCCGACTATACCTCGAGAAGAACCACCCGCTGGCAATTATCCGCGAACTGCTCGAGAGCGAGTTCCCCGGCCCGGCATATGGCAACTACCACGAGAAAGACCCGGTCGTGTCGACGCTGAAAAACTTCGACGTGCTGGGCTTCCCGCTGGACCACCCGGGCCGCAGTCGTACCGACACCTACTACATCAACGAGAAGACGGTGCTGCGCACGCACACCAGCGCGCACCAGCAGGCGTATTTCCAACAGATCAACCGCAACGAGGCCACCAAGCCGGAGGAGACGGGGTACACCGTGGTTGCGGACGTCTACCGCCGCGATGCCATCGACCGCAGCCACTACCCCATCTTCCACCAGATGGAGGGCGCCATGCTGTGGAAGCGCCCCGACGTCGATCCGCTCAAGCACTCCGCCGAAACCGCCGCCACGATCACCAACGACGTCAACCGCATCCCGACCCACGACGTCGTCGTCGAAGACCCCAACCCGACCATCCACCCGGAGCGCAACCCCCTGCAGGCGGAGCACCACAGCCAAGAAGAAGTCGAGGCCATCGCGGCACACCTGAAACGGTCGCTCGAGCGAATGGTCATCAAGATCTTCTCCGAAGCCACCAAGGCCACTGCCGCGGCGGGGACCCCGGCCGCGGAGTCCGAACCGCTGAAAGTCCGCTGGGTGGAGGCCTACTTCCCTTTCACCAGCCCGTCCTGGGAATTGGAAGTTTTCTGGCAAGGCGACTGGCTGGAGGTGCTAGGCTGTGGAGTCATCAAGCAGGAGCTCCTGAACAACTCGGACGTACCGAACCGAGTCGGATGGGCGTTCGGACTGGGCCTCGAACGACTTGCCATGCTCCTCTTCAACATCCCCGACATCCGACTCTTCTGGTCGCGCGACGAGCGCTTCCTCTCGCAGTTCGAAGCCGGGCGGATCACGCGCTTCGAGCCCTTTTCTAAACACCCGGCCTGCTACAAGGACGTGGCCTTCTGGCTGCCCACGGCGTCCGGCAGCTCGGCCGGCGGCACTGCGCCCGTGCACGAGAACGACATCATGGAGATAGTGCGCGGCATTGGTGGCGATCTGGTCGAGGACGTGAAACTCATCGACGAGTTCACGCACCCCAAGACGAACCGCAAGAGCATGTGCTACCGTATCAATTACCGTAGTCTAGAGCGCACTTTGACCAATGAGGAGGCGAACGAGCTTCATGACAAGGTGCGCGAGAAGCTCGTTGGTCTGCTGAATGTGCAGTTGCGGTGATGGATTCAATAAAATGTATATGTATTATATTTCTTTACCTTGCTCTAGGTATGCATGTATGTACTTTAGCTTGTAGCATTCATCATGTTATAATATCACAAAGATCTCTCTCAGTCTAACTTACAACTGAGCAGTCCGTATACGAACGAAAACAAACCGACATTATATGTGGAGAAAAGAAAAAGAGTTCAATCTCATCCACCAACCGACCAGCCAGCTGCTATTATCCTTTATAATGTTCTGAATGACTATACAAAACCAAGACAGCCGAGAGATGCAAGGAAGTATAGAAACAGGACCCCGATGCCATGCGAATGTCATTTCACAAACCATGCCCCCGCGCCATTCCAATCCCATACATATCCAACCAAACGAAAGGGGACAGTCCCTTTTTAAGGCATTAGAAAAGACAGATCATTGCGTGTAATGTACAGAGTAAGAGTAAGGGAGGTGAGAGTCTCGAGAGGAAAAAAGAAAACGCCAATAGAAATGGACAAGACAGCGAAAGGAAGACAACCCGGACGCCTTCCGATCGTATGAAAATAGGTGTATCATACACATGCAATCATAGACAAAAAGCGGCATTGATCCGGGGGACGGGAAGACTCCGATGAAATCCACGTGCGTCCCAATAATGAAATACCGAGGGTTGTTACACCCCGTCGTGATAACAAAGACATATTTTGGTATATTATACAGAGAGAAGATTAGGAAAGAAAGATTGGAAAGGTGTTAGGAGGTGTATAAGTGGGGCATTTAGTCATTCTTGACAACGCCAACCTTGGCAGCCTGCAATGAAATTCGGTTAGTAAATTGCCTCACGGATGAAAAGAATTTCTTGGGAAGCACTCACTCTCAAGACACGGCCGTTGAGGATGAAACCCTTGCTCTGGGTGTACATGATGTCGCCGTTCTCCTTGCCCTCGGCCTTGGCCATGAAAGTGGCCTCGTGGCGGTTGGGGTCGAACTTCTGGGGCTTGCCATCCTCGGTGAGCTGGTCGGGGTCAAATCGCTCCAGGCCGTGCTTCTTCAGCGTGTTCATCAGGATGTTCTGGGTCATCTTCAGACCGGTGACCAGCTCGTTGAGATCCCTGTTCTCGGGGACGGGGTTCTCGATCTTCTCCTTGGGCACGGCAAGGAGAGCACGGTCGAAGTTGTCGATGCTCTCGAGAAGGTCGGCCGAGAACTTCTGAATGGCAAAGTTGCGGGCGTTTTCCATATCACGCTTCGTGCGCTCCTGGAGGTTGAGGAAGTCGGCCACGGAGCGAACATACTTGTCCTATTGCATCGAGGGTCAGCAACCTGATACATAATACCTCATAGGAGCCAATTCAATGCGCCAATTGGTGCGACCATTGGCAGACTACAAGCTCCGATATCGGTAAAAGTGTCGTCTTACCTTCAGGTCCGCGGCTTCTTTCTTCTTCTCCTCGAGCTCCTTCTGGATGGGGTCCTCGGTAGCTTCCTTCGACTCGGCCTCCTTGTCGGTCTTCTGCTCAGCTTCCTTCTCGGTGGAATAGCTGCGGAAGTTGGGCTGGCGAACGAGCGGGCGGAAGGTCTGAGGAAGCTGTGACGTGCGACGAAGAGCCAAAGGTGCCGATGATGTCGTGCGGATGGAGGCCACAGAGCGGGCAGCCTGGGCCTGTCTGAGGAGGATTCTCTGGAACATTCTGACGGAGGAGGAGAGGAAGGGAATTGGACGATGGGGAGGGAGGTAGGCCGGGAAGAGGGCTTTGGGAGGTAGGGAAGAATGAGTTGATGGTATGAATGAATCTGGCCGGGGAAAACAGAACTTTCGGCAACCGCTCAGGTGACTGTCCGCCCTGACCGCCCGGCGCAGGATCAACGTCGGGCCGAGCGAATCCCGTGACGGAAGAGGATACTGTTACAAATAGTTACGACGTCATCCCCGGAAGCCAAGGGATTTTACTGCCATCGGTTGAGCGTTGGATAATAAGTTCTGTTTTATGCCTGCCAAGGGTGCATTTGAGGCAAGCTACGGCCGCTTGTTACGCGGAATCCTTGGAAGCAATTACCCAATCCAGTCACATGCACCATCCACGACAATCCATGAACATCCATGCCTATCTATGCCCAATGCGGCAACTCAACCAGGTAAACAGTTAATAATCCGCAACCACCGTTGTCAGTGGTAGACCAGACCACAGTTGGGGTCGGTTACTCCTCACTCCTCACGATGCTTCCCCACCATGCCCGCTTAGCCCCAGGGCTCATTTCACCCTGTGGCTGTTATAAATGATCGCCGACGAGGATCGGGCGTGTCAGTCTCGCTTTTCTATGACTCGTCACTGGGTTGTCCTGCAAGGCTCTGCTTATTCCTACTCTGTGTCCTCCATATTCATTCCAGAGAAAAATACATAAATCATATCCCCGATAGACCGAAGTCAGCCGAGAATGCCTCTCACCTATGACCCGGAGTTCGCCAAGGCTGCGGCCTGGCTCCTCGAGCAAAAGGCTTTAAGCCCAGGCGCCCCAATCCATGATGTCCAGTCTCGCCGCACCGGCATCACTGCGAATTATGCGGCCATGTTTGAGAAGCTTCCTGCTGCGCCTGATGTCAAACAATCCGTGCACCAGATCCAGTCGTATGACGGGAAACCGATTGCCGTGTATCGATTCGCAAAGAAAGCCTCGGCATCTACAGCACCAGGCCCGGCCGTCTTGCATACGCACGGCGGGGGGAAGATCCAGGGAGACGTCGAGCTGTTTAAGAAGATGCTTTCGCTGCAAGTCCAGCAAACAGGCGTTCAAGTGTTCTCGGTTGACTACCGATTGGCTCCGGAGAACCCGCACCCAACGCCCACCGAGGACTGCTATGCCGGGCTGACCTGGGTATATGAACATGCGGCCGAATTTGGCGTGGACCGCAGTCGCATTGCCACGATGGGCGAAAGTGCAGGCGGGAATTTGGCCGCGGCGCTGGCTCTGATGGCCCGTGATCGCGGCCTGTCTCCGCCCCTGGCGAAACAGATCCTGATCTACCCCATGTTGGATGACCGCACCACGACGCCTATCCCGGCTTTGGAGCCTCTGGCCCTGTGGACGAACGATGACAACATCACCGCCTGGACTGCCCTCCTAGGAGATGACATTGGTACCGACAAGGTCTCGCAATATGCTGCGCCCGCCCGCGCGACCAGTGTGGAAGGACTCCCACCCACCTACATCGATGTAGGCGAACTAGATATCTTCCGCGACGAGGACATTGCTTATGCGGCGAGAATTGCAGCGGCCAACATTAGTCTGGAGCTCCACATATACCCTGGCCTACCCCATGCCTTTGAGGTATATGCTCCGGATATCGAGGCGACAAAGAGAGCCGTTGCGGATCGACACCGCGCAATCACCACCTTGTAGATAACTCAGATAGTATCCCTCAGCCTGACCCAGTATATACTTCCTTACATCCCGGTGTTGGTTGACCAGCCGGTGAGGCAAAGAGAGTCATACAAGGCGGACTTACATATTCATATTTCATGTACATAAACTTCCACGCAGTTGGCCGCGAGCCGCAATGGAACCCGTTAGCCAAACTCAAGTTGAGCGAGCAAGGTGGTTTGAGTTGCCTCCAACATGTTCGGATGCCGGAGTGGCTATGCCCGCAAATTTCTAACGTGAAGGATGCTCTCGCTTGGGGGCTTAGTCAAACCGACCTTTTTTGCCAAGGTCCCAATGGAATCAGTGGAATCCTCCACTGTAGGCAGAGAGTTTCCAACAAGAAGCAAAATAGAGAGTTACTAGAAACAAATTTGTCGTAGTTCAAGGCTGTCGAGCCGTTGAAGGGCTGCGAGTTACGACGGCCCTATCTTTAGAGAAACATTGTAGGCTAAAGAATGGCTGTGGTATGTATATCTAAACAGGTGATAGGTGTACTCAGTATATGACCTGTCAGGCTCCTGCAATATTAGTACATAACTGAAGATGACTGTGTGCAGGATATGACAGTTGGCATCAGAAGCACAGTCACACAGCGTGGAGTGTATTAGCAGCTTCCTGAAAGGGCTACCAACTACATCCACCTTAGGGGCTTAGAAAAGCGAAGCATACGATTCAACGTCAGCCACGACAACATCGCATTGTCGAGGACAGTATCTTAACTGCCTAGTCATAGCGGAGCAACATCAACAGCCTGCTTGGGACCAGACGACCAAGGCAGGCCCTAAACTCGGAGGAGTAGTCCGCGCGTGCAGAATCGCCTCCACTTCCGAGGCGGAGCTGCGACGGAGGCATGCGGAGAGCCCCGAGCCAGAGCCATGGGAAAGGCTTGTAGGACTGTAGGAGTCATGGGGAACCCTCGGGTCCCCGAGGATAGCGGCAATCATCATCTGCATCGCCGACGTCCAGAAGACTACAGTGCATGGGAGTATTCTGTAGACAGGCTAGCTAATGCAAGTTAGACGAGGGCCATCGCGCTACCGAATTTGGCAGCCTGTTTGTGGCAATAGTTGCATCGCATCAGCCACAACGGGGGTCGGCCATGACCGTGGCAAAAAGCAAAGGAAAAAAAAATCGATCGTCAGGAACGGAGGCAGGGCCGTCGACCGCCATCGACCATTCGTAGACTTCGTAATGGCGTCTATCGTATGCTGGTAGAGAGCATAATCATTGGGGCAGTGTTCGATGACCCTCTTTTTTCCCTCTTGAGTGGAGGCCGACTGGGGGCGCAGCATCAGGAAAATCCCAATACGGATGGATGGAATGTTAAAAGACAAGTATATAAGACGAGAACGGAGATCGTAGCAAGACTTCCATGGAACAGACATAAATCAAGAAGAATCTGACCGCAATCAAGACATTCGGACCAGGATTGTCTGTTTGCAAACAACACCGACGGGATTTCGCCGATAAGAAATCCCTCTCTCACCTGACCGCCACCTGCTTGCCTCCTCTTTTTCTCCCTCCTGACATCCTCATTCCTCGCTTCTTCTTCTTCTTCCATCTCCTGCAAATTCCAAACCTCTTCCTTTCAACCTTACGCTTCTTTCGCATTTACCCACAATGTCTGGAATCACAATTTCACCACCAGGATCTTTCCCATCCTCTCCCTCTTTCGGTGCCGCTCGCGCCTCGAGATCCTCCTTAACATCGTCACGACGACCAAACCTCTCGCTGGACATGTCCAACCTCCCATCTCTCTCCCAGCCCACTCCACCAACCAACACGCTCATCATCACCGACTTGAATGATCTCCTGCTCTTCCAACCGGACTCTCTTGCCGCCATCCGCGCCCATGTCGAATCCATCGCTCCGTTGAACTCCTTCTCCCCGCTGCCCTCTCTCCGCCGCATCCTCTGTTCCTTCCACTCGGAGCAAGACGCCCTGAACATCCGCAAGCTCTTGGACGGCACATCCCTCCTGGGCCTCACCAGCGCACGAGCCAAGATCTACTTCGGCGAACCTACCCCCATCCTCGACGAGCAGGAAGCCCTACGCCCCAAACTTCTCGAGGCGCCGCAACTGGACAAGCTCTTCTTCATCTCGCCGCCCCCCAGCCCTCCGCACGGATGGGTCATGCGGAACGAGGACCCGCCCAACAAGGAGGTCCATGCCAGTGACCTGGCCCACGCCCTCGCGAACCTGAAGACCGAGCAGTCCGGCGGATTCGCGGCCCCCGCGGACGTGAACACCAACAACGCCATCGAGCCGGGAACCCCCATGTCCATCTCCTCTGATAAGCGCACAGGCAGCTGGCCCGTCGCCATGTCGCAGCAGCGCAGCCGCAGCAGTACCCTGATCTTCCACCCCGAGGATCACGGCAGCAGCCCCAACTTGCCGGCTGTCATGGTCGAGGATACCAGCGCGTCGGTAGAGGATGTGGACGTCGAGATGAGTCCCATCGAGATGCCGGTGAAGAAGTTACCGCCGAAGACGTCCCTGCCACCGGTCGAACTGATGGAATAAATGAATACCTTGTCATTGTTTCTTTTTTTCTTCCGACATTTGCAACCACGGTTTGATTATGACTGCTTTAGCGCCTTTCCTATTTTTTTTTTCTGTCAGCGGCAACTTTGCATATTACATGGTGGTTTCATTATTGTCTATGTCTGAGAATGCATCGTTGCTGCGCTTGATGAATTTCGTTGATGCGGTTTTTTTTGTCTACTTTGGGTCTTGGGTTTCCTACTATAATATCATGGGCGGCGTTTGTTTACAGGCAAGCATTGGCGCCATTACAGCATCTAGGTTGACTCACTATGTTTTTGATCATTTATCATATTATTGACCAGGTATTATTTCAACCATACATAAATATGTCTATCTACCTATCTTCCTACAGACTGGATTTCAATAAATCATTCCTCAATATCTCAATTCTTCATCCTTTGAAAATGAATAAATATCTACCACATCCGTAGGCTTATAACTCCCATGAAGCCTAAATAGTATACCAGTCTAAATGAGAAACGAAGGTAAATATAAAAAATAGTACCTAGACAACGAGGTAATCTAATCGAACAAAACCACCGCACTCTCCTTACAAACCTCGGGCCCCAACGCCGCCGCCAACTCCGCAATGATGCCCTTCACGGATTGCGGATTCTCTATCGGCATGTCTTCCCATCCGACTAGATCCTGTTTTGCCACTGTAATCAGCAATCATTCATGTTGACTTCCCATTACCAGGAAGGCCATGTGCCCGAAATAAATAGATAGATAGGGTGATGGGGGGGAAAAAACTTACAATCATATGCACAAATGTCCCATGGACTAGAAGCAGCCAGTGATCAAGATCCAGGGCCTTGACTTGTTCCAGCGTCAAGACGCCGGGCATGTGCAGGTCGAAGAGCGAGACTTCTTCGTCGTTGATTTCGGCGTCGGCGGTCTCGGTCTCGGTCTCGGCGGCGGCGGCGCCTTCGGTTGCTTGTTGTTGTCGGTCATGCGATAGGGAGATGTAGGGTCGCTTGTCGAGTTTCTGGGATAGTTCGCCGTCGAGGGGGTCCCAGGTGTGGCTTTCTGGGTCTGTAGGGGTAGATAGAAGGTTAGGGTGAGGGGTGATGAGGAGGTAGGTCTGTGCAGGTTCTTACCGAGAATGTACTGGGGCCTGAAGAAGGCCTTGTAGCGCATCTTTTGGCAGGAGTGGATGTAATAACCTGGGGATGTGAGATTGGTGGTACATGTTTTGGAGGGAATGACGTGTCTATACCCATGTAGTAATAGTTATATCCACCCTCGCTGGTCAGGGCGATTTCTCTCAGTGCGCTGAGTTTCCCGAATTCCCATTGTTCGTACTCCGGGTCGTAGCTTGTATTCTTGGTCAGAGCTGCAGCCACTGAGTTATGTAGTTGGGGTGGATGATCTTACAAGATGTAGACAGAGCTAATGCCATTTGGCATCAGGTCCAAGACAGCCACGGCGATCAGCTTCCCATCCAATCGGTAGCATTGATGATACGATCCCAGCTTTTTCTCCGAGGACTGTGGGTTGGCTGGGGATCGCTTGATTCCAGAACAAAGGAAGCGCTTGAAGTCCTTTGTTTGCCACTTGGAAACATCTTCCTTGTGGACTGTGGTTTGGTATTTGAGGAAGAGGTCGAACCTGGGCGGTAAAAAAGTGAGCAATGCAGCAAGTATAGTTGGTTGTTATGGAAGGGACACATACTTGGCCTGAGATATAGAGTCACCCTCGATGTTGACTTCAAACCGGTGCGCCGGCTCGAGAAGCTTCTTGGTTTTGGGATCCAATGGCCGTTTAACGTTACTGTATTCGGCCTCATGCACAGCATTTGCAACGTCAAACGTTTGCTTCCGAAGTTTCTTCTCCCTAGTCACACAGGATCTCGTAAGCGATTATGATCTCTGTCGGCAGACCAGGGTTTATGCGTACCCCCGACTTTTCGGACATAAATATGCTGCCCTGCGGATGTACTCCGGGCCCAAGATGAACTTGTTCCAGCGATTGATGGCCTTCCGCTGATCCTTCCTAGGTTTGAAGGCCGACGCTTCCATTCTGTTTACGGTCAGTATCTACAAGTCTCATTATTCTCACTCGAGAACATGGCTTACACACCTCATCGTATAGTGCGGACAGCATGATCTCTGCAGGTTCGGCTTGTAGTAAAGCGTTCCTGACCTGAGGTCAAATCAGCAACTAGATTTTGCATGCAGGATGCACCCTGCCCACACCTAGTCAAACTTACCTTCTCCAGCCGCGGTTTACAAGTGCTTCATAATGGACTGGCCGGACCGCGACAGAGCTAGTATAGTAGGAAGCACCTGCAGTAGGTTAGATGCATATCAGCCACGGATGAAAGTCCATCGAGATAAGGATCCTTGAGAAGATGGGTCGGACTTACTGCTATTTTCTGATTTACAGTAACCGCAGGAATTCCGCTGATAGCCTGGACAGATTTAAGGATATGGTTAGTCATGAGCAATAGTCATAGCTACGACTGAGTCCAACGGATCATGCCAGACAGGACCGATGCCGTGATGGGTTTGCGGGTCGTGTAATGTCATGCGGCATGTCAATGGATTGATGGGCGGGTTGATGACGATCCCGATAGAAAAAAAACAAAAATAAAAAACAAGAAAGAATATGGAATATAAAAAAGATCAAAAACAGAAAAAGAAAGTCCCGCAGATCCAACGTGCTAATCCCCGCCTAGAGAGCCAAGAACGAAGGAAGGACAGAAGCAAAGTGGCAGTCCATGGAGGAGGGGCCAAGTTGGCATACATCATGGATGGAGGGGCACAGAAGGACCGACTCGGCGGGATGGCAGGCTCCTGGGGCCAATGATGACGGCACGGGGAAACGCAATGCTCTCTAAGTGGCTGCTTACCTAGAGGTCGGAAAAGCGACAGATTCCTTGCCTGTTCGGCGTCGACAACGGTCCCCATATTGAACGGAGTGCGATGTGTCGGTGGGTTCGTCGGCGCTCAAGGCGGGAAATGCGAAAAAAAAAAAAATAATGTCAACGGGGAATGGAGACCGATGGAGATCGGTTGCAAAGAGGATCGGAGCGAACGGAGCGGGAGGGCGGGGATTGATGAAAATCGAGTACAAAGCCAGATGGGATGACGGAGGAGAGAATCGTGAATCGCAAACAATGATGGACGATGGCGGGGAGGAGATGAGGCCTGAGGCAGTGAGGTGTCTTTGATGCGGCCTTACCGCCGCAGGCATCCATCCTCTGTTCTTCTAGAAAAAAGCCTGGATCGGACTCCGTCACAGTTCCTTGTTCTCTCTCCCCAGGGTAATTACATTTATTGCCGGTTTAATTAGCGTCTATTGTTAGTGGCGTTGGCTTGGACATTTCGTCGTACTCTGTACAATTGACTAGTCTTTAACCCCAAGGTGGGATACGAACGCTTCCCTTTCCATTCAGGTACAGTGCACTATCCCGTAGGCACATATATAGTCTCCTTTTATAGATGAGTTGCACGGGCGGATGACAGTGCCCCTTTGACGATACGTGAAGGAACGTTGGCCAAGTGTCATGAATTCCTGAAAATGGTGCCACATCAATTCCTGTTATGTACTTTTTTTTTTTTTTAAATGATCCTCCGTTGGTCATTGTTTTCTTTCTGCGACGAAATCCCCGGACTATACATGTACCTATGACATCACGTGTACCCCTCCATGACTCCCCCTGACCCCGAATCAGCTCACACCGCTGCTACGATCTCAGGATCCGCATCTAATATAGATCGTTGCTGCGTTGTATCCCTCCGATCCAATCACTGCCGTGGAGGTTGACCTCCTCGAACCCCCTACGAGTCCTGATTCTGATGTGCATGCCTTACCGCCGTGAAGAGCTCAAGGGGTGTTCTGGCGCAGCTAGTTACACTGTTACTGACCGACCAACGCCGTGATCGACCTGATGGTTCCCCTGAGCCTTTCAATTTGTTTCTCTCTTCTTTTTTTCTGTCGTCTAAAATCCATTTCCCCTTTCTTTCGCTCCGGGCACCCCTTCAAGTTTAAATCCAGGATGTCGTTGGTGCCCCGCATTGGATTGGACCAACGCCGACGTTCCCCAGTAGTCATTAATATTTACTATTTAGAGCTAATGTATGCAGGCATGCTTGTGCGTCTCATGGTATCCAATCCTTAGCTTGCCTGAACGAGCACAGGGAGAAAAAAAGCAAAAATAAAAAAAAAGAAAAGAAAAGAGACCCTTGGACTCGACCTTCCCGGCCCCCTTTCAACGCGATGCAGACCTAGCAGGTTTGATGCGGATTGTTGGCTCGTTTCCGAACTGGTTTATCCTCCGGGGTATCACACGTAGCGCATGCACTGATTGCTGACTTGATACGGGACCTCCAATTGCCACTAACGCTGCAGGGAGCCTTGGTTTACATTATTTGTGGTTTATAGAGTACAATATTGAGTGTTGACCATGTGCGTCATCCACTTCCTGTGCAGAAGGATACCCGACGAGTACGACGATCTGGCCACAAGAAAAGGAAAGCCAGAAGGGGACGAAAAAAAGAAACTGACCAAAAAGGTTCTTTGGCTCGAGGGCGCGTTCCACTCCCTGGGCAATATGATTAGAAAAATGGTAATTGGACGTCGGTTCCCATTTCCCAAGACCTGGTTCCATTCGGTGTACCGCAGCTAGGGTTGGCTAATCCGCTCGGGGTGGACCACATCCAGAAGAGCAAGAGAGATCTGTTTAATTACCGAGGGAAAGGCCAGGGAGTCGAAAGAGACAGGTACTCCGTACGGTTGCGAGAGCGACGACAGATTAAAAAGAAACCCTCATGAACGCCCCAAACGGAGACGAGAGGGTGAAGAGTCCCACCAGCCAATAAGCCCTGACACCATTGCAATGATGAAACTTTGACCGGGTCTCCAGCGGTCCAACATCAGCCGCGTTTTGGGCTAAAGCGTCGACTACGTTGAGACGTCGCGCTTGTGGCGGGCGTCGTGGGATGCATCGTCCGAAGCCCGAACGAGCCAGAGCCAGAGGACAAGTGCCTGGGTTATTGCATTGACAGCTCCATTCTGCTTCCCGATTTGTTTGGTGTCCACGAAGAGCGCAGACCGTAGCTATGGCGAGGACGGTGACACACGGCTGGAATGAGCCGAGTTCCTGGCAGAGCAAGCAAGGATGCGGTCACGGCCACAGTAATAATGAATAATACTGAACCGTCGTTCATAGCCATACCCGGTGGACTCCGTGCTCGACGAGCATACGGGGTATGGGAACCCCTTGAAGACTGAAATAATAATAATAGTAAGTCGTAGGAAGAATGGATGCGGTGGGCCCGACAGGTCCGCAATGCCCCGGGCCCTCGTACCGTACGGTATCGCCCGTACTGCCGGGGCGCCGTTGGCCTGGGAAACGCCCCCAAACGCCCCCAAACGCCCCTGGCAGACGGGGTAATACCGATACGCAGTCCCCAGCTCCCCCCAATACGCAGGAGGTAAACTCCCTCTCGCAGTCGCTGGCAAAGCTCGTTACCTCCGACTCTCTCTCGCCTCCCCCCTCCGTTCCTCTCTTTCGTTTCCCTTTCCCTTTCCTTCTTCTCTATCCCTCCTTCCCCCCTATTTCTTCGCCTCTGTTTCTGATTACCATGTCTCCTTATATCCTCTCGTCTTCTTCCAGGTTCCCGTCCGCCGCGGGAGTGAACGGGGACACCTAGTTCCTGACTACGTTTTTTTTTCCCTTTGGTTCCATACTTGATTTTCCCCCTCCCCCCAAAAATTTCCAGTCGACCGCCTCGCCTTTTTTTTCCCCTGCGTTCCGGAAAAAAAAAGTTAGGGTTGACGGCTCCGTGGACCAGCTCCCACCCCCCCAGGCTGGACCTCTCTTCTCTATACTCTCCGTCCTCCGACCCCCTCTCCTCCCAAAAGTCCTCTTCCGGACTTCTTGACCTCTGCATTGGGGTCTTGTTGCGTGTTCCTGACGCCTCGCAACGCCATACCGCTTTTTGACCCTTCGGTTTTTCTTTGGAGGCCCTTTCATTCCTTTGACTTTCTGTCGCGTGGGGTACTTCTGGCGCATTTTGCTCCTACCGATTCTCCTATTTTGTTTTCTTGGGTATAGACTATTTGCCAAAGGCTGTTCCCACGGTTTCTCCGTAATTTGTCCCTTTCCCTTTCTTCTTTTCTACTTCCATTTTCATTCCTTCTCGTCCGCCATGGTGGATCAAACCCGGTCAATGGAGTCCCGGACAGGGCGAAAAAACCAACGTGAGTGAGCCCCCGAGGCACGTGGGGCGGATTACGCTCCTCTGCTGCCTTGTCGGAAACCCCCTCCAGATGCGAACTTGGCCCTATTAAGCTCTCGGACCCTTCGGACGTCGTTTGCGCATTCATAGGCTAACGGGCAATGTCACTTTTTTTTTTTCTTCTAGGTTACGGATCGAAAGGCGAACGGCTCGTGGCCGGCGTGGTCCCACTATCGACGGATAAGACGAAAGTCCTCATGATCCAATCTGCCGGACGAGGTGGTTGGGTACTTCCCAAGGGTGGATGGGAAACCGACGAAGATAGCGCCCAGTTGGCCGCGTGCAGAGAAGCCTGGGAAGAGGCCGGGGTCGTCTGCACGGTGCAGCAAGATCTGGGGCTGATTCCCGACATGCGCCCGTCATCGCTATTGACGGCGCATGCTCCGAAAGCCTCCTATCAGTTCTTCGAGGTCACCGTGGATCGCGAAGAAGACCAGTGGCCGGAGATGCACAAGCGGAAACGTCAATGGGTCGGGTACGCCCAAGCTGCGGCGGCTCTTGCCAGTCGTCCCGAGCTTCTGGAGGCGTTGAATCGCAGTTCCTTGAAAAGGTAGCGATGACCGTCCCCGAATTGCTCTCCAAAAGTCGCAGCGGTGTGAAAACCGGCTTGTCGGTATTCTCACCTGCCGACTTTGGTCCATTTATGACTCGGCATGATTTTCCTTCTACAAAAACCCCTTCTTTCGCTCATCTCATCTCCATATTCCTCCTCGCATCTCCTTCGATTGGTCTCCTTCCCATCTGCCTCTTTTTCTTTTTGTCATGACCGGCTGTGCTGCTTTGGGGTTCGAATTCGAAGTTTCTGTCTTTGTAATATCGCGTTGGTGGCTGGATGGTTTTGCGCGAGATCCCAGTTCCCACAACTCACCTCTATAGATTCCACGACAATCCGTCAAAATAGACAGTTAGAGCAACGCGGTCGACAACACTGTTCGCGGACGGATGAAGGAAAAGTTATACGTCTTTTGGACGTGGTTTTTTTTTTTTTTTGGTTGGATCCGACACCAGCTGGAGGATTCATTTTCACCGGTTACTCTGGATGCCATCCATATGGTTTGAGCCTGACAGGAAATGGCCACTGAATTCCATGCACGAACGCTTTTTGCAATTTGCCATTTGCGGTCATCCGTTGGACTGTCAAGACGGATGTACCTCTTGGTACCGTCGGATGGCCTGATCCGCTACTCATGCAACGCCTAGGATTCTGAACCTAGAAAGCAGACAAAGAAAAGAAAACAAAAAAAAAGCCATGCTCATCTCATTCCCCAGTGATCAGAATGACGGCCGCCAAGGATTTCTGTAATCCCAAACGACTTGTACTAGCATGATATGGACAGACGACTGAGTAGAGTGTTGAAGCCTGTAGCGTAGGCACATAGAATACATATACCATAGAATCGAAATAGATACATAGCGCTTAGCAAGCCAAGAACGCATCCATGGTAGGGCGTAGGTGATATTAAAGTCGTGCAGCCGCCGTCGGACGGAAGAAGGTGCATTCCCGATCGGGCAAAGCGCGTCCTGCAGTTCGCAGAGCCAAACTCCAACCTTCACCTCCGATGCTCTCTTCTTTCATGCCCGTCGCCTTTCTCCCACCTCCTCCACCACCTCAATCCGTGGTCTTTCTGGTCGGCTTTCACTCCCACCCCATTTCTCATTTATCCATAATTATAAGCGACATCCTTTTATCGTTCCGTCTCATCAAGTCAGCAGCCCGCAGCGCTGCTTTCAGCCGCCATGGAATATGAAATGGACATTGAGCCCACAGGGCCCCAAGTGACCGTGCGAGAGGTAAAGCCAGCCCTTTCAGTCGAGGCAATAAATCAAACCTCCTTGAAACTAACATCGCACTTGTCTCCAGGCCGAACCGTACCGAGTCGACTTCAAACTCAGCTCCGTTGACCTCGCCTTCGCCAACTCCGTCCGTCGCGCCATGCTCGCCGAAATCCCCACCATCGCCATCGACCTCGTCGAGGTTGAAATGAACACCTCCGTGCTCCCCGACGAGTTCCTCGCCCACCGTCTGGGTCTCATCCCCCTCAACTCCAAAAACTGCGATCAGGACGTCGAGTACTCACGCGACTGCGAATGCGAGGATCGTTGCGCGCGATGCAGCGTCACCCTGTCTTTGCATGCGCGCTGCACCGGCGACGAGGTCATGGCCGTGCACGCGCGCGACCTAGTCGTCAGTGGCGAGCGGGCCAACGAATGGGTTGGCAATCCGGTCATCACGGACCCTCAAGGCCTCGGGCCCTTGATCTGCAAATTGCGGAGCGGTCAGGAATTGAAGATGACGTGTATTGCGAAGAAGGGAATTGCTAAGGAGCATGCGAAATGGGCGCCGACGGCGGCGATTGGGTTCGAGTACGACCCGCATAATAATCTCCGCCATGTGGATTACTGGTATGAGGAGGATCCCGCTAAGGAATGGTATGTTTTTTTTTTTTTGTTTCTTCTTGGGTGCCCTTGTGATCTTATTGTGAAATAGTATTGACATTCTTCTAGGCCCATCTCTCAAAACGCTGCTTGGGAGCACGCCGCGCCCCCTGACCAACCTTTTGACTATGACGCCGAGCCCAACAACTTCTACTTCGACGTGGAGAGTATCGGCAACTTGGATCCGGATATGATCATTCAGCAAGGCATCACAGTGCTACAACGCAAACTCGCCTCGGTGATCTCCGCTCTCTCCGGTTCCGGCGAGGGTGATCACGGTGGTATGATGGGTGTCGAGGATGATGATATGATGGGCGTGCGCAGTCCCGACGCCTACGAACCGCCAGAGGGAATCGACGGTGGATTCACGGCCTACGCCAACGGCAACGCCTCTGCCTGGGGAGCCAGTGCTGCCACTCCGTATGGTGCAACCCCGTATGGCGGCGGTGGCGGCTACGGCTTTTAATCTGGCTGAACAAAGAGCAAAGAAATGAAAAGAAGGATGGGGATCTTCTCTCTACCCCATCTATCTTCTATAAAGGTTATCAAGCATGCGGACGGAGTTTCAAGGAGTGTCAGTCATGATTCAGCGGCGCGTTTTGTTTTTGGTTCTTCTTTCCGAACTTTACTGAATTCCAAGGGTATCGGATGGCTTGTTCATATGAAAATATTTAGCTCGTGTTTCTCTCTTTTTTTTTTGCTCGAGAGGCCATGTTATATTAGATTTCCTTAGCTCACGATTACTATCTACTGTTGAAAAGTCTATCTACATCGTAACCAAGTAGCTATGTAAATATGTAGAAATATGAACCCGAAATTATATCATTGTTAAGACTGGTTTTGCTTTCGTTGACCACCAACGGCCGATCCACATTCTGGATATCTTGACATCTACATAGCTCCTCTACACTCTCCAATTGCGAAAGGATGTCCGTCCTTGCAATAGTACCAATGTCCTGTTCCTCGAGTTTCTCGCGCCCTGTCGGTAAGAATGACTAGGCGTTCATCTTGGCCACTGACGTATAGAATATTCCACCATGGAGGGTACTAGACCTGGTGCTCTCAACTTCTTCAGAAAGACCGCGTGTCTGCCCAGGACATGGGCTGCAAAGACTTTCAGCTTGTTCACTAGCAGCATCGTCTCTAGTTAGTACTTTTCTGTAACACTGATGGCTTGCTTGTGGTTTGAAACTCAAGGACGTACAACCGGGTAAGAAAGATGGTACCCTCTGTTTGGTATAGAATATGATGCGAGGTTATTGCGTCGTCTATCAGGCGCCGACTCTCTTTTCTGTCTTCTGCCAAACTGACGAATAGATGGCTCTGATCCATGCCGGCGCGATAAATCTTCTTTATCGAAATGAAGCCTCAACAAAGCCGTATCAAAGCGTATCGATCTCCCGGTAGGTATCCCCTAGAATAAAACCTAGCAGGGTCTCTTTTATCTGGTCGGATCCGTACGTTTGAAAACATCTCGTAGCCGGTATGCGGTTGGACCCCAGCATGTACCTATGACATTCCGTCTCGAAGTTGACCACTTGTATCCTCTCTAAGGGATTGGAAGTACCTTTCAAGCAACCCCGATGTTCCGTTTGTATGCCACTGGCGAGGATCTTATCGGAGGATACTCTGCGCGGGAACTGGATCTCGCTTCGAAGGTCGGCATGGTTCTGATATTCGAAATACCCGCGTGAACAAGGCCATGACAACGGCCAGGCAGATCTCTCTGCGTGATAAGTGTGGTCATCGTCTGGTATGTAGCACGTCCTTTAGGCAAAGAAAGCCCGACGTTACGGCGGCGCTGTAGATGTCCAAAGTACCGAAAGGACATGTAGCATCTTGGACACGAGGTATCTTGAGAAAATCAGCAAACCTCTAGGCAGGTCCTTTGAAACAATGCTGGAAAGGAGATGATTTCTAGAAAAGAGATCATATCTCCGTGGAAAAGGATGCTATATCATTCTCGAGCGTTAACGAGTAAACACCGCCTCGGAATGGGGTGTCTTACTTTCTAACCTACCAGATAGATAGGGCTAGCTCTCTATTCAATGATAAGCGATTCTGATGGTAAACAACAAGACTGAATCTTGTAATGTAAGCAATCGACGTGAGATGGTACCTACAGCACGACTCAGCGAGCAGGTGACGCTCGGCACAAGTAGTAATGCGCGTAAAATAGGGCGCATACACAATGCCTTTTCATTTTTTAAATCTCGCGGCCTAGCCTCTGAGTTTCCTTTTACAACCCATCTCCTTCAAACCGCATAGGGTCGCTCATTCCATCAACCTCTACTTTCATATCGTGACCTTCCATCAAGGCTCGAAGTTACCTTTCGAAAACAATGGGTTCAGGAAAAAACAAAAGACCGTTCCCTAGTTATTCCTTGTACCCAAATCTCCACAACGACGTGGTAGCTCTTCTGGACACTGAGTCGATTCCTCTGGTGTTCAACAATGTCAACGGCAATGCCGGCTGCATCAAGTCATACGACACAAATGTAATGGGCCGCTTCGCCTGCCACAACAAGTCCTGCAAGTCCACGGGCTGGAGCAGCAAGAAGATTGCCACTACTATTTGCCTCTATCCAGGGGTGAAGTACAATGCAATAGTTTGGCACCAACGCTGCAAGTTCTGCCACCGTCTGAGCCGTCCGAAGCTCGACCACTCCTACGCGGAGCGAGTCGCTTACCGCATCAAAAAGTGGCATGGTATTGAGGTCGAGCAGCCTCCCTTTGTTGCCTCTTCCGGAGGGCCCCATAACAGCGATCTCTGCGAGGGTTGTGCTGCCGGCCACTGCTTCCAGATTGAAGAGGACCTGGCGAGGGAAATGTCTGGGTATGTTTGCCATTAACTCCGCTATATGGAACTGACCTGGAGCATACTGACTCATTTTCAGTTTGAATTTCGGAATGCACCAGCCATCGAGCCACTCCTGATTCTGTGCCGACTTGATCAAGGTGTATGCAATCCCGTGGCCTCACTCGACTGTCGTACAGAGAGAGGAACAGGCATCTGTGATGAAGACACTCTTTTGAAGTGGGGGCTCGGTTTTCTACCGCATAGGAACGTGCTTCAAGATCTTACGGTTGGGGAAAAGTTTTGTTGGAATCATATTTTATGGACTGGGAGTGACAATGGCTTTTACCTTACCTCATGTCTTTCTCATATTGTATCCGGCAGGGATCGGTGATGCAAGGTAGATCTCTCCTAGGTGGACTCTCGTTTGTGCTTTAGTTTAGTGACTCAGATCACCATGAATTCAAGGGTTCCTATGCAATTCTACTGCTGTCAGAGTACCCCTAAGAGCCTTCTGATCTTAAACAGACTGTTCGACCGTATCTACACGTAGCCCTTGAGTCCGATTCTACCTATCCCATAAACCTGGCGCAGATTCCCTTCATCGAAACGCTATGGCTACTCTACTGATTCATCGTATACTGGGTCTAGAAAATACTGGTTCCCACTGCAGTCGAAAGGTTTGAGTCAAGATCGGATCGACACACTGCTACTCACTGTACCATCGTACATAATCTATTGCTTGTCGGTATGGATATGTCTAGAAGCCACAACCCCACCGGGGAGCAGTGAGTCCATGAAGAACACCGATGCCAGTGACATTATCTTCATTCTGGGATTTTGCGCTCAGAACCCAATGTATCTCCCGAAGGCTGTGGAGGTGCCAAATGCAACCAGGGAATTTGTTCAAATGTTCATTGAACAGTTCCAGTATCAAGATGCTTGAACTCGCGCTGGCTACAATCTGCAAACCGGGTTGTTCAGCGTTTCTCGATCGATAGCTGGTTGCTAACATTGTTTTTTTAGGTCGTTTTACCCGTACTTGAGGTTGTTGACACATCGTGAACCTTCCGTCGTCGTATACATACTTGGCTCATCAGCGAGATCTTGGCTCATCAGCCAGCTTTTGCCTTGGTATTGTTCGGTTTGTATTCCGGTATAGCCTTCCTGTACATTCATGCAAGTATGCTATGGCAAAGGGAACGATGGATATTTCAAGGGCGTTCGTTACTAAATGTATCTATTTTCGCTTTTTTGTGCCTTAGTTTTATTGACCTGAACAACCATACATTTAAATGTTACTATGAAATTCCTCACTCACTCACTCTTCATCTTGTGTTCAGTCCTAGCTATACCCTAGCCTTGGCACAGACCCCTTCATCAAAATACGACAGCTAATCCACTGATTCATCGTGTACTGGGTCTGGAAGGCGGATTTTCCCCCAGCCACCAAAGAGGGCTTCATTATCGCGGGATGCTGAGCATCCCCGTAATTCATACCGATTCTGCAAAAGGGCATCTCTAATGCCACGTTGGTGGTTTCTAACCGGGAAACCCGATGAAGACATGCCAGCAAGTACATCAAAATGGAACTGGCGATGCTCATATTTCATCTGGTCGGCAAACGATCGCTCTTTGAGTGCCGGCACGTATTCGTACAGATAGTTAAAATAACAGGACAGACGAAGCAATAGTATGGGGTCCTCAGTGGGACCAACCAACCAGCTTTCAATCAGGGCATCGAGTAAGCCTGGCAATTGGGGGAACGATAGCTTTGAGGGCGAATTATCGGCCACAGGAACCCCCTCGAGAGGTGAGTCGGTCGCGAGAGGGAACTTCCAGTCTGAAGCGACGAGAAGGACCGTCTTTGTCTTCTGGTCGGGTGAGATCAGCGGCGTTTGTGGGATTTCCACTTCTGAATCACCGATCCGACGAGGGTTTTGGGTATCAACAGTCCATCCAGCTTTGACAAGGGCGTCGGCAGCGGAATCAATGTCCAAGACAAGGACATATAAATCGAAGACTATCGTGGGAACCCCATAGTGTACCAGAGCATCTTCAAACCAAATGACATAGGGGATCCCAATGTTCTCCAATATGAGACAAGGTTTGTATCTTATCTCTGGCCCATACTCGGCGAGGCTCAAAAGAGGTTCTGACATGGTGTAAGAAGACCGATAGTTTATTTGATGAAGGGATGTTGCAACTTGCAGGTCGGCGGGGGTGCGAATTATTAAATTATGCGGACAAGCTACCGTATAGCAGTGCGCGTCAGCTGACCAGGCAGGCTCCAACATAAGATTGATCGATTTCAAGGCTAGGATTCTTCTACTATAGAGTTATATCATGCTATAAAATCAAACTATAACCTGGACGAGTAAGGGGTAGAATATACCACGGAGTTATAGGCAAGTGCGGATTTAAATTCCTACACTGTCTCTTTCTACCATCGTATTAGAAGGTTGTCTCTTGGCTTACCCCCTGGCGGTTTCGTCGAGTTTACTGGCTTTATTGCCTTACTGTCTGAGTGCCTGAGTGGCTATGATACTGCCTGCTAAATTGTCTGCTTACATACCTAGTGCCCAGAGCTAAAACTACATATTTAAATAGGTGGATTATTAGGCTTCCGCAGCTAGAAAGATATATAGGATTGATAAGCAGGTAGGCAAGCAGGTACTTACATAGTGACTTAGAGGCACTCAAGCTGTAAGGCAGGCAATTTCGCTGGAGCCGGAGTCCAACTCAACCAATGTGGTTAACTACTTGATGTGTGGCAGGAGCGAGCGAAGTGTGAACTGTTCATCATACTCCAAGTACTAAAAGAACCAGCCAGTGAACCGTCCAGAACGAATAGCTGAAGACCCGTGTATCTGCTAGGGTCTGACTGCTTCTGTTGGCCAGGAATTTCGACCAGTTCTTCGAATAACACCTGCACGCCTCACGAGAAAGACATGAGGTTCTTGATTATTGATTTATTAAAGAGTATCCCAGGCTTCCGTATCATCGTCGGACAGCACCTCAGAGCAACGCAAGCGAGTGAAATCCTCTGGAGAGGCACATCCGATGCGAGATGGTTTACAGAACAGCTACTGTACTTGTGCGCATAAGGTGGTCTTACCCAATAAACACCCTTGGTCTTGGTGAGCAAGGTTCCCAGATAATTATGGTGCAGAAGCTGTGTCCATGATACATGCGCGCATACATAACCAATCAACTACTTTGCTAAATACGCAACCAATGCAGTCAGTCTAATGTTGGCTGGGTAAGCAAAGAAATGAATAAAGAGGGGCAAGGTGCTTATCCTATATACGGCTACAATATTAGCCGCTCCCCAGACCTTTATTTTGCGAGTTGCCAATACTCACAATTTGGAGGCTGCTTTCAAAAACCTTCAACAGCAAGGGCTTATCACAAACACATGTCAGAGAAATCCCAAGCCCCGAGTAGCCACAGGCATAACTATAAAGCTTATACTTACCAGATCCGTTGTTTTATTTCACGAAATGTCAACAAGCTCAGGACTGAGAGGAGCGTGCGATATCTGCCTCCATCAAAACAACGAGCATGCTACCGCCCAATGCCCGGTTTCTCGTTGTAGGAATCGGTGGAAGCGCTGTCAGACTGGGAGTTGTTTAAAAAATCCGGCCAATTTTACATATCGAATGTGGTACGCATGCAAAGATCACCCTGGCCCAGAGATAATCTTATGTTCGGCGGAATCAGGCAAAGAGACGTCACTCGAGCACAAAGAGCGGACTATAAAAACACAGGCTCTACTGGGGGGTGATACCTCTAGTGGTGAAATAGAGAGCAGTAGTCCATTGGAAAGCAGCAGTCCTTGATAGCATTATCATAGACGATACAAGCCTCCGACCCTGGCAGAACTTTTTCATGTCTGCGGAGAAATTTGTACCTGCAACCTACAGTATTATATCTAACACCGTTTATTATTTGCCATTTGCATGATATTAATCATCTATTGCTGTCTTGAGCTATATTATGTACTTTAACCTTCAGTCCGGAACAGAGCGTAAACATGGACAAACCTGATCATGGTGAGGTATTTCCCCCTAATAGCCGGAATCTTTCCACCTCACTATTCCAGCGCGAGATAGCTTCAAAGCAGACATCGCGTTGCTTTGTTTCTTCAACTGGCTCATTTTCCAAGCTATCGAATTGGTCAATGATCCACGAATGTGCCTGTAGCCTCCGAATCCATTCCACATTCCCACTCCCTTCGTCAAGCCAGATGCCGTCATCATAACTCCGATGCCAATTAAACAAGCGTGACGCTGCAACACCGGACTGTTCGTCAGCACGATCCCGTTCCAAGTAAGGCCGCCTAAAATGTTAGCTAATGATACAAGAAGTTAACTTCTACTTAGACTTACTCATCGGCTTGATCTGCAGGACAAGAGCCACACAAAGCGTAAACCTTAGTAATTAAAGGTCGATGAGCTTTGCTCGCCGGTATTCTTTCTCCGGAATCCAAGATCCAGTCGATTCTCCATGAAAGTAGCTTGTGCTGATGCGTAATATGTGCTCTGACTTCAAGGCTAAGATTTTGTATTGGAGTTGCGCCGAAAGGAGGCGCTGGCGACCATGGCACTGATATGTCCGGCCGACAGAAGTAAGAAGTCTGGAATTCAGTTGCCCGAGCAATGCGAGGCTTCTCCGAGTCTCTCAAGCAATATTCTACCTGAAGAAAGGAGTGAATCGTATTGGTTACAAAGGCCGCAACCAGGCATATAGGCGGTAAATCATTTAAAACCATATTTAGCAGCGAATTTGCCTGGTCGTTACATAGTGCAGCAGCCCATAAAATGCTTAGATGCGGCTTAATATGCGTAATCGCGTTAAGAAGCTGCTGATTATCAATCCCATCTGCAGTCGAAATCGCTTTTCGTGCTCCAAGAGATGCAGCCCCAAGCAAATTGCAAGGGACAGAAGGATCGAAGAATGCACTGCAAAGTAACGAGTCCAGAGCGTCTTGAGTGGAGCTTAGAAAAATACATTTATCGATCGATTGAAAGAGCTCATCGAAGATCGTGTCCTGGCGTTTCAGGCAGTGGATAGGAGTGAGTCGTATTGTCACAGGAGGCGCAAACTTTGGAGGGCCCATGTGCCGTGATTTTATGATTAAAACAGAAGCAAGACCAATAAGGCACTCAGCTTTAAGACCCTCTGATGCACAGAAATCAAGAAGGATATTAAATGCAAGAGATGAGTTCGATGAAACGGGAGTCCAGTTGACCCTGTTCAAGGTATTTTAGCTAGTCAGACGTGGAAAGGGCCTCTCAAAGGACGTACTTCTTCCTGGTGGCATCCTCGCTTCTCAGAATCCATGGTGAGTAAAAGACGCCATCTAGTCTTTTCACATGCGCCACCCAGCATCCCCGTGTGACAATGTCCCAGAAGGACTCTTCTATCTGCGTATTTCGGTCATGTAGGATCTGACTTTCCTCGCCTGCCCGTTGAAGTGTCTCCACCCAGTGGCAGGAAATAATGTACGACCAGGCTAGCACAATGCTGGTGAAATACCCAGAACGAATGCTTTTACCAGAGAAAACGATGGGGTCATGGACTTGTGTCTCGGTCTTTGTCCGGTAGGTTATGGGTTTTGGTGATCCAAGGAACTAGACATAATTTATTGATTTCTGACGATTGGTGCAACCCTGCTCTTCTGTGGTTTGGATGCATAAGGAAGACCTCAGAATAAGAAAAGACCTTGGTTGGCCGAGAATATTAACACGTTCTGGTGGGCACTGAAAGAAGGGGGGAACGTCTTTAAGCAGATCTAAAAAGTCCCTTGTATAGAAGATTAAAGAACTGTAGCCACCATGGTGATTAGAGGTAGCAGTTTTCCACTCGTCATATTTTGACTGAAAGCAATGGTTAAATTGTGCCGTTGTTGGACAGATTCCATCGCCAGGAGACCATGTTAAGTCACCCGAACTGTGAGATTCATCGCTGTCGTTGGGATCATATGTAGATATTGTGCTTGCAGCGTCACTGCGTTGGCCTTTATGGGAAGGAGACGACGGGTTATCGTCTACCATGATTGATGCTTACTGAGAGATAGGACGATATAGACAATCGTATCATGGTCAAGTGACAATCAGTGTAGATGTGCAAACGCGGTCCATGCCCACCGCCTACACCGCCCTTGGTAGCTTTTGAAAGTGCCGGCAGAATATCCAGTATATATTAGTAAGCCACATTTGGAGCGGTTCTGCCAAGACAAGAACCTCGCCGAGTTAACCTGCTCAGAGCTTTCTCCTGGTTTCAAATGCCATATTTGTTTCATTTTGTTGTATTATATCACCCTTGTACATGTTCCCTAGCCGTGTATTGACTATAAGTGACTCCAGATGCATCCTGATTCTACGAATACGTGGATCAATTCACATAATGCCTACTTATTTCCTCTCCGGAAACCGCCTAGCCAGAGCAGGGGCTATAGACAACTTGAGAGATCTATACACCTTCTCCAGCTCATCGGCAGGCCCAAAAGCACGTCCCTTGTCGAGAATCCCCTGTCCTTTAGTCGGGAAAGCGGTTAATTGCCGCCGTGGGAGCCCTACAGGATGTAGTCCCTCATACTTAATATGCGCCATTGGGGGCTGCAAAGTGAACTTCTCCCGGTTGGCTGGCCTCTTGGAGCTCTCTAGAAATATATCACCTGGGTCCTCTTCTCTGTTCAGTGCACGAGGCATGATATCATCCCGTAAGACGGGGTATATCCTTCCAAAAAAAGGCGTGACTGTTCCATCCTCATGGGTTGTTCTCATATCCAAGTCAGACTTGGGGTTCGCGCCGTGACTGATAAGAAGCTCTGCCATGTTTTGGGTCTCGGGTTCCTTTGGATCCGAGCGAACGTAGGATAGCGGCGTCTTCATGGCGTTGTCGCTAAGGTTGATATCGATTCCTGGATGTTCAAGGAGAATTTCGACTTTACTCCGTTGGTTATTTTCAACCGCATACGACAATGGCGTCCGACCATTGCAGTCCTGCTCATTGGGATCTGCTCCGGCATCGAGCAAGATGCGGGTGCCCTCCGGCGTTGTAGCCCACGAGATGATCGACCGACCACTAGTATCCTTTCGGCGCGTGTGGACTTTGCCCGTTGCTATCAAAAGTCTCATGATTTCCCCATGTCCGCCATACGCCGCACAGCATAAGGCTGACCGTCCATCTGCAGGGATGGTCCGATCAGGATGGATCAGGGCTTCTTGGTCCAGAAGCCATCTAACCGCTGCTTCGTTTCCTAGTCGCGCCGCCAAGGGAAGTAATGTGGCGTCTTCTTGCATCTTATGACCGACCTTCCCAGTCTGCAGCAGCGTCTCGAGGATCTCGGTATCATTATTCGCAACAGCCCACCAAATAGCGCTGTGGTCTGCATGATGTTCCCAAGATGGCTCAGTTTCGGGGTGCGCGAGGAGGAGCTTGACTAGCTTAGGTCTCCTATTCTGCACAGCCATGATCAAGGGCGTTGCACCACTGCGATCAAAGTTGTTCGAATTTGCGCCGCGTTGCAGAAGCAGTTGCATCACTTCGGGGTGGTCGTTTTCCAAAGAATACATGAGAGGCGTCCTCCAAAACTCGTCTGGGAGGTCTACTGCTGCGCCATGATCCAAGAGGATCTGCACCGTCTTCCGGTGCCCCATTTCCGCAGCATTCGACACCGGCGTTTGACCTTTCCTTCGCGAGGGCTTGAAGTTGGAGCTGCGGATCTCGTCCTGGAAAAAGTCCCGGAATGCGGGATCCAGAACCTGGGCATCAATGTCGACTCGTTCTGTTTCCATGAGTAAGGAAACAACCTTGTTATGTCCTCCCCGGGAAGCCCACGCCAGAGGCACTAATCCATCTGGATCGCGCAGATTAGGGTCCGTAGATTCGACACCCAGAAGAAGAGCGACAATGGCTATATCGCCGCGCTCAGCAGCGCGGGATAGTATGCTCCTCTGGAGAAGAGTATCGAAGTGGTTGGTTCTCATTCTGTGAGCCAACGGCAGCAGTTGAGAGACGACCGTTTTGTGCCCTTCTTCTGAAGTCCACCACAAGGCTGACCGACCATCCTTATCCAATGTCTCCCACATGACAGCAGACTTTGCATTCATAAAGAGACGCACGACCTCTTCGTGGCCTTCCAGCGCGGCCCAAATGAACGCGGTTCGTCCATACCGGCCTTCGCGCGCGTTGACATCTGCTCCAGAACTAACCAGTCGTCTGACAACCGACGTGTGCCCGTTTGCCGAAGCTCGAATAAGAGGTGTGCAGCCATCGATATCTTTAGCATTGATGTCGACCGAGCCGCTGTCGAGAAGTGCCTGTAATACTGACCCATTGCCCTTGTCGGCAGCGTGCCACAGAGGCGATCGCCTAAAGTAATCTGGCAGATCGGCAATCGTCGAGTCATGATGGATCAATTCATGAACCACTCTGGCATGTCCCCCCTGCGCTGCAAGGAGCAAGGGGCTCCTACCAGTGCGATCCCGGACACGGATGGTGGATGCATGTTGAGCGAGAATATACTCAATAAGACCACAGTGTCCACTCTGCGCTGCCCATGCAAGAGGCGTTTTGTGCTCGGAGTCACAGGCCGAAAAGTCGGCGACAGTATCTGAAATCTCCCGGGCAATTTTTTCAAGTCCAAAGTGGGACACAAGATGGGCGGCTGTTACCGATTTTGGCACCCGCTGGCTGTACCCAATGTCATCAATGTATAACCTGGAAGCCATCAAAGCCTGCAAGGAGCTATCTAGCTTTTTCTTATCTGAAAGAAACGAAATGATATGATCGACTAGCTTCGCAGACTGGCCTCTAGCATGAATGCCCCATTCCCGAGACGCGTAGCAATACAGAGGATACAACCGAAGCCGGGATTCGAACGCACCGTCGTCAGGGGATGCCCCTGTGGCAAAGTTTTCTAACGATAAGTAGGTGAGGCAGCCTGTTGCAATTCTTTCGTTTGTAGCATGTTCATTCAATGACTGCTGGAAAAATTGCTTTGCTGTATAGTGTACATATCGGACTGTCTGGGTCATCTGGTTAACCTCGATCAGTCCGCAGCATACGGACACGATCGTATCGATGTGAGGAAGATCTTCTTCGTCTGTAACCTCGCCTGCGATGTCAAGTGATACTGCTGTACAAAGCTCGCTGACTGTGATCAACTTGTTAGTGTACGTAATCCAATCAAGTGCCACTCTTGCGAGAGAACAGTAATCGGGGCTTTGCTGTTGAATCCTCTGTTCGAGTTGCTGGTATACAGCATTGATCGCCGTTGGAAGGCTACCGAGGGCTCTTTTGAAAGCTTTGAGTGTTGTTTTATGGAGTAGCGATTGAAAGAGCAGATAAGCCAGTAAAAACCTGTCGCAGAGATCAGCCCTAGTAATTCATAGGTTTAGGGACCACCCTACATTCCTTGAGAGGCTTGGGTAATACCATCCACAGTTTCCTTGCACAAGCCCGGCGGTGTTTGGACCCATCTAGGAAGTTGGTGCATCTTTGCTTGGAGGTATATGGCAATGTCCTGATCGCTGGCCTGGATCTGAATCTCAACAGACCCTTTCAAGATGAACTCTTCGCGAATTTCGGGGAGCGGCCGACTAGTCGCAACGATCTTGACCAGAGCGCTTTGTTGGATCTGGAAAATATAATGCAATAACTCCCTGCGCTCCAGAACATCCAATTCGTCTAGGCCGTCGATCATTAGGAATGTCTTTTGGAATAGCTTCATGAGCTGGGCGCATTGCCTTAAAATTTCATGGATAGTCGGATGCAGCTTTCTGCCAATGCACCTGAGATAAAGGGTTTCAATGAAGTCTGGCACAGGTCCTCGGATCTGCAGAAGGATCTGCTTTAACAGATTTCTTAGTAAATGCTCGGCTTTCTGCCTTTCCTGGTCCTTGTAGTCGCAATAGATATAGGCTATTGCCACATCGTGGTTTGAGGACATTTCCTCCATCAGGCAGTCTACTACAAGGCTTCCTAGGAATGTTTTCCCCGCTCCCGGCATCCCGGTACAGAACAAGAGATCTTGAGATGGCTCGAGCCAGGATTGGAACTGCCTAGTTTCGAGGAACCATTTTCCAGTACCTGGCTGGCGGCGACAACATACCTCGTTGTGCCGCAGACCAAAGTCAAGGTCACTGTGCCATTGCGCAATATCGCGGATATCAAGCTCCCCAGTCGACTTGTTTGCCAGTGGTATTGAACCTCGTGGATGGGTTATATACAACGAAGGCGGTGTTCTGAATGCCTCCCCTCCGAATGAATCAGCCTCAGTCTCGTATGATACCTCAGTCCAACCCCGACCCTACTCACGCAATGTTGATGGGCATATGAAAGAACAGCTCCCGTGTATAGGCGGCTGCCACCGCCGCCGCATAGCCATGCCAATTGTTGTTTTTGTGCGCGTCACAATAGTCTGAGATCCCGCGGACCACGAGGCACGGAAAGTCATTCATAGCACCGGCTGCCTCCGTTTCAAAACAGTAAACATCATGCTGTTGAGCCAGGTAGTCCCGGACCACGGCGTTTTTAATGACCATCTCTCCCGCGGCGATGGTTCCGCGATGTATCATAATAAAAGTTCCCTCTTTGCTCTGGTCACGTTCGCATATTTCGTCGACTGGTTGCGTTCCCTGGACGGTCTGCTCTTGGCCGGGACCACATCCACACTCCTCGGCAGCGACGCAGCTGGGCAAGTGAAGGATATCCCGAGCAACTCCAGGGTATCGGTAATGACGGAGCTGTGGCAGCGTTGCGTCTATTCGTTTCAAGTGTGCTTTGATCGGATCAGTCCGACAGGCCGCACGTTTTGCCGCCAGCATCTGCGCCGCATTCAACAACGCCGCCGGGGGAGGCGTGAGGAAACCGGTGCGCACAAATTGGCCCACCTGGGCCTTACCATGGTCATATTGCACAGCACCGGAATGAGGACCACTGGGTTTGCTGACCACCAGGTCCCCGAGCCGTATGGTTCCTGCATCAGTCTGCACAGGGACGCCACCTCCGATGCCCACCAACACGCCAAATTTGAGATTCGGGAAGGTTCGGCGCATATGGGTTACCACAGAGGTGGCGGTTGCATTTCCAGTGCTAGGAAGTCCTGCAATCACCACATTATGGGATCCAATACTTCCCAGATGGTAGACCGTTGGGTCCGTGGCTGGCTGGGGGAGGCATTCATGCTCTTCATCCACCATCAGTAGGGCTGCTGTTTGCTCCACCTCCAACGGGCTGATCCAGCCGATTGTGTATTGCTGGGCCGTGAGTCGCTTTGGTGCCATGGCGAGGTCGAATGTTGGGTGTGTCAGCGCAGGCCAATGTGCGACGGCCAAGGCGAGGCTGCGTAAAAGTATTTGATCTGTCCAGTCGGCGGCTATGGAAGCGCCAACGCAGCAAATAAGAAACAGCACGTCGGGTCGCATGACCAGTTACTTCCTTCTCATTATCGTCTGCCTTTATACCGACCTAAACCCCGGGCCGATCAATTGCCTGGGCCGAGATTGTGTCACCGTGATCTTCCTGCCTTAATCGGCTCTCAAACCATGGATCTCTCGCAACTCCGCTCCTAAACTTCGTCCTGTTTATGACAACATTTATTACGACCGCGATAACCGTCATGACCTCTGCCAAGAATGGGTCCCGAGTGCACGGCAGCTCAGGCGGTTCAGCGATATGGTCAGATCCTGACAGAGACTGCCTGTCGGGATGACTAGAGCTCCGTGAAAGTGCTTATATCTGGGTAGACAGAAGGTACAGCAAGCCTAACTAATTAAATATTTTATGGCTTATGTGACCAGCCACGTAAACAGCCATATCGGCAAGCTCCAATAGTTAATATTGCTTTAGTTCTCACAGGCTCCTTCATATTCTTTCTTGTCATCCACTAATATGTGTTGAAATCAAGCTCGGGCGCACGCAAATTGCGGATCAACGAATCTAGTAACCAAACGCAGAAGACCAAGATACAGTATCTCTGATCCATCCATGTGACTCAGTTCAAGAAGAGGGTCCAATAGTGTACCAGTCGCAGAATTACGGTAGAAAGATGGGGTCTGAATCCATCCCTCCGGTAACGATCTGCGTCATATGTCTATCACCTACCTAATTAGCTAGTTACACACGATATTGAGTAATATCACTGGCCAAGCATTCCGTTCGTGGACCACAATCTTTAGACGAGGCTCTCACGACGTTGCGAGAGCCTCGCCCAGCCCCTGATTCCGTTCGATTGGGTCTTTTTGCTACCCCTCCTGTTGAAAACGTTGCCTTGTTCCTCCACCATATCGCGTAGCGATGACTATACACTCTGGAGGCGGCTACGCGGTTCGCCGCGTCAATAGGTGCCTCAAACATGAGGAGTTCCTGCCCACTTGGAATCATTACTATGCATGCTGTCCGGATGGAATGATGGTGGACACAGACACAGAGGACAACAATACCCCGTTCTGTAGGGGACCAGATTCGGATATCGGCCACGTTCCCCAAGTTTGTACGAACTCAACGTGGACGCTTTACTACAATAGCGGGTTCTTATGCTGCGATCAGAACACGACCGCATTTGTGGCCAAATCAAATGGGGACACTTCTAAGGAGGCGACATTCGGCTGTGATTCCCCGAACTACATGCGCCAGATGCAAAAGAACCATGAGGACTGGGAAGTCTACCCTATAAAACCCTATACTACTCCCGGTATGTCAAGATCTCCATTTGTCTGTTCGTTTCTTTCGGTTCTGCGTTACTGAGTAAAATGACTAATTTGTACAACAGGATCAGAAGCAGGTAAAGGAGGACCGAATAAAGGAGCCATCGCCGGAGGAGTTGTCGGAGGTGTTTGCGGCCTGCTTATCATCCTGGGTCTCATATGGTTTTTCCTACGTCGCCGCCGTCTCACAACAGTGTCTCAAGGCGCCTCAAATAGCCCTTACCCCATGACTTCCGATGCCGCTGCATTATCCGATTTCAGACATCAGCCATCGGAGGCTGAAGGGAACAACAAAGTAATGGGTGAGCTATACGATCCCGCTCCAATGCGAACTGAACTTGAAGCCGACAAAACGGCACGCCATGAGCTCCACAACGAGATACCAAAGCGCACGAATAATGGCCCACCCTCTGAGCTTCCTTGATGTACTGTACCTGTTTCGAGCCGATGGTTCGGGAAGGAGGGGTTCCATAATATGCTTTTGTTTGCACTGTATGGTCATCGAGTGACCTGCAGTTCTCTCCTGCAGTCTATCAGCTCTCATAGTCTAGATATTTCCACCTTTTCCTTCTTTTTTCTCTCAAACGTATTACATATTTGGAGGGCGTTCCTTGTCTGGCTAATTTTCCACCGTCCGTTGCCCGTCGACATTGGGCATGAAGTCGATATGATATCACTGAGCCAGCTCAGTGTACGTGTGCAGACCACAATTCAAACGTTGCGGCCTCTTGTTTACGGATAATATGCCGAGGATCACACAGTTTATTACTAGTTTTGACGGTCAGAATACGGAGACTCGTCTCAGACATGAACTGGATATTACATGGAACTATACCTCCCGGGGACTAATCGGATGGGTGGGACCCTCGCAATCTGTCCAGAAACGGAAAAAAAATATAGCCTAAAGCGGGTTTGGTGTCCTATTTAGTAATCCACGATGCAGTAAGAAAGTAGCATTTTATATGGAATACACGGTGGCCAGCTCGCTTGGGGTGGCCAGCTCGCTTACCGAATACGTTAGTTAACTAACTTAACTAACTAGTTAGTTCGTTAATCCTTTGGCATCCGTCAGATTCGATTCTACCCGATCATTCCACGACTCCGATGCCATTATTATAGAACACAAAGAACAACACAGGAGACCGACCAGACATGTACTTTCCCGGCATAACTTTTAAACAAATGCTGGTCAGCTCGTCTTTAAATCTGAGCACGCAGCAGGAGCACAAGACCCTACCAGGCCGACCGCGAAGCAAAAGCAAATTCGGCTGTCGAGAATGCAAGGTAAAACGGGTCAAATGCGACGAGGCCTATCCAACATGCAAGAGGTGCCAGCGGCGAGGTCTTGTCTGCTCGTCAGCTCCGCGGCTAACGCAGTGGCAAGTTGAGACACCGTGGCTCTCGTTGCAGCCTAAAACACATGTCAATGCAAGACTGCTACAGTACTGGCTGGAGAAAGTCAGCCAAGCGTCGGTTGTAGATCCTGAAGATAATTCGTTCTCGTTCCCTATTTTAGAACACGTTGTCCAATCGCCCGCACTTCTCCATGCTATCCAGTCGGTCAGTGCTAGCCATGAGCAATACTTCCCGGCCAGGACTCCCATTCTGGCTCTTGAGGAACGGGGCAAAGCTATAGCCTGCCTTCGAAGAGAGATAAATCAGATCCAACGCGCTCCCTACGCATGCTTTCTGACCATTATACTGCTGGCCCTAACGCAAGTTGCTGATTCTGATCCGAAGGATTATGGTAGACAGCATTTGTTCGGTGCCCGAATGTGTATCGACAGTATGCTGCAAGGCATATCTATGTCGACAACCAGTGACCCTGTGGTTCGACTCTGCCTCGGAATCTATCTTTACTGGGACATGTGCAGTTCATTCTTGGTAGAACCATGTGAACTACAGGGTCTCAACTTCTTTAACATATCCCTCGCGGTACACAAGATAGGAGACTGGCACCACCCGATGTACGGAACATGTGGCCGACTACTTCTTATCATAGCGAATGTTGGACGATATTGCCGACGGGTACATGATATGCCGCAGAACCGCGACGCCATGCAAGAAGCCATGTTAGAGACCCAGCTTAGGACCTGGACGACGAGTGTCCCAAATCCTGACCTGGGCCACTTATATGAAGCGTTCCGCAACCATGGACTTGTTTTTCTTTATCGATCTCGTGCACATGCACATGCACAGGGAGATTGTCCTACGGATCCGGATGTGACTGAAGCACAAGAGTCATTGATCCTACAGCACGCCGAAGAGACAGTCCGCCATCTCCTACTGATTCCTGCATCCTCGTACTCCCTTAATTTTCAGTCTCTTCCACTTCTCGCCGCTGGATCTGAATTAACCGCGTCGAACCACTTCCTACGCAGTGAAGTGCGTGGCAGGCTGAGAGCCATATACTCTTTGAATCGCCTTCCCGCAAATCTACTGGCACTTCAACTCGTTGACGAACTCTGGGATGTCCGAGACCGTGGCAACCCTTCCTTCTGGCTATCACACACACTGCAGCGAGATTGGCGGTTACTTCTAACATAAGGCTTTTTTTTGTCAAATCTACCCCATTAGACCAGTGGATGTACGCTCCCTATTTTTCGAGGGCTCACGAAAATACTCTCGCCAGTAAGGCACAGAGTCCCGCTCCTCTATACTTTCTTCTTCGCACCACCACATGGGGCATCCCGTGGCTGTGTCCGGATTGGCACTCGACATTCATCCTGAATAAACGACGATGTGAACAGTGGCGAGGACAGAAAGGGTTATGAGTTCAGGAACATACACAGATGAGATGTACTCATAATAATCACACTAATAACTAGTATAACCTTCTGCTCAAGCATCCCCTACCTGTTTCAAGGAGAAAATACTCTTAGGGCTTATTAGAGGGAATGCTAAAACGATATTCTAGTTTCTTTTGAATTTGGAACATGGACGGCAATTAGAATGAAAGCATTTTAGAGACAATATAATGTAATAGAAGTTCATGTTTGGAGGCTGACAACTCGAACCTTGATATAACGTAGACATCCAAGCCATGGCGTGGCGGCTTTGGCAGTCACGGATAACTTAGATCGGGATCTCGTTTAAATAGAAAATTGGTATCTTCCAAAAGCCTTCGTCCTTGAAGGGGGCCTGGAAGGAAACCCCGGGTGGTTTGATTGCAATCAGTTGTCCTGACGGGAGCCTCTCTCAGAAGCTCAGGCCTGCGATCCAAGAGGTGGAAGGGTGCCAGCACGTCGCTCATCTCAGGCTCCTTCAATGCAGCAAGAGCATTATTCAGGCCACGATAGGATCTAGTGCTCTTTTTTGACAAACACATCGTTATAACGAGTTGAACGAGGGCAGACTGTGTGTCTTTGATGCCTAGTTTCTCAATCATTAAATAGACCGAGGTTGCATATGTTTGCAAGGTACTATTGGCAAGTCCAATGTCTTCTGAGGTCGCCACAATAAGACGACGAGCGATAAATAAAGGGTTCTCGCCTGACTGGAGCATTCGGGCAAGGTAATATAGCGCAGCATTGGGATCACTGCCTCGAATTGACTTGTGGAATGCCGAGATGGTATCGTAGTGCTGGTCTCCAGAACGGTCGTATATTAAACTCTTAGCCAATGAATATATCCTTGGTCATGTTTGGCCGCCCGCATAGATCCGCGGCTATCTCCACAGCGTTCAGTGCGATTCGACTGTCACCGACAGCGAAGCCGGCTATGTACTGAATGAATTCATCATCCAGAAGCGGGGATGCGTTCAGGTCCTGTGATTCCACCGCACGATGGAGGATAGCGGCTATATCATTGATGGTTGGCTTCGTGAGTGTGAAAATCCTGCATTTGTAGACAAGAGCATGGCGAATATTCAACGATGGATTCTCCGTTGTCGCACCGATGAGAATAATGTTATCATTTCGAATCGCATCGAGAAATATCTCCTGTTGTGGACGCATGATTCGGTGTATCTCGTCGCAGAACACAATGGATTTCTTCCGGCCGTCTTGCACATCCTGCGTAGCCTTGGCGACGGTGCTTTTGTATTCCGTCGTCGTCGTAATCAAGCTGCTGATCTCGTAGAACTTTCTCCTCATCATATGCGCGATGGTCCTGGCAATTGTAGTTTTGCCACTTCCTGGAGGTCCCCACAGAATCAGATTCGGAAGATCATCCTGTTCAATCAACCGCCTGAGTGTACCATTTGGCCCAGTCAAGGATTCCTGCCCGACGATATCATCGAAGCACCGCGGCCGGACCTGCTCAGCTAAAGGTGCAACGCGAAGATTTAGTCGCTTCGTTTCACGCTCAGTCGATGGTGACGACCCCATATCTGGCTTATTTCGCACAGTGTTGGATTCCTGCTGAGGGACGGCTCTTTTTAGCATATTGTTAACTGGAGGACTGGTGCAACTCTCATGTTTCTCGCAGACATTTTCGATGAGAGTAGACGATGCTCTTCTCTGTAAGTGGGCTTCGATAAATACTCGACAGCCAGAATCGAGGTGTTCGTTGATGTTGGACAGAACAACATGTTTCTGGCATATGGGACATCTAATCATGGCTGAGATGGTGCTAGCGATTTCCGACAGGTCTTCGATCCGTCTTCACACTTCTTGCCGGTTATGACATGAGTGAAATGAGTTTTGGCAAATGATTATAGTCGTGCCACTAGGCAGGTTTATTGTTCTTTTTTTTCTGTCCCCTCAAATACCTCAGACAATCTCTCTCGCCAAGCACAGGGCGCTGGGTACTCCGTATATACTGAATAGTCCCGAGCATCTCTGCTCTAAAATGGAAAGCTCGGCGGGCCCGTTGTGGGCCAAACCCGATCCTTCTAGACAATCGCGTAGGCAGAAGTCCGCTGGGTGGAGCGAGTGGGCCTAGAGTATTTTTATTTAGGGGTTTATTTTGGGTGAAGGTAGTTTAAGTAGGGGGTTCACGGCTGGTGTAAGAACGCTAAGACTCTTACACTGGATGAGGTTTTCTTATACCGGCTCAGTTTCTTTACATAATCTTCTTGAACCCTAGTTATTATTTTAACCTTGGACTAAAGTTCCGACTAGTTAAGTTTAATTGGTGTTCTTATGTAATATAATAACCGACGAACAAGTTATTTAAGAACTAAGAGGTCGGTTGCAGTTTAAACCGGGTATACAGCTCAGCCGGCACAACTCGGCTCTACAGGTAATGGTCGTCCGTCCGCCACGGCGTTTTGTGGCCGGCAACAATGGGTTGGGTTTTGTCAGGTTCTTCCTCTAAGGAGGAGGCCTGATCTCATGCTTTACTATATAGCATGTTAACTAGAATAGCCTATTAGTCATTCATTAAGCCTTTTGGCCCTTTTTAGTATATGGCGCAGTGGTAAAGTCAACGGACCAGATATATAATATAATAAATAACCTTCCTGGTCGCAGGTCTTACTTGGAGATAACAGGTTTGATTCACAGCTAATACTATATTATAAATTATTCGTATACCGCTAGTAGAGGCTAACTATATTACCAAGCTACTACTTTAGACTCCTACCGCCTCTGGGGTTAAGGACTACTAGAACCTGCCTTAAAGATAAAATAGACCTTGGAACGGGAGTAGTATCAAGTCCTTCCTCTAAGGAGGAGGACTGACCTTATACTTTACTATATAATACGTTAACTAGACTGGCCTGTTAGTGATTCATTAAGCCTTTTTGGCATGTGGCGCAGTGGTAAAGTCAATGGACCAGGTGCGTGACAGATTTTGGGTCTAACTGTCTAACCAATGGGTGCCCACATTAGTGGAAATAAGATAATTAGTGGGGATTTATGCATGCCCATCACGCAAAGACATGTGTTTCTGGGGAATGATGAACATCGTGGAGGTAAGACCTAATAATAATAACTCTGCCACCATGTATGGTATTCGATTGTGCCCACCCTTTTGACTTTGTTGTTGATTGGTTACTTTGCTATCTATGCTATACTACTATACTATTCCCAAGCGTATCATAGGGGGGAAGGAGGCGACGTGACAACTGAGTATGAGGTATTTCTTCTGTCAGCCACGTTGGACTGGGTATAAATAACCCCTAAGATCTCGGAGTAGATCGATGTATAGAACAGCGTTTCAATTTAATCCAGCTGTGCCCTGCCATTTGACTCCGTTATCGTATCCCATCTTGAGAAAGACCACACTCATTCCTAATAGTTGAGCATAGTCCCCCCCCTTCCCAATTTAGACTGAATTCTAGGGGATCCGGCTAAGAGACCCATAGCTCCAACATGGTGTATAACGCCCGTTCTGAGGCGCTCTCGAAGCTGGCTTACACCGGTGGGCTCGTGGACCCCCGAGCTGATGACCAGCCCTGTTTTGGCCAACGTATGGCCTGCCGGGACGTCACTGATTTCATTTCTAACCCCGCCAAGATATCACCGTTAGAATTGGGGAATAAAAGGGAGAGTGCTCGACCCGTTAACCGAAGTCTGCAGAACCACAAGCCAACTAGCGTATGCCCGGCCATGCTCGACAAGCTCCTCGCCCGTTCGAGGGAGCTCATGTCCCCCGTGGCAACGGATAATCCAGTCACAGGCCTCGTACCTGGTCTGATCCTCAGCGGTGGTCTCAGTCGCTCGCCTGCTTTTGACGCCATCCCTGTCCTTTCTCACTGGGCTGACCGCACTGACGAGTCTTCGGCAACAGACCCGGAGGCTACTGTCCGTCTTTCTTCGACGTGGAGTACTGCCCACGTCGTTGGAGAAGGGGCTACCATGGAGTGCCCTCTCGGGGCCCCTTGTTGGTCACTTAAGACACATGGTATAGGTCCGGTCAAGCCTGGATCAAGCAAGTTTTCGCAGCGATATCACCCGGAAACCGACACTTTGGTGACGGAGGTGAATGTGGCGCGTCGTCCCGACACTGACCGCACTGGGGGTGTTCTTAGCGCCGTCGCAAGTATCTCCTGGATGCGTAACGCCCGCGTAGCAGACGCCGTCGATTGTGCAGCTGGGCTACTATCTGACGCCGCGGCTCTCCTGACTGCTCGAAACGATGCGATATCGACTGGGGAGCCGAAGCGCCTGTCGTTTGCGGAGGTGCGTACGATCGCCATGCCCACCTGGTGCTCTGCCCGCAAGCCCCTGCCTCCGAAGTTGAGCGGCGTGGCGTTCTCGCCTGACCGGGTCGCCGTCGACCTGCTCGCCGCAGAGGAGTGCGAGGGACCCCTGCTCAACACCAGTATCTTCTCAATGGCAAACGGCTACAACCGGGGTGTTTATGGCGGTTCAATCTCCGGCCTGTGGTCCGTGATGGATGCTGGGTTTGTCTTGGATTACTCTGTCGGCGTCCATAGCGCTGCACTGGCGGATAAAGTGTCATCTGCTTTCGCGGATGTCGCTGCGATTGCCGAAATATCTGCCTCCGCTGGCCCGCACATCACAGACGTACGCACTGTAAAGGGCTGTAACTATGCCTGTTTGCGCCAAAAGACTATAATTGAGGATACCTACTATGTCCTCTCCGAACCATGCATCGCTGTATGGGACGATCTCGCCCGGCTTGCGCGTTACAAGCTAGCGGATGCAGTGTTCTCCCACGTCTATTATGATTCAGGTGGTGGAGAAGAGATGGCCGCAATCGCTGGCTTTGGATGCGCTGCACACGACTGGATTGACCTTGGAGCAGATGTGGCGTGTGGAGAAATTAGTAATATTATTCCTTCTCTGACCCGGGGATCCCTGGAGGAGGAGCCCATCGCTGAAGTCTACTCGCGCTTGGTTGGTGCTATGATCTGGTATCGGGACAACGACCCCTATAACCCGGCAGCTGTCTGCATTCTCTTGACCCACTGGTGGCAGCTCGCCAACTGCCGGCACCGGCCTATCACACTCCTTGGTAGGACAGATCTTGGTGTCAGCGCAGGAATCGCTGCCATGACACCAGACGTGAGGCCCTCGTTGGAGCATTTTCGAGCGTGCGGCACGACGATTGAACGTGGAGAATACGCCGTCGCTAAAGCTGAGGCGCGGTTCCAAGCTCTCCTTTCCTCTGATCTGTTGCCGGAGACTCGTGCCATCGCCGACGTCTTAGTAAAACCCGTTCTCGCCTACGTGCGAGGCGCCGCGGACCTACCCTCGGAGAGTGACTTCGTGGGGATTATCCTTTCTGCCGAACTGGCGTACCCCCATGGGCAGAAGATTCTGGAACTGTGGGACCTTGCTATCGTCATGTGGGAGTGCGGCGCACTGTGGGCGTCTGGAGTGGCAGGCCTTACCTATACTCATACAGGCAATTCTAATTGTGACCGCGCTCGCTATGACCTATCTGCTACTACCTGGGGCTAGATGCACCTCTGTTGAGACAAGTGCCTCCGCCATATTGTTCGTTGGAATCCAGTGTTCGGATATGGGGGTATCTAGATTGCCCATTGTTTACCACTAGTCAGTTTTTAACCAAATTGCCAGATATGAGCTTTAAAGACGTAATCGCATTAAGAAGCTGTTAGTTCTCGCTTAAATGACTAGATTACATTATTCATATTTAATTAGGACCGCCAAACCCTTCTAAAAGATATTGCTGACCGGTCCTTTGTAAAGTTGCAGAACGCCTCTAATGGCCTAGACCCGTAAACTATGTGGTGAGCATACATTCCAATTGAGAGCACCTGACTTGAGTCTGTCAGACAGAGAGGCAGGCGTCAAGTCGTGCCTTTCAGGACATGCCTCAGGTTAGGGAGCCAGGGGCATATAAATCGGATAACCATTGTTGGCGTTGTAGATTTGTCTTGCCAGCATGGTCCCTAGACCAATTCCTGTCAATACTATAGACGCTGCATGAAAAGCCGTATTCGCGGTTGCTATAACATGTTAGTTAGTTGGCCCTCCCATAGGAAAAGGGAAATGAAGCCAACGTACGGGTTGGGCGAAGCAGTGGGCGCGGTTGGCAGACCAACGCGACGGTTGATCCCTACCCCGGATATGAAGGTAGTGCGCCTGTACGAGGGCCTTACTAATCCATAAGCGGCTAACTGTTATTATCCAGCTACATACAGGGAGGATAGGACTGAACTACTACCTCCTCAAAACCAAGCGGACGGAGTCGGACAGGTACGGGTGTGATTTGGGCTCGCAAACGACCTAACACGTCCTTATAGAGTACCCGCTGCACACTACCAGTCACAGAGATCTGATAAAGCACCTGAAGGGAGGTAAGGGACTGCGCGGGCGAGTGCAGAATTATAACACAGTTATCAGGAATCCGCAGGCGGCGCGCTACGTCGCTAGATACATGCAACAAACAAATCTTCTTTAACAGTTCCGATTCGCTCAACAAGAGGGCGACGAGGAGGAAGAAAAACTGGAACACGACACCCTGCTTGCAGGTCTCGAATTAGACGACGAAGATGATGGTTACGAGGAATCGTGAGGTAGGGGTGCGGTCCTACCCCTACTAGGGACGCGCAGACGGCCCTATATAGGGCGGGAACACCTACATAGAATGGAGCGGAAGGAGTATACAGCGCTGTGTGAGCTTGAGCGGTTGATGGGGTAGTAGACACGCGGCAGGCGTGTGGCAGCTGTAATTAGTGGTATTACTTTTTGATTGTCTACTGCACTTGTGGGGTTTTTGATTTAGGCGCCTGAAGCACCTGCATAGCCCGTTGTACAATAGATATGCTTTATCAGGTTAATAGAACTTTGATTGATTGATTGATTGATTGATCCTAGCTAGGGGAATGCAGCTCTTCACTCCTTGGCCTCTTGCTTTCGCCCTTAGTACAATAATTCACTATATGTAGTATTTTGTTTGTAGTCTTAGCTTGAGGGTTCGTAATATCTCGTCCTTATTGTAGCAACTCCCTACCTATCAACATTCTCCAGACCAGCATTTTTGCATATACACAAACTTTTATCTAAGATCAAAACTCACCATTTCTTACACCATGTCCTCCCAATTGCTCCCAGCTGCACATCGCCAGCGGCTCTGGTCGCCAATGGCCGAGCTTATCACAGACGAAGGGTACCGCACCCTGCGCCCCGGATCCTCACAATTTACCCTAAGGCCCGAGCAGGTAAAGGAATAGCCCAATTTCGCCAAGGAAGTCAAGGAACTTCTAGCCCCCTGTTGTGGCCAACCCCTGCCCTTCATGCCAATAGTGCTCCGTGAGACCTTTGCCGTGGCAAACGAACTGGGTGTACAGGGACGTCTGGTCACCAACGCGCTACATCCAGTGGGAGAAGCGGCCAACATCATGGGCCTCGGAGTTCGCTTCGGTGACTCCCAATACGGGGTTAGTCGGTTGCTTGTCGAGGCGAAGAAGGCAGAGAAGAAGGAGATCAAGAAGGAGGACAAGAGGAAGAGGGCCGACCAGCCAGCAGGGGGCAAGCTTGTACCCGACCTCGTCGTTGTCGACATCAATACCCATGCCATTCGGGCATTGGGGGAGGTTAAGACCTTCTGGCGCTTCGAACCCAGGAAGAATCAGACCTGGGATGAATTCCTGGCTGATAAGATGGGTGAGTTTGGCCTATCGTCCCTATGGTTTCTCTCCATAGACTAAACATAGTAAACGCATGCAACATGCAGGCCAACTCGCTCGGTACATGGATGACCGGCATGCCAGATATGGCTTCTTCAGCATCTATGAACGGACATGGTTCATCAAGCGCATCAATGACAATCAATTTGCGCTTTCACCAGCAATCAGCGCGAATGCGCGGTCCTCGGCCAGTGATGTTTCATCGAGAGAGTGCTTTTTGGCTCTAGCCATCAGGGCGGCAAGTTTCAACGGCAGTCGATATGATAAGAGGGTCGGGAAGCAGCTGGTATGCTCTAACGGTTCTGTAATGATGGGCTCGTTGCTGACTTCCTTGGACAGACGCGTCGCCGACTTCGGTCGCTGCCTAAAATCCCGATACACTCGGAACGCTGTTTGCACTGAGACTGGGGGTGTTGGATGATGGAGGGTTTGCCGGTGCTGGACTGCTGAGCTGGCGGGTTGAACGACAGGGAGGAGAGGGATTCAATGCTTGGGAGGCCTATTTTGCTGGCAGATAGCTTATTCTATTGAATGGAAGCATTTCGTCTTTAAGAACGTAACAGTGATGGAAGATTGACGCTCATGTATTAAACTCCGCGATGGGTTCCATGGTGAATAAAGTAAGGCACACGTCACCTTGAATAATGACATAGTTTGTGACTCACATTAGACTTCTCATCCTCTTCTCATCTTCTCATCTTCTCATCTTCTCATCTTCTCATCTTCTCATCTTCTCATCTTCTCATCTTCTCATCTTCTCATCTTCTCTTCTTCTCATCTACTCATCTTCCCACACCCGATATCCCATTTTCTCCCTCATTTCTTACTTTTCATACACACCACAAAACAATACCGTCCACCCATCATGTGGCAATTCAACCTTGAAGGTCGAATCATGAACATTGATGGGAAGAAACTAAAGATCGAGGAACAGCTTACCGAGTTTCTGGATCAAGAACTAGGCCAACGCAGTGTCCTCGCAAAAGCTAGAAACATCGAAAACAATATTACATCTCTACTGCGGATGCGCTATGAGCTGAATCCGAAAGATTTTGGGTTTTCTGCTGATGAATGTAAGATGGCCATGGAGGACGCCCAAGATTGCTTTCTTCTCGAGGTCCAGACTATTATGCTCCTACACGAGGCCGGCTTCGGACCACAGCACCACGAATATATTCGACTGATTCAGCCAGAGTGGATGCCCTTCCCGGGTGGATATACGGATTTCATCGTAATGAAAATCCCACCCGGAGAGAACCTCGACGATATCTATGACGAGCTCACAGATAGTCAGTTAGCAAGCATCAGGAAACAGCTGGCGAACATCCTAGAGTGAGTTTGAATAGCCCTTTCTACAGGAAGAAACCCCGAAGTTGTTTATCGTGTATATTGCTAATATATTATTGGCTTCTACTCGCAGGATAATGCGCCATAATAATTACAAGCTGGTTCAGCAACACCCGAGCTATCTGAACTATGACGTGCGCACTGACAAGCTCTATCTGGTCGACCTGTCCGGCCTTGGCTTCACCGACCCGAATAGCAGGAAATCGTTCCCGATCGACGAGGAAAGTCCCTACGTCGAAGCGTTCAATATTTGGCGTGCTCCATACCGGAACCCTGAAGAAAGATGCGCAATAGGCTGGAGGAGATAAGCGAATTATTTGTGCCCTGAGAGATGCTTTCTTGCAGAGGATTGAACGGATCGAAAATCCCATCGCCGTTGTTTGCTGATTGGTGCATGGGAACTGAGCATTTTTGAAAGCCAGTTTGAAGGCTATTGACGACAAAGGTATCTGTCGCTGCCGGGAAAGTATTATCAACCGAAGGGTCGTCATCCTCCACGGCCGGATAGTCTGGTCGGCTTGGATGGACTATGCGACTGCTAGGCTGTAGGAGCAATGATGCACTTAAATCTGTGCCATCACCATAGTTGAATGCACTTGGGCTCAACACGTCTTGACTTGATAGAGGCGGGTGACATCGAGATGTATTGTAGTGGTCGAACGGGACAGTAGATCCTGTGGAGATGGAAGTACCCGTGAAGCTAGGGTGTGTATAACGTGATCGAGCGGCTGGAATTCCCGCTGCACGATCATGTCGAATGGATGAAGAGTCCAGGGTGACTCCGGAGAAGAGGAGCCGTGGGTATCCTCGGCGAGACCTGGAACAGCGGTTCCAAATGTATCGATACCAGTCGGCTCGAGGCCACCAGTAAAGACGTTGGGATAAGCCGACTCGTATATAGCATCACAAGGCGGCATGCTGATTGTGTAGCCTGCGGCAGTCGTGCGAGCATCAATTTTGTGTTTGATGCTTTGCGGCAAGGCGCTTCTCGGTCGACTTAAGAGCCAATGGAAGGTACATTGCTTTTTCGAACGTGTACACGAGGAGCATGCCTCGGGAGCATTCCTATCCTGATGATTCTCCCCTAGAAACAGACCCAGCGGTTACGGAGGTATATAATCTGGGGACGGCCCTGATCAGTCTTGACGGATCTATATAGAGCGCACCAGTAGTGATTGATTATAAAAGGACCAGAGGGAAAAGGGTGAGGCAAGGAGTGCATCAAGAGGAGTGTGTGGAAGGAGGCTCTCTTTAGTATAATACTATAGTCTTCTGCGTATGCTCTTGCAGGCTCGTTGACTTTCCCTCTCTCTGTCTGTCTCTCTCGGTACGTTCGTTTAAGGGATTACGTAGGTTCATAAGATTATGGTATCCGAAATACAGAGACCTAGAATCAGCGTACCCGGGCAGCCTTAAAGGAAGCCGAGCAATAAATATAATTTTAGTGGCCTATTTTCCAAGACATACAGAACCTATCCTGAACAAGTCTCCTGCCTTCTGCCCTCGTTACTGGTCGTACGCTCCCAAATCTTTGACGCCATACCCGAATGGTTTCTGGTGTAGGGTATTCAAGGAACCTGGTGTCCTAGAATAGCACTTAATGGTTTCAGATTCTATGCCCACTACTTTTCAGCATGTCCTGCAATCTCTTAAGAGCAAAGATGCTTGCGAAGGAATTCCGTTTGACAAGCAGCGTTGGCCTCAAAGTTTGGTCCTGAGTACCCATCAAAATGACCCCCGGGGAGAATATGAAGCTGCTTCGGTTCCAAGGCACGCGAAAATGCTTCTAGAGCAATATCAGTAGGGGTGATGACGTCATTCTGGGCGACAGTCATCAACAACGGCGCAGGAGAAATGTGGGCGATGTGCGCGGATGGAATATACTCGCGGAGCGCCTCAACACTATTGTTGCCATTAGAACCCGTGGGCTGTGCCAATGAAACCAAGTACTCACCTCTTGACAGTCACTTCATTTTGCCAGTTACTCTTCTTGGCCCAGTTCGTGAAGAACTCGTAGCTGTCGGGTGTGGGCAGTGCGGATGGTCCGTGGACATCTGCGTTAACCACAGGCAACATTCCGGGAGGCTTCCCTGCCGCTCGGGCTAGACGATCTATCGAGAATCAAAGGTAAGCCAGGATTATATCAGGGGAGATCAAGGCTATCTACGCACCATCTTGGAATAGCTGATTCAGACCCGCCATGAAATCGGGGCGGATCAGTCTGTGGAAAGTTGACCATCCATCAACGCAGGGCACCTGCGATAGCACCGCTTTCACTCTTTTGTCGACCGCGCCTAGCCATAAAACATGGCCTCCACTGTAGGAGCTACCCCAGACACCAATCCTGTGCGAGTCAACATCAGACCGAGATTGGGCGTAAGTGATGGCGTCTGAATAATCGCTGATCTGCTGGGCAGGAAGGATCTCGTGACGTGGCTGATCTCTAGTATCACTGTCGCCAAACCCACGGTTATCATAGACGAGGCATGACATGGAAAGCCTGGACACGAAGCAGTCGGCAAAAACGTCCAGATCCATTTCCTTCAAGGCCGAAAATCCGTGGGCCATGACAAGACATGGCAGTCTGCTGTCGCCGGCATCCTGGGGCCGGTAAAGCCATCCTCGCAATGTGACATGGTCGGAGGTATTGAATGAGACATCTTTGCGCGGCATAGCTAGTTGAACTAGAAGGAACTGGTATAGATATGAGATGGGCGATGAGGGCAATCCACACTTGAAATTAAGCCTCCGCTACAAGAGCAGGAGCCAAACGGGTCAAAGTAGATATTTAGACTTCATATCTCATCATCATTGATTCAAGACATTCCGGATACACCGGTCAAGGCATATTGTGTGGATCAACTACCCTGCGGAACCGCAAAACTTTGGGTACAATAGCCTTCCGCAAAGAGCCGAGGTTGACTCAGGTTGCAATCCATTCTATTCGGCAATTCATCTTAAGCATCTGGCGCCTTGCGGAACCGTTCACGGCCCCCACAGTGTTCTGAACCGGAGACGATTAGAAAACATTGGCTTTTTGGCGGTCCGCTACTCTAGAAAGGGTTGGACTCTTTGTGATCCCCGCTCTCTGCCCCCGAGCCGCGGTGGGCAGTATATAAAAACTATATCGTTCTGCGGGATTCAAACATTCTTCGCCCAGATTAATTGTCATTACAATCTTGGCATTTCTTCTGCTCGTTTTTCCCGCCCTGCATATCTTTAATCTTGGACATACATCTACATATGGCGACCACAAGCAGCGAATTGGGCCCTCAGCCCAACGCCTCACGCCACGAGCCCCAATACAACCTCGACGCCCTCATCAATGCGAGCCCTGATGAGTTGAAACAAATCTTTGCCCAGCTCTCTGCTCCCGCCCCCCCAAGAAATGGATGGCGAGTATGCAAGCGAAATCCCGGCCTATGCCGATGTCCACGACCGGGCGGCCTTAGCAGCGTTGGGATTCGGCGAGTGGCTGGGCAAATCATACACCCCGACCGCGTACAAGCACCACCAAGGCCATGGTTTGAATCAGTGGCAGCAGCCGGACGGGAGTGTTCGAAGAGTCCTGCGCTTTGCCTGGGACATTGAGCCTTCCGGAAGAGACAGCCGCCCTTCACTGGTCATGAAATACGCCGCGTTCGACAACTGGGGTCGCACGATCACATTGGTCGATGAGGTCCGTGTCACAGCCAAAGGGCTGTACCTGTGCACCTTTGCCACGGCGGTGGATGTCCCGGGATTTTCGAAAAACGGTGAAGGAGGCTTTTTTATTTTGCATGGCCCGCATAGGCCGTTTGCCGGCCCGGATGATGCAGTGGCTGAGGTAGACTGAACACGACGCTGGTTTTTGCTCGCGTGTAGGAGCGAGAAGGAGAAGAGAGATGGGTGACAGGTGAGGGGATAGGAGGTAGTAGCAGCCCTAGCTTCTTCCAATATGAAACAATTGATTTAGCTCGTGCCTGAGTAGTTAGTCTGCCACCGCTATGTTGTTTGTTTGTCTATGTAACGTAGCATGCCACTGAAAGTGCCACAAACGGTACAGATAAAGGTATTTCCCAGGAAGAATTCCAACGGTGCGCAAATGAGCATAATGACCCCCCCCCCCCCGAAGAATCAATAACAGCCTCTGTAGATTAGGTGTCAGGACAAATACGATCATTGAACCATGGGAGTCTGATAAGCTGATGGTGAACGTACACTTCGGCAGCTCCAAGCCTTGTAGCACTGCTCCACTCCAGGAGACCCATCGTTAGTGGAGAGTTACGCATTAAAAATCCAATCAGAGCTATTTCTCAGTCGGTATCGCGAGTTTATGTATATGGGTCGAGGGCAAGATCATTTAAGTACAAAATCGTTTATTCTAATCTCCCCTGTCGGCTCACGCGAGCTTTTGATTGTCTCGCGCCAAGTCCTGGGTGCTGCCGTTATGATGCTATTAGGCGTCGTGAACATTGCTCAGCTGCTCTGGCGCGATGCTCCCGTGGAAGTGAACATGCAGGAACCATTCCACCAAATCTGGAGGGAATGTGTTGACGCCGAGGAATACGAAGTGGAAGCGTAGTGCCCAGAGCTATCGGAAACGCCTTGCTGCGGAAGCGCAGGGTATAGGTACCAGTGGGGCCCGCCGGAATTTACGGTAGAGCGGAAGCAGCGTAGTGCCATGACCAAATATCCAAAGGATGGGATCCAGACCGCTTCAGTCCGAGCATCGTGCAAGTCCAGTAGCCGAGGAACAGCACGGATGTAACCGAGCCAGTTCATCTCTGTGGTGAGCACGAACATTAGTGGAGCAATTGAAAATTCTCGAGGCGAATTCCGGGCATAGCGAGACCCCATTTCAATGGTATTGACTTAACAATAGCACAGTCGTCACAATCGTACTGCATATGCTTCTTGATTTTGGATCTCGAACCTTAAACCACCACCAGCTTCATCTGCCTCTCACTATCCGGCGACGTGCAACATTCAGGACCGCGCCAGGATGGGGTTTACGGAGGCTCTCGAAGCCGCAACGGCGCCAGGGAAAGATCAAAGTATCTCAGGCGCCGTCGTGATGGCAGCGGATGTGTCAGATAATGAATGTCCCCTTCGAGGACGGCTGAATTACATTCCTGAATCGTTCTAGGCCAAATTATCTTTTCCGAGGCGAAAGGGCAAACATCGATTAACTCGGACCTGGCGAAACATATGACGTCTGATACGACGTTCTGGATAGCATCGTGTACCAAACTCATTACCACAGTGGCAGCACTGCAATGCGTCGAGAAGGGCCTACTTCAACTCGACGCCCCAATCAGCAAGGTCCTTCCGGAGTGGACAGAGCCACAGATTCTTACAGGATTCGAAGACTCGGGCGAGCCACAGTTGAAGCCGGCAACAAAGAATATCACGCTGCGTCAGTTGCTAACTCATTCCAGTGGAATGGGATATGACTTCTTATCACCGAAGCTGGCGCATTGGCGACGGTGGAAAGGGCAACCAATTGGTGCATCCGAAGAGCCTCTTGTGAGTTTGGTCCTGTGGCTGGTATCTGTCAACACTATAACTGATAGAGGCAGACCGAGCGACAGGCTCTGCCCCTCTTGCTGGAGCCAGGAGATGGCTGGATGTACAGTGTCGCAACTGACTGGGTAGGGAAAATGATCGAACGAGTTAATGGACGTGCTCGTCTAGGTGAGTATATGAAGAAGTCCATCTTTGATCCTTTGGGCATGTCTTCGACCGGCTTTCGCCTTGATTGATAACTGCGCCTTTGCTTGTGCAGTATGACGCTGAAGTGATTCAACGTCAGTATCAAGTGTAGATCAGTGCGGCTTCTGAAGACGTGTGGGAGACTTACGTTCTAGAGCCAGGCCGACCTGACCCCCGATTGAAGCAACATTGACAATCCAACCACGTTCGCCAGACGGTAGGGGGTCTTGTTTCATCATCTGCGTAATAGCATACTTCATGCCGAGGAAAACGCCGCGAGTGTTCACAGCCTAGGATGTTGGTGAGTGCTGCATACACACAAAAGTGATCACCAATCTAGCCTATCATGGTCTTGTCGAATGCACTGACCGGCTCGTCGACAATTTTATTCAGTCCACAAAAGATGCCAGCATTATTCACCATGCTGAGGTTTTTTTTTTCTCTCTGTTAGCCATACCGTTGTTTGGCTAGGTTGTTGCGAAGGAGCTCCTGTCAATACATCCTGTTCGAGAGCAGGGAAAACTTACATGTCCAGTCTCGAGTAAGTCTTTACTGCTAGCTGTACCAAGGCTTTCACATCGTCCTCAGAACTTACGTCTGCTTTTTGAAAGATAGCTTTTCCTTTCAAAGTTTGTTGAATCTCCTCGTGTGTGGGAGTGTGCGACTTCTCGTAGCCTCCAGAGCAGACTTCAGGAGTCAGGTCGCTGCAAACCACGCTAGCTCCTTCAGTGGCGAGGGCAAGGGCAATTGCGCGACCATTGCCCGATGATGAGCCGGTAACGATGGCTACGCGTCCAGTAATGCTAGGGTGAGCAGATATTAGCTGTGGAAGTTGCTCGAAAACTAATGATTACAGGGATAAAGACACACCTGAGGATCCCCGGCATGTTCCACAGCGTAGGGAAAAAAAAGCCTGTTTTGGTGAACACTAAGTGATGATGTTCTCAGTTTGATCGTTTCCACAGCTGAAAAACAAGAGGGGGTTTAAACGACCTAGAGCGTCCTGAGGTTGCCCAACATACGCTCTTGAATCTAATCACACTATGTAACATCTTGTAAGAGCGGATCCGCCATTCGAACCCGAAGAACTGTATTCCACTTAGCAAAGCGGAACCGCAATCCCTCACGCGATGGTGGGCGAAAGCTGGGAGACTTTGGGATGAAAGGATTACTCTTTCCACAACAGAGGTGTTTTTCGGGCTTGTTGAGTAATCAACGAAATCCGAGGCCTACCCCTTGCCCCGCTGTAGCCCTATACACGGACGGGTGTGAGGCAGTACAAGTGCCGCGGGTCCATCCTGTGCTGCAGGGCGGGCGTCGCTGGCTCCACTTCGAGCTTGGGATTCTCGCCGGACGGTTCTGCTTTGGATACACCTAGTAGAGAGGAATAATGAAACAGCTACACCTGGGACATGAATGGGTAAACGCCAATTTTCCTATTCCACAAGGGGCGACGAACCGGATGTGTTTCTTGCAGGAATAGCTAGCTCGTAAAAGCCAGGGCATCTCCCACACGTCTATGGGCTCCGTATGTCAGCGGAGGGCTCTTGGTGTTGGCCATCCTTTCTTCGCAGAGACGAATACAAAGAAAGGTACCGACCAAACACTACGTTCTTCGGGATACACCGCCGGAGCAGATGAAGAAGCCTACTACGACAGCGATGAAGAGGATGCGGGCGAATATGTAGTGATTGAAGATGAGAATTTTGAGGATGAGTATCTAGAGGTGTGATCTGGAATGTCCAAGTTTGGTCTGGCACGTATACGCTTCATTCTGACCTATGAGAATACCATATTTCACATAAAACGAATCGGCCACTGCCCCAATTTCTGCCCGCGGGCCAAACACTAGAGGCTTTATCAACGAAATAATTATATTTCTTGACCACTTCCGCAAATCACTTCAATCCATCTATATATTAAATCCAAGCGTATATAGCGTATCTATCCAAACGAGCAAGCTGTAAGGTCCAATATCCTTTGAATGTGAAGGGTGGATTTACAATTAATGAGTCGCGTAAAGGATCAGAAAGTTGCACCACCGTAACTATACGGGCATATAGGTTATTTAACCTGATTTATAAAGCCGTAGTAGGTTAACTAGGTCTCTAATAATATGTCACCTGAACGCGGAACCACTGCGCCGAGGGCCTGAGGTGCCTGGCCAGCAGGTTAAGTAGTGAAACCAGTACTCCGAACAAGGGGTACCTCCCTTTATATAATCGCTTAATTCATTAACTAATTTAGGAGGTTAAGCAATTTATAGTAAGCCGCTGCTACAGTCCGGACCTTGAGTTTTAAGAACCGTCTTGCCTATTCTATCAATTTAGGTACTTGAATGGACTAATTTGACTACCTCAGAGCGGTATTGCAACAGCCACTACCACCTAGATAGCGATCCCAGGATCCTTGTATGGGAGTACATACACTAGGCGCCTCATAAAAAGCCAAGATCACGTAGTAAATTAGACATTATACTAGAAGAGTCGACGGGCCTGGATTAGTTTGACTTTCGCAACTAGTGTCAATCTTGTCGATGCGCTTTGACCAATTCAAGTGAGGCGGATAACAAGAATAGGATTCTCCCGGTTAAATCCCCGAATCATCCTGGAATCGACCTGCGGGATCTTCGTGCTTGCTTATATCGTCTTGCCACCGCCTCCAGTTGTCGCATGTTCTATCCCTCTGCCTGATCTGCCACACCGGTGTGTGTTTTTTCAGCTGGTCATTGAATTTTTCTACGTCTTCCAAGGCTTGGATGGCCAACCCGGCTGATGCATGCCAGGCAATGTGGCAATGCAGGACCCAAGCACCGGGGTTATCTATCTTGAAGGCAATCACGACGTATCCGTTAGCCGGCAAGAGCACAACATCTCGGCGAGGCGGATTGGCATAATTTAGACCAGTACGCCAAGTTGCAGGGTTATACTTCGTATTGGACTGCTTTAGAAGCGCGAAATCGTGGCCATGGAGATGGATCTGAGTTGTGACGAACATTAGCGACTAGGAAATTAAGAAACAGACAACGCGAAGATTCGGGCCTCACTTACAGGGTGCGCTGCAGGGATCTGTCTCCTCCCGCCCGGGGTGGGTTTGAAGCCCTCGGTGCCGCCAATGATGAGCATGTAGTGCCATTCATCGTTCCCCGTTGTTCTATCGACCTTGTGAATAACAGCATTTTCGGGGTATTTCCCGTCCCCACCTGGGCCGTAGGGGTATAAGGCTGTGGGTTCCATATAATTTACGTAAGCAGGAGCTGGAGTCGTCTGAAAATTAAAATCCCACTCAGTTACGTTCTCCTTTTCCTTTGGATCATTATCATGCTCCTTAGGAAGATACCAATAATCACGCTCGATGACGGCCTTGAAATATTTTTTCGGCTCCGTTGGCATGGAGGGGATTTTCCATGGCAGCATTGGCTTTAGTTGGTTTTCGTCCCGACATTTTGGATCATATTTATGCGCAGTTGTGGTAGGAACGGGGGGCTCTGCCGTTTTGTCTCCATAGTAGAGGATTCCTTGTCTTGCATCAGGTTTGGTCTCAAAGTTCTCGCATCCGACAGCGGGTTGGACTCGAATCCAATATGCTCCATTGTCATTCAGCTGTTCGTTTTCTTTCGTATGCAGAATAGCATGGTATCGTTGGCCTGGGGTCGTAAGCTGAGGAAATATTGTTGATTGATTCATTCACGCTTACCAATACCAATAGTTATATTACCTGTGCGATATGGATGGATGGGGACTAAATCTGCTCCGATCACCTCTAGCTCGTGGCCATCTACGCTGAATATGTAGGTTGAATCCGTTGATGTATTAATTAATCGTAGGATCTTCCTCTTGCCCTATTGATATCGTTAGTAATATTCTTTCAGAGGCTCGCTAGGATAGAACCTTACTGGCTCTACATGTTTAGTATATAGTCTTTCTGGGTGGACACCGGCGTAGTTGCCTACAATGTTATCAGCTCGTAGCCTAATACTTGTGTGTATAGCAACGAAAACGTACCCTTGCCATTAATCAAAATACTCGTCATTGTTGGAATGAAACGACCCGGCCCTTTGCCCGCAACCTGCTCCTTGTGATAATCCTCAAATGCACTGCGATGGTTATGATCACCCAGGATGATCGGATCAATCGCGTTATCAAAATTGGCCGATGCAGGGCCGTGGATCGTAAGAGGGCCAAGCACCCCATCTGTATACTGCAGGCTATAATGACTATGATACCAAGTCGTCCCATATTGCGTTGCGGTAAAATTATAAGTAAAGCTGTCACCTGGCGGAATAGGGCATTGGGTAACACCAGGTACCCCATCGTTAAGAACGCTATGAAGCATGCGAATCCCATGCATATGGATTGCAGTACCATTATAAGCTAATTTATTAGTCACCGTTACCTCTGTAAACATCTGTTAGTGATAGTACAAGGTGCAAGGTATATTAACACTAACGGACTTCATCACCCCAGCATGCCTCTGTGCAGCGGGTGTATTAGCCTAATAAATTCTTGTGATCTTCGAAAGTAAATCTTATAACTCACGAATCCAAGGTCCTGGCCACTGGCCGTTGATAAGCTTCGCATGAGGAAAGTCCTCTCCGTCTAGGTTCACTTTATCCTCGTGGACGGTAATATGATACTATTCATGTTAAGTCTCAGATGCACCATCTAAGCCGTAGATTCTTACCTTGCGAAGAACACCCGTGGGCCATTTATTTTCATAGTCAGTCTTGATATCGTAATTCTTTGACGCATCGGATTTATGCGCCAGCCACTGTCCTCTCTCGTGCGGACTGTTCACAAATTCGTATTCCCTCATGCTGGGATATTTGCATGTGATTGTATCTTTTTCCAACTCCCCAACACCTGGAGGAGTAAATTCCAAAGGACGAATCTCATGGTGGACTGGAGGTATGTTATGATCTAAGACCTCCTGCTGTGGTCCAAGGGATGATGGGAAACCAAAGAAATTAATAACGGCCGTGAAATAGCGGCCCAGAAGCATCTTGAATAGGATGTTCTCTGTTAAGAATAGTGTGGAGTTAGATCAAGAAAACATGTATAGTAGTTTAGAGCTGTGGTAGAGGCAGCTTTTTAACATTCCTGGTTTTGATGTGCCATTACAGCTTGTACGGTATGCCGGGACTAAGTCTCTACGTCAACGATATCTTCTAACTAAGACATATAAGGAGCTGAATAAGGTTGAGGCCAACATGTCATAGAAATTAAAATCGCGACGTCACATTGGGGAGTGCCAGTACGGATGCGGACGGGTTGCGGGCCGTTACCCAACTTAAGGGCACTCTTCAACGTTGCATTACACAAGTTTTGGTGATGATTGTGGGTAACCGGAAAAGTAAGTATAGTGGTAATCGAACTTTTCATCTTGTGCTTTTCATCATTTTCTCGGGCCCTTTTTTTCAGATGAGAAAGCTGCCCTATGCTACGTTACCGTCCAACTGAAACCAACACAAATAACATCCTATGAAGCATACGACCTTCGCCAATCACGACATAAAAGGTTTTCTTTAATATAAGCAACTAAAAACACTAAAAACGTATAGGATTACGTACTCGGAGAAGTCGTATGAAAACGGGCGAAACAGCCATTAATGCCCCACCATGGCCTGCTCTCAATGATGCATAGACTGCTCTCAATGATGCATATAGATGGTCGAACTCTTGCGTATGTAACTTGTGTTGCCACTTAATATCATATACCAGAGCTCTAATGTATTAAATACATCAACTCTATGCAGCGTTTGTCGGACTCAATGATATACATTTCAATATCTGGCTATTCAATACTCAAGAAAACTGTTTAATATTTCCGTTTTCCATTATATTTGTCTACCAAGCTTTCCTGACTAGTGTAAGAATGGTCCTTATTTAATTAAAGTCTTTGTCCATGAACTAATAGAGTTCTCTATATAGGATTTACAACCTCAATCCTGAGTTTACCACCCATCCACCTAAAATGAATCCAAACCAATATGTTGCTGTTCCAGCTAGCACTCATACGACGGTGACTGGTAGCTCAGGTATTTTAGCAGATCACAACGATTTGGGCATTGTTACCTTGGATAATAGTACTGGCTCGCATGATGGAAGGATACATATGTCGTTTGCATTACCACCCCCAGTAACTCCCGGAAGCGAGCAAAAGATGCAACTTAGGGAGGTATCGCTAGCTCCACAAACTCAACAAAGTCAACAACCAACAGGCAGCGCCTCAATTTCGTTGCTTATCTGCATTAATGGCCAACTGGTTTTTTCAACCCCCTGGGGAGTGGAGTGGCCAACTTGGGATGGCAAAGCGGAGAAAAAGTTTCCGGTTTTCAATGAGAACATATTATATGCCCCGGGAGCCTCAATTACTTTGAGCCTTGATATCATCGTCCCAAAAGGTTGCAAGATTACTATTGCAGCTGTGGGCTTAAAGTTTCTGGCTAAGACGGTCTAGTTCAAAAAGGTCAGTATGAATGGTGACTCCTCTATTATTAGCAGATCGTTAAACAAGAATTAGCGAAATTCTTCGCAGCAGGTGCAATTCGGATGGCAAGTTTCGATTAATGATTTGGGATAGGCTTCTAACTGGGAAAAGGATAGAGCCTCCTACCTTTAGTAAAAGTGTTTATTTTTTTCCCTCCTTGTGCTCCTAGTTGTGCAGAGTTATTTTTTATCTCCCCTTATACTGTAATACACAGGCTGCAGGTGTTCGTATTGTCTTTTACTTCCTTGCCGCACGATTTTAGTCTGCAAAGCATGTCTTCTATACCTGTACTTTCCATGCTGTTATCAAACCAAGTTGACTGACTCAGCTGGAGATGATCTGCGTCACGACCTACGCTCGTAATTCTTTCTGTATACTAGATATCTAGTAACTCTGATAAAGCTTAGAATTTAGGCCGTATACATAAGAAGTTCACCTACTAGCTCTTTAATTCCGATTCCATGACCGTCACCGGCTCCACGTATAAGCTCTTTAACCTCACCCAGGCCGGTGACAAGATCGATATAGCTGAAGTTATTGTGCCGTGAATACTCTAGGAAACAAGATTTTTCTGTTAAGGAGTTGACCCAATTGACTCAATTGTAGGTGCACTGCGAATGCAGAAAGAAATATCGAGCAGAGATTCCATTAAACGTAAATTTCAAGCGATCTAATATCGATAGACCTGTCCATATCTTTTCTGCCTCTATCAAACCTTAAGGCCAAAAATTCACACAATCTCCAAACAAGTTTTCTTCAATAATATGATTTTTTTGCCTTCTATCCTGGTTACAAGGCCAATAGGGGGTGGCACCTAGACTGCGGCATGGTGCGGTTGCGGTTAGTAAGATGAAAACCGCAACCAAACTGCGGTTAACCATGGTTAACCATATCTACATGATTATGCATAGATAAGTATAAATATACAGAGAGGATATATGGGGGTCAGATTTGCCACGTAATTTCGCGCGTTATTATGGCGAAACCGTTAAGCCCTCAATATATCAACCATGGAATCGGGGTCAGATCCTTATATTAGCCTTATAAAGAGTTCGTTATTACATTTCAACCTCCGTCCTTCTCTTGCCGGCAGAAAATCAAATATCAATTAACTATAAAGAGTCCCTAACAAGCTTTTAAAAGAAACTGAGATAGCTAGTACTTTAGGACAGCACCCCCATCATCAGCACCCAGCCCAGGAGACATTCCGCAGTCCTTTTAGTTGGATCAAGGGCTCATTGAATATTGACTGTGGATATTAATAGGCTTAAGTACGGCTCAGTGGACGGGAAGCCCTGTTCTCCACACCCTGTGGTCGTATGTACTTGATTCTATTCACGAATGGATGATATAGGGCTGGCTTACCTGTCTGGTGGAGCATTATGGACCATTTATGAAATAAGGTTAGGTAGACTTCTTTTTATAGTGTAGATATCCAAACATATTTAGGATTTCGAATTAAAATACCATCAGTGAAACAACTTGTGGAGATCCCCTTGGAATACATCGTACCGCTATAAACAAAAGCAGATTCTGGAAAGGTACTATTCATATCAACTCCTATAACATGTGACTGAATTTCAACATATTTCCGTATCGTAATCCATGCCACTAGACCACCTACACATAATACCACCTACCCATGCGCCGTCTGACCAAGCCGGTTCCCACCTTCACTAATATCCCCCGTTCGCCAATCCCACACCTTGCCCCCCTGCTCACATTCATCCAAAAAGGGATGCGAGAAGCTCTTGCCGAAGTTCGCCTTTTGATAGAAGGCGATCGTCTGGTTCGCATCGTTGCCACAGATCGGACCGCACCACTTGGGTTTATACTCATTCCCGTACGGCTGCAGGATGTACTCTTTATAGGCGTAGTCGTAGTCATCTCCTACCGTAGCACTGATATCGCATACGGGAATCGTCCAGAGCCCTTCCATCTTGGTACCCTCGGACCAGGGGTTGGATCCGGAGCTGAAGATTTCCTGCATGCGCTTGTTCCATGTAGAGCTGTCGTAGTCGTTACCTGCCACTTGGTAGGCTTTCACAGATGAGATGATTGCATCCTGTATGTTCCACTCTGTTAGCGATATAATACTAAGGGAAAGAACAGCCACATACCGACGGATTGAGATTCTCCCAAAATGGTCCACTGCCACCAGTCGACTTCAAATAGGGGGGATTGCCCATGCGGTCAGCACCCCAGGGTCTATTGATCCAGCCGTTGTCGGTATTAGTATTGGCAGTGTCCTGGTCGTTGGGGTCCTTCTGCCAATAATACAGATACCACGCCTTGCCGTCGCCATCGCACCACCAGATCAGGTTATCATCTTCCTTGGACCCCGTCTGGCCAATACCCTGGTCCTCGCCGCAGGACGCTCCACCCAGGATGAACACGCGTTGCATGCGCCAGAGGTAATTGATCATGGCCGACTCCATCATATCCATCATCGTATGAAACGTCTTGGTCATATCCAGATCCGACGTGTTCACCCAACGCCCACCCTGCAGGTATTTCCGGATATCTGCCGAGTTGTCGCCGACGCCGTCTCCGCGCATGAGAGCATTGTTCAGATCGACAAAAGCTGTCTCGCCCGCTTGAACAAATTGGCCCATGGCATGGCCCACATCTGCTGCAGTATTGAACGTGATATCCTTCCTAGCAACCACATCTTCAATCAGCATCCATAATAGGCAAAGTGGAGGGGTAAGAGAGAGCCATACTGCGATATAGCGATACTAGCTGCGGTATTTGCGCCGCCAAAGAGGGTCGACACGGACGCGGCAGCTACTGCAAATTCGGGTGCGGCCAGAGCAGCTCCCAGACCAAGAATGGTTCCTATCACATTAAGAACCTCCTTGAGAACGGTCGGGTCCCAGTTATTGTCGTCCCACCAGAAGTTAGTCACCAGGGCATCTTTCTCATAGCTGCCAGCGGTGGCGGCGCCGTCGAACGCCTGCTCCAGCCCCTGAATGTAGCCGTGCAGATTGGAGACGGCCTGGGCGACATAGTACGCTTGTTGGGTATCGTTGCCCAGCCCATTCAAGACGGGGTTACTGCATGGGTTGAGATTGCAGTTGTTCCCGTTGCCGCTGATCTGGCAACTCCAGCTAGGAGCACCTAGAGCCCACTCGCCAAATGCGCCGGTGAAGCCATTGGAGTTCCCAGAACGCTTGTCGGCATGACCGGTCCACCAGCCATCCAGCCATGCGTCTGTGTTTGCGCTCTGCCAGCTCTGCGGAGTGGGATTGTAGTATTGCCCTACACGACCACAGCCAGACGGACCGCCCTGTCGCGCAAGATGACGGTGGCGGTTGTGGGAGTTGGCACCCGAGACCATTTGGGATCCCAGGGCCATGAGGAAAAGAGACTTTGGAAGAGACGTTGGAGCCATGATTGACTCTATGGTAGCGATGAGGTATCGGATTGCAGTCCGAAGAAGAGGGAATGGGCGGGGGTTTTATAGATGGAGCCATGTCGCCTTGATACTACATTTTCACTCGTATGACTTCCCGTCTATCTCACTGCTCTGAGTACGAGACCCATGAAACATGAAACTCCCTAGTGGATGTCCGCCAAAGCTTATCGGAAGACGGCTGCAGAACTGGGTCCGGTGCCTGCATCGGGTCTACAGACAGGTCCGACATTGATGGGGGATCGTGTGCAGATCAGTCGATCGTAATAAATATAGCACCTCTCAACGGGGGGGAAAGAGCGCAGCAAAGGTGTAAGATTGTCAAAGACGAGAATTGACCCACAGTAGTAGAACCTGTCAAGCGTGGTTGCAAACATAAATCTATGCTATGTGTAATGACGGTCTATTCGAAGGCCTCGGGATTTCCTCATTGGATTTGGCCCCAATGCGTCTCCAAAGCCCCAGCTATTACTACCCACTCGGCAAAGCTTAGTGAAGGCTTATTCCCCCGTATCAAGGGGTAGAGGGTGGATTAGGATATATTAAAAGCTTTCGATGGGGTTGACCACCCATGAATCGATGTCGGCGTGTTGTCAAATACCGAAGGTGTCTCCCACCGGTCTCTCCCATGTCATGTTTCATGTGCGAGCTAGGAGCTGCCGGGTGTCACCGTGACTTTGCCACAGGGACCAAGGACTGAGGATAGAAGGATAAAACCTGAATATGGGAAGAAGGACTCAGTGGTTCTGGCCGAGGTAGTTGCGGTGTTAGAAAATTATAGGTGGTGGTACGTTTTATGTGGAAGGGTTGGTATGACGAGAGCCCTGGGTCCTGTGATAGCATTTTGATGGCTTTGCTTGGCTAACACCATGCTTTGGACCATCTTGCATAACTTAGCTCTTTTCCGGGTCCCAAGGATTCTATCTCTTCAAGAGCTGATTCCATTGGGATCAGCTTTACGGTGATGTAGTGGTTTAAAAAGTCGGGGTAGAAGTAGGAAATCGTTCGGCAAGCGAGAACTGTTCACCAGATGGTCAAATACTATGATTCGCAAGCTCTGTTACCAGATTAAGTGGTTTGAACATGTTGAATCGTACTGGGTTGGCGATGTATTTTATGGCCGAGAAATCCAAACCCACTTCCTGTCAATTGGGCCTCTGATTGGATATTCTGAATTATGCATTTGCCTAATTTATGTGCAGTATAAGTTTTTGCATGTCAGAGATTTTTGGCCCCTCTTTTAGGAAGTACACTTTCATTGGCAAAAATTCGCCGGAGGCTGCAAGTAGGGGAGCACTGCAGTAGACTGCATGGTCAAGCCACACTGCGCTATATCCTGCAGAATATACAGGGTATTTGAACCAATTAATAGGTCAGGTGGCTTTTTGATTCGCTATGACATGCTGTTGAAGCTCTCGCAGGCTTACCTTTGCCAGCAAGCTGCTTATCAATGCTAATTACAATATAGTGCCCCCTCAGAATTATATCCCGCAGTCAATTTTTTTACCCTCGCAACACCGCCAAGTCCAGTCCCAATCCAGTCCCCGTGAAACATAGTACATAAACGAGAGTGTGTTATAGCAGAGTAACTTTTGTCTCCAGCAACTTTGACTTCGTCTTAGTTCTGGTTCTCCTTGGAGGCTTCGACGCAGCAGCCCCAGCAGCCCTAGAAATTGTTAGTACCGTGATATTTTCGCCTCGAGATCAGTACTTACCGGTCCACCAGAAGCAGCCATTCCAGCAGCGCACTGCGGCTTCTCCAGCTTGCAGTCAGCGGTGCAGACCTTCACATCGGGCTCGACAGCTTTCATGCAGCAGCCCCAGCAGCCCTGAAAAACGTTACTACCATGATTTGCTGAACTCGAAGAATAATTACTTACCGGTCCTCCCGAGGCAACCTTTCCGGAAGTGCACTGGGGCTTCTCAGCCCGACACTGGAGAGTGCAGACTTCCAATTCTTCTTCGGCCTGTTCGGCCTCTTCGACCTTATCAACACAGCATCCCCAGCAGCCCTGAATAATGTTAGTACGGTTCTTTTCTCCACGGCAGAAAATCGCCTACCGGGCCTCCGGAGGCAACCTTTCCGGCAGCGCACTCCGGCTTCTCCGGCTTGCACTGGAGAGTGCAGGTTTGCACAGTCTCTTTGATCTCTGCGGGCTGATCCACGCAGCATCCCCAGCAACCCTGTAACATGTCACTACCGTGAACTTTCCCATCTAGGGATAGATACTTACGGGTCCGCCAGAGGCAATCTATTTGGATTGTTAGTATAGGCGCAGATGTGATGGAAGATAGAGAGAATAACGTACCATTCCAGAAGCACATTCCGGCTTCTCGATCTTGCAATCGAGGGTGCAGGCGTTCTGAGGCAGCGCAACAGCCGTCAGGGCAAGCAGAGCGATGGAAAGGGCACGAAGCATTTTGAAGGATTGAGAGTGTTGGATTTGGGATGAAGTTTGAAGTTTGGAGTTTGGAAGTCTGGTCTGGATGCTTTTGAACTTGCTGTCTGAAGCTTGCTTGAAATCTCCATGAACGAGGTGATCAATCTCGATATTTATACACGAATCTGAAGGCCCCTTGCTCCGGATATCCTCGGGGAATCAAATATCAAAATATCCATTGCATTCCGCTCCTGGTCGCGGCAACGATGTACGTCTTGCCTAGCTGCTTCTCATCGTGCCATCATTATATAATGGATTGTACTGGCGATGCTGGTACATGGTCCATGGTAAGAGGATACATTCGGGAGACTCGGCGAGTCCGTTCTCATCGGTCCGGTCTAGATTTTCACTAGGGGGCTTAGACCACCCGATGCTTGCTGCATGGTTCGGTTATCGGCCGGGGTTCGAACCCGTTGAATCCTACGCTGTGGAAAAGCGCCCGGCTAACGGGGCGGGCGGAGAATGTTCCCCTTGCATATTGGCCTTGCCACTTCGGGACGGACCTGAGGGCACACGGAAGGTGTTTATGCATTTGTGCTTATTCTGCTGTGCTGGCTTTTCTTTGCTAACAGCTGCATTGGCAAACACCCAACATCCTGTGTAAGACTATTCGAACTCTCTAATACCTAGGTACTCAAATCAAGATACGATTCTTGTGCAAATAATCCTCAGACGGCAAGGGCTCTTTCTTAGAAAGACCGTGCATTGTGGGAACGCATAAACCCAACATATCCTGCATTCAGACGCTAGCTAGGTGGTATACTATTAATAATAAGATTTACGTTAGTACAGGAACCAGAACCAGAACGAGAATGAAGCAGTAAAGCAAAGTCTATCCCGCAGAACGCCGCTGGAGACCTGGAGACAACTACTGGGCATTCCGACCTTGCCCGCCACCCACCTAGCAGCCCATCTCCTAGTATAACTAGTTCGGGCTAAAACGGTCCAGAAGCCGACGAATCTGGCTACTGCGGAGGATCGATTGATCTACCAAGCAGTTAATGGACAAGAACACGGGCTAGACAGGCGTGCGCGGTAGCCGCAAGTGCAGCACCTCCTGGAGTCAGGGTCTGATCGTTCGACCTGGTGGCCTGTTCGCAAAACCTGCAGCTCCAATTGGGGGTGTCCCCCTCCTTTTCGACATCATGGGCCTGGGATCGTGCCGACTTCCGCTTGAATTTCGAGGATGTTGAGGGGATATTGGTTGAGGGGTAGGCGACCAGTCAGTGTTGTAGTATTGCAGACTTGGAGAAGCGCTGAGTCAGTCACATTTGATTTTTCGCCTCTGGGGGCTTTTCTACATTTCCACTTTAGCAAATTTTCATTCCTTCTCGGAGGGACAGACAACACGGGTGGAGGTGGGCAGACTATTAGGTAAAGGAAAGGCATCCCTGGAGAAACCTGCATGGCACTTGAAAATCCAAACGAACAGGGGACGAAGATCCCCCAAGTGGGGTTATTTGTCATCGCCACTGGTCCATGGCCATCAACAGGCGTAGAACATTCTCGTTCGGCCTCTAGTTAGTAGCTAGCAACATGCCACTTGCCAAGTTGCCACTAGAAACGAGGGTTGACAGCATCTGCTGTATACCTTGAACCCGATCTATTTATTCTACTCTACGTGTCAGGAGGTGCTTCCACAAGATAATTCTGCCACAATTCATAAGTAAACAGCTCTAAAAGCCTTCATGAAGACTGAAGAGCATAGCATTCACACATGGAAAAAGAAAATCTGGTCTGTGAGGATCGCCCGTCACCCTCGGGCGGGGCCGCCATCGGTCCGTGGTTAGTTCGGAGTTAATCCAATATGATGTTGTACTCACTATACCTTGATTGTTTATGTGGATGCATCTGGTGTGACAAAAGGATAGGTTTCAAACAATCTCGCTGGTAGTCTCACGGCATATCGCCTGTGCAAGTGGCTAAGTTTCATCGTGGTCAGCAATACTAGATTCTCCCAGTCTATGCTCAAGATGGGTTGTCTTCTCTCTAAGGCCTTTTGAGGTTCCCGTCAGTATCGGCGAACTAGGCATCGAGTAAGCAGCCACGCCACATATCTTGATACCGGTTAAATAGGTGCCCTGGCTCGGAATTTCGGGCTATGAAATTATGGACATAACAAGCTAATACCGTAATACCCACGCTTGCCAAGTATAGCCTTCCCAATTCAACTGCATGTCCTAACTATCCATCCTCTGCCTCATCTACCTCATCTCCTCAACCCCTACGTTGCTCCATCCAGTCTCCCCGTCTAGCAACTGCACCCACACGAAAGACACCCTCCCTTCCCGCACGCATACGTTCTAGTTCCGCAGTCTTGCCACCTTGTACACTTAATCCAACCGCCTATCCCGCCCTTCGTCGCTGTCCAGCACCATTCGCCTATATTTGTGTTCCCACAGGCCTTCCAACAATACCCCCCAGCGCAACCATACGGCGCTTCCCTTTTGCATCCCCGTTCCCGAAGGACGCCGGGGCCGTCCGCGCGGGCCTCCACGGCGCTGGTGTCTTCGTCCACCGTGTCGTCGTAGAACGAGTCATCCACATCGTCGAGCGGCGCCAGCGAGGCGCCCTCAACGGGCCGGTTCCGACCAAGTGGGTGGTCCAGGCATTTACGGACGTCGCTGGGGGCCACACCTACGGGGAGATCGGCGGGGTCGACGGTCATGACGCCGAGGTCGCCGCATTCAGCGACGAGGTTCTCCTCCGCGGCTCGCTGGGTGAGGGTCAGCGCTGCGGAGAGGGCGACCATGCTGATAATGGTGATGGGGAGCTTCATCGAGGATGCGGCTGCTAGAGACGCTGGAAAGTAAGTTTGTTTATCGAGGTGGGGAGGGGAGAGGAAGCAGAAGAGGGACTAAGGGGACAAGCTACCGGTTATAGATGAAATATGTGCTTTCTTAGGCAGGTAGGAGGACTGGATATCAGATTGTGATGTTCTAAAAAAAATATAGACCTAGCTGGGCCTATCTTGGATGGATTGGAATGATCTTATCTTTTATGCCTTTTCTCGTAAAGAACATATGGGACAGGTTTTGGTCAAACCGAAATACTTGTGATTTCTTGATTCTTCTGAATTTATGCAAAGCAGGAACTGCAAACAGTGCAAATTCTTTAGTGGAAGGTTCCCTTATTCGCTTTTATTTATAGTCAGATTGCGTACTTCCATAGAAAAGAGCGTCTATATCCAAAAGACGATACTACCATCCCCACCCCATGGACTCCCGTCTCCGTTGGACTGATCACCGGACTTGATCCTCGTCTCGATAAGCAGAACTTTGAGGAGGAAGAGCGCTGGCGAAGCCGGTGGCCGTGCAATCCATGTAGAGTAAAACTGGCGCGATGCAGCTAGGGAATGTCCGCCTAGGTCTCGTGGTAGATGGATAGCCTTTAGCAGCTGACTATTCATTCTGGTATGTTCACTTACCCTAGGCTATATAGAATAAGGTTTATTCAGTAGCATACCTGCCTCTTAAAGGTCTTGCGCCGACATAAACTGGATATTGAGCAAAGGCCAGTAGCCTCCCCAGAGCTAGGCAGGTTATCTGTCAGTCCGGTATCTGTGTTTAGTCTCTGCAATTGGTTCTATACCCAAGTACCTTGCACTATCTCACCCATAGCCTCGACAGCTCCGAATATCTTTGTGGTGGCACCTTGATTTGCCGTGGTGAAATCTCAATCCCGCGATCCAGTCATCTGGGATGTCAATAGAGCAACCACCCCACAAGGTCCCCAGATTGAAATAAGCTCCCTAAGAGAGATCCCCGACCGACTAGGCAATACCATTGGAGAGAATGGCTTCTTCCCCGCTCCAAGGTTGTGCTGATCTGGAGCATTGACTACCTGTTCGTAATCCTGGAGTTACATCGACGAGGACGCCCTTGCGAAAGTGGGCGATCTATGTGAACCAGATACGACAGTCTCCTCAGAGACGACAGGATAAAACGTCACTGACTGCGCTCCATGACCCAACTGAAAGGGAGAGTCCCTTTATCCATTCGAGATGCCCTGTGCTGTGACTAGGCAGCAAGCAAAGACTAGCAACCAATCGGGCTGTGCAAGGCAACCTTCGACCACGTCTCCTTTTCTCTTGGCTGTATAAAGAAGCAAGAAGCAGAGACTTCCCAGCATCCCAGATTAGCCCCCGTTACTCAAGAAAACCCCTTCCAGTATTCCTACGTCAGTTTTAAAGGTAAAACAGACCCCCTTCCTTCCCACATTTCTCTCCCTAGGACTAACTACTACGCCACTCGATAAAATAGATCAACTGCATAATGAAACCCCTCCCCTACGTCTCCCTCCTCCTCGGCGTCTCTGCGACTGCCCTCGCTGGTCTGGGTCCAAACGCAACCCCCGACGAGGTCGCCGCGGCCGAAGCCCTGTGCGGGTCCATGGGCGTGTTGAGGGTCGACCCGGAAACCCTGCCCGAGGGGGTTACGATGGCCGACGTCCGCCTGTGCGCCGAGCATCCCCTCGGCCCCAACGCGTACCCGGGCTCAAGTGATGGGGTATTCACCAAGCTCCGTCGGTTCCTGTCGCAGTGGATATTTTGAGGGACGGCCTTGTTAGGTAGTCATGTCTGTGCTGCGTGGTGGGAATGGAGATATATGATTTCGGTTGATGTTGATGTTTTGAACAAGTTTGATTGGGAAAGTCTAGGTGCAGGGACAGATCATCTAGCTACTGGACCGGGTCCTCCTTTCCCAAAATTCTATGCCAAGACCCGCTGTCTTGATGCTTGGCGAGGGCGAGGGCGAGGGCGCAAGGCTGGATTCTAATCTCCCAGGTCCGTCATGTCTCCAAGCGACCTGGGGTCTCTGCACAGCTCAACGGATGTGAAGGATAAAGCTCGATCAACCCATATTATTTATAAATGCACAGAGGAACCGGAATTCACGACGACTATCTACTGCGAGTCAGTCTTGGCTCGGAGCTCTGGGTGGTGTCGCTTTACAAACCTCGCTGATGAACTGCCTTCGGTAAATCTCAGTCCGTAGCCCTGACTCGAGCAGAATTTCCGGATCAACGTGGCTTGGTAGTTGTTGCGCTCCTATAATCGAGGCTTCGGGTGTAGGTTCGACTCCTACAAGGCGACTTAGTGACCTACTGTTATAGCGTTGTTATGGTCACTCGAACAACAAACCTTGGAGTACAATCCTCCTGCAAGCATTAGTGACGCGATCCCATATTTCAAGAAGGGACGAGAGGCCATTGAAAAGAAGGTTGGCGAACGCGATTGACGTGTCTATTGACCAAGCCATCTTCGCTGCCTTTGAGTGAAGAATTATCCATTCTTATGGAGTTACGGTCTTGAAATCCCCCTTATATGTCCCATGTCAAACCAGATTCTGTATTTCAAATGGAAAGGGACTATCGGTGAGAATCAGATTGTGGTGACAGCCTATGGGATAAACGGTACTTTTGTACACAAACCAGAATATGGACAGGCACTCCTGCTGATCTCCTGAGGCGGTGCTCGTAAACCAGATTTTAGTCTCGTCGAATCAGCGCACACGAGGTGACCGGGGTATAGATCATATCCAATTTATAAGGCGCCAACTCTCCCAGGCAGCTTCTTTACTTCTAAAGCCCTCCCAGCCTCGCACTCTCTTACTTTATAATGCCCAAAAAAGCACCCCGAATTCCGGACCAGATATGGGACCAACACAAAGAAGCGATCGTCGCCTTTTATTCCACGAATACATTAGACCGAACGATCAAATATATGGTCGAGGAATATGGCTTCCAAGCTAGGTACAAAACCCACCTTCCTTTGGCGACTCCTGTTCTGAATCTGAGCTCTAACGTTACCGTATGGTTTCTAGTAAAAACCAATACACCGATAAGCTGAAAATGTGGGATATAAGGAAATACCACCCCGGGAGCGACTGGGCGATCATTCAATCCACGAAGCGAAAGCGAAGCCAAATGGGCAAAGACAGCGACTTTGAGGTCCGTGGCCGCAAATACACAAAGAGAGAGACCGAAAAGGAAATCGCACGGCATCTTCCTTTGGGGCGCGAGTGGTGCAGTTCAGACGCCGTGCTCCCCGATTATATCACCGTCAGTACTCCCCCGGCAGAGACAACTGCACTGCCAGGCTTATATCGGGCTTTCCTTCTTCGTGACCTTCCTTCCTACCAATGGACCCAGGCGATGGACACTATTTGTAAGTCTCTCCCTTCATTTCTCACTCATCCATATTCCACTACCGCCCTCCTATCCTTGCTTTGAGGGAGGGTCAGCATTGACTGAAACTAACGAGATACCTAGTTCCAGGAGGAATCGGAAGGCGTATCCCGCAATCAACTCCTGCTACTTCACTTGAAATTGCAATGAGAGAGTTTGCTCCTCAATCCGATCACGATCTACCACGATTACGTGCAGGCTATTATCTTGAGTTTAAGCCTAGCAACGACCTTAATATATATCTTCCACCCGACGACCGAGATACTGAAGATTCCTCCACCAATGTCCAAAGGCGACGGCGGGATAAGTCTCCTTTTGGCGTCATTAGGGCCTTCATACAACGATTTGTCTTTCTGTCCGTCAACAATCTCCTCGGCCAATTGGAGTTCAATGAGGTCTTCAACTGGATCATAGAGAAAGGTGGCACGGAGATTCTCATGTGTCTCTGTCGTCTTCAGTCCCCATCTATGAAAGTGTTCACAAGGAAGGTCCTCTACAGTGCTGTCGCCTCCGGCAATATACCTATTGCTCGCAGAGTTCTTCAGTGTGGAGTTCGTCTGCAGACTGATGATCTCTCTCAGCGCCAACGTTGGGCCAAGTGTCTCTCCGAAGCGTTCTACGGTGGGCACGAAGCTATGGTCGACCTACTTTGCAAGGCAGGGGTTCACCCTGAGGTGAAGTCGCGGTGGCGGGAAGTTGACTGGGACATGCGACTCCCGATTTTACGTACATTGTTTGCCTTCGGTGCTGATCCAGAAAGATTCATCATAAACGAGGAGGCTGGATTCCCTTTAATCGATGCCGCACTCAATGGCAGTCTCGAAGCCGTACAAATGCTTCTAGATAGAGGAGCTCGACTTGATATTTTCCTTGCTGAGTATTATGGGACTGCTCTACAAGCTGCTGTTTTTCGTGGGCACGCCGAAGTGGCCAAATATCTCATTCAGCAAGGAGCGGCTGTCAATGTTCCCTGTGCCCTACCCTATGTCCTGAATATACCATATTACGATTACGTGCTAATATCTCTCCTTACGCCTGTTCAAATTGCTGCAAAGACAAATAATGTGGGTCTTCTCGAAACATTGCTCCAACACGGAGCATCTGCGACGGCTTGCCCAGCCTCCAAACATCCTGATATCGAAGGTTATCTCCGTTCTCAATATTATCGTCACTGGATCCGCCGATCAACATATCATCAGTATATCACCGAGCAAATGGTGTACACTGCCCTGCAATACGGAGCTCTAGCCCAAAATTTGGAAATAATCACACTTTTGCTATCCTCTGGGGCTCCTCCAGACTCCCGCGTCGCACCTGATGTAGGCGACACACCATTGCAAATGTCCGCAAGATTGGGCAATGTTGAAATGTTTCAACTGCTTTGGAGCTGGGGCGCCGATTCAAATGCCCCCCCTGCCGCCTACAATGGGCGCACTGCATTGCAAGGGGCAGCAGAGAGCGGAAACTGGAAGATTTTGTCGATGCTTCGGCAAGCTGGCGCGCAGATAAACGCACCAGCAGGAACAGAACGAGGTATGACTGCATTGCAGGCCGCCTGTTTGAATGGCCATTCGCTGATAGCTGGACTTTTGCTTGCTGGTGGGGCGGATTTAAACATGAACCCATCGTCGGTGGCGGGCTTCACACCTCTCCAGGCAGCAGTCGTGCACGGCGACATAGGACTTGTGAGAGATTTGATTAGCTTTGGGGCAGATATTAACGCCCCGGCAACAAAGGGGGGCATGACTGCTCTTCTGGCTGCTATAGACCACGAATCTCTACCACTTCTGGAGTTACTGCTGAAGAATGGTGGGGACGTCAACTCAACCGGAGGGTGTGAGTTCATGTGTCCTCTTAGTGAGGCGGCTGATCGAGGCTGGCTGCAGGGGGCAGAACTTCTTTTGTCCTATGGTGCAGATGTTCATGGCATTCCATTGTGCAATGAAAGTGGGATATGCTCATTAAGCCCTCTGGGCGCGGCTATTCCTAATACGAAGATTATGGAACTATTCTTACGACATGGCGCCGATGTTCTTGCACCAGTTTTTAATGATAATGACTACCAAGGCGCACTGATGTACGCGTTAGACGCGTTATACGGGTTAGACGAAATATCAGGCCTTGAAGTCATTGATCTGCTTCTAGCAAAAGTTCCCGTCTTACAAATGCATCCTGGATGGGAAAAAGCACTTAAAATCGTCCTAGAATACGGTATGCATGATAGCGTCTGCCAGCGGATATTTGAGAAAGTTTTCTCATTGCCACCGTTTCTTCGTCGCAAAGCAACCCAGAAGGCATGGAATACTCTGCCTGTCTTATACGATTACCCGGATGATGATGATGAAATTTTGATGGAGCGTATTGAGAGTCTTATAAAATCAGGGATATCTTTAGACTCTCACGCCGAGGATGGAAGCACTCTTCTTCAGCGCGCGGTTTTCCGTGGCTGGGAGAAGTCCTGTTCTTTCCTTATCAGCCACGGCGCTGCCGTTGACATACCTGCAACCAAAGGACAGGGTACACCTCTTCAGGAGGCTATCAAGGAGCACCGTATCAACATTGTCAATGTTTTACTAGATCGCGGAGCAGATATAAATGCCCTCCCAGCAGAGGACGGCGGGGTCACTGCGCTCCAGGCGGCGTCCATCAACGGAATGTTTGAGCTTGCTGTCCGGCTTCTTGAACGTGGAGCGGACGTCTCGGCGCCAGCTGCGCCATGCAACGGGAGGACCGCAATTGATGGCGCAGCAGAACGTGGCTATTTCGATATGGTCCGACTTCTTTTGAACGCTTATGGGGATGACGTAGATCTAGAGCCGGTACGTCGTCAGGCGGCGGGCTATGCGGAGAAGGAGGGTCATATTGAATTGTGTGAATGGTTACGTGGGCAGACGACTGGTTAGCTTTGTTGTTTTGTTGCATCGTTATTTGAATATTTCGGATTCTTTTTCAGTCTATATATAATGGCTCAAGGGTTTGAATAGCAAGAAGTTCTTGCAGCACTATTATCGATATTTACACTATATTGGCAACTATTTATGGTAATTATGCATGGTATAAATAGTCAAACATGTTGCATTTTGATCAATGTTTCGAAGCTCTAACACTGCATAAAGATAAGCTGAATAACATAGAGCAATCAACTCTTCATTGATATTAAATCGATGGAGATAACGTTGTTAGTTTATTCAGCGCTTTAGTTATTTCTACCAAGCCCTCGTTCGGCATGCCAGCTATCAATTTTAGGTAGGCTAGGATATACGTACGCCTCCTAGCCGGTTATACTAACTATAGCTCCGAAAAGATAATTTTATATAGATACAGCAATATCCCGGATTCTTTAACTAATCACCGCAGACACCTTGGTAATATTTTCATATCCTAGACGAAGAAAAGCAATCAATCGGGCAGATCTATATGCGCGGGTTGCATCTTTGCATGCCGTATTCAGTGCTGATCGATCCGCTTTTGCTTTCCTTATTATGATAATAACGTAAGTGGGAAGAATATCGAAACCTTGCAGTCACTGCTGCAGGATAGGAAGTACTACACCGCTGATTTTGTGCTACCTTTCAGCTGACAGACCTGCTTAATGTACTCCATATAAAGTCAAGTTCCCGAATAACTTTCACTCGATTGTTTTTCTTGCGATGTTCTTCCTTTCTTCCTTCCTCTTTTTTTCTTCTTTTTTTCTTTTCTGCATTTCTCTCCGCTTCTCAGATCATCTCTTCTGTTGAACTTCGAAGCAATGGCACAAGTTTGATGTCAACCCTGACCTTAGAGGGCCAAAAAATTCACAGTAACTTGTCATCATCTCCAACCACATTTCTAATAGCACTTGTGAGCCGCCCAGTTTGGTTAACGCCGAGGCCCGTCGAGAAATGGATAGAACCGAGCCAGATATTTCAGAGGGGCCGGTCATTTATCAACGGTCAAGAACTCTGGCATTATGAAAGCCCCCTGAGGAGAATGCGTCAGGAGTACAGTTCAAGTTGCTTGGTTCAAAATGATCGAGGCTACATATCTTCCAGTGATCCGCTCATCATCTATATTGAGGGCTTTCTTTCACTCTGAGCTTGCAGAGTCGATAACACTGCGAGATCATTCGATTAGTGCAGAATCGAGGAATACATTATCCCGACCCTCCCATCAATCCCCTTGAGGTTCCAGATAGGTCAATCACAATCAATCAAATAAAATAACCAAATCAAGTGAATCGTAGGTGATAGACACCTAATCGACAAGGAAAAAGGATCCAAAAGCCCCATCCCTCTTCCCGGCAGGAGATCTCACAAGAAGTCGAATCGAAAAGACTACCTTGTATAACCAAGACGGAAAGATAAGCAACGTCTCATCTATCGCTTAACCTCACAGAACCACAAAAGAGTACAGTCAGTCGCCATTATATATGTATACTCCAAAGATAGCCAGCTAGCTAGGCACATAATTGGACAGATAGATATAGATAAGCAGATAGATACGTAGATGAGGAAGGAAGGAAGCGATGACACGTCACGCCACGCCACGCCAATGATCGGATCAATATAAATCAAATACCTAGAAAGAAAAAACACCTTTCGCCTTGGTTGCAAGCTTGCCGGAGCTTGCCCTTACCCTTGCCCTTGCCGGTTTCCGTTCCCGTTCCTATTCCCATTGCCTGCTCTTGTGACGACGCCAGATAGATATATGGATAGATAAGTCAAATGACACGAAGAAGTAGATATAGAAGCCCAGCCGGTCTGACAGATCTTCTTGATATACTCCGTAAAACTCCATTCCCATGAGACAGACAGACAGACAGAAAGACGGTTTAGTCCAACGCCGGGAAGATGCGACAAGGCTGTAGGGATAACGGATCGGGTATTAACAAAAGGAGAGGAGAGGTGGTGGTTTCGGTAGTTCGGTAGTAGAGGAGAAAAGCAATACTGGTCGCATCAGGCTCCGTCAATCGCATCTGTCTCGGCATCGTCCGATCTGTCTCCTAGCAGTGAATTATGTAGCCGGCGTCCCGATCCGTATACCATCTCCAGCAGCTTGGCCTTTTGTTTCTCCCGGACAGATCGTAAATAATCGTAACTGCCCTCCAGGCCTCGGATCTGTCCGTCTATCACGGCTTCCACCGGTCCAAGCATTTGACCGTTGCTTCGGCCATTGTGGGGGTCCCCGGCACCAAGGAAGTTCGAAGAGTCGTTCGGTCGGACAAGGGGGCTGACGAGCTTGCGCCGTAGCGTCTCGAGGTTGATCTTGAGAGACATAAGACGGCCGCGATGGTCCATGAGCAGGTGTTTGTTGGCGACGGTGCGGCTGCGCACGCTGGCGAGGAGTCGCTTGTTCTTTTCGTATTTGCGCACAACCGCGGCGTTGGGCCCAAGTACCCGAGTCCAAAGAGAACTGAGCATCTCGCCCTCTGCTCGTTCCTGGGCGTCCGACTCGCGCACGACTGTGCGCTGGAGATTGAGGAACTGGCGATCAATGGATTCGAAGAGCAGGAAGAGGGACGCCGAGTGAGTCAGTTCGCTGTTGATAGACTCTTCCAGCACGGAGAGGAATTCCGTAAAGGTGCGCGAGAGGGCAGCGCGCGTGCGCTGGCCAGACGTTTGGCCAAAGAGAGCGGTGACTACGTGCCCGAACGTCGTGGGAGTGGGAGAGCTGGCCAGTTCTCCCCCGCCGTCGTCACTGGGGACAGCAACTTGCTCGAGCGGACTGAGCCGTGATAACATCTCGTGCACATTGTCAAAGAAGATCGTCGGCAGCCCACTCGGCGGTTGCGATGATATCGTTTCTAGCTCTCGCTTGGCCCAGTCCATGACAATCAAGATGGAATCCACGTCGGAGTCCACGTTGGCAAAGAAGCGCGTCAGTTCCATCGAGAGTCCTTTCAAGGATTCCGATAGTTCGTCTAGCTGGTTTACGATGATTGGAGCGCTTGTCATGTTCGTGCTACGCACGGATTCGCTCAGATCCCAGACGGCGACGCCCGTCTCCTGCAGGGTGCCGATCTGCTGTACCCCGTTCTCGGAGTAGTAGATCAACGGTTCGAACGACCGCGCGAAGTTGGACAGCTTCACAAGATCGGGAATCGCCTGCGGGTCATGGGGCAGAAACAGGGCGCGGAAAAACATCACGGAGAACACCGCGACCACGAAGGATATGGTGGTGTTTGATTTACAGCTGGTCATCCAGTCGATCCATGATCGAGCATACTTATAGCATGCGACAAACGGCTCGCGTTGCTGGACTTCTGCGCGCACGGCAAAGCGGATATCTTGAATAGAAGGCCCACTCGTTAGTATCCCGCCCCAGCGTACTGGACAGGGTTCAAACCGAGATCAAATAAATCAAAAAAAAAGCCTACAATTGCTTATGTTGTTCTCCGACTGGAAATCCAGTCCGTCCGGGTTCGGGCTGGTCCTGGATGCCGGCGCCGGCGGGCCCGGGCTTGGTGATCGCCCTTTCAGCGGCGAATCCGTGTCGCGAGGCAGTGGCACATTGGCCGCGAGCGTTGCCACCCCGGTGTCTGCGGACGTGCTTCGTTGCACCGCCGTCGTGCCCTCGAGCGCGTCCTCATACTGAGGGCTCGCCTCGCGCGATTGCGACGGGCTCAGTCCCACCGTCGGCTTCAACCCCAGCCGGTCACGGTCGATTGCGCGCGAATACGGTTGATGGCGATACCACCCACTGCCCTGGACGTAGTCGTATCGGCGAAACCCCGGAGGCGACCAGCGCTCGGCCTGCGGCGTGACGTCCTCATCCTCGGGGTCGGAATCCTCGGAGCGAAAGCCGGAGTGCTGGGACGGCAGACCGAAGACGGGCGACCTATGAGAATTGCTGGCATTCTCGAAATCTTCCAGCGACGCATCCAGAGACGGATGGTCATCAAACACGTTGTCTAGCTCGTCCAACATGGCGGACGGCGTTGCGCGCGGTCTAAAAGAAGACGTTAAGGTCACTTCACTTGGCGCGCAGTCAAGGCGACCACTGGAGGACAGAGCCAGCCTGGTTTGGAGAGTGCAGAAACGGTAGAAGAGAGGGTACGAGGGTGCTGGAGGGGTCAGTCGCAAGTTGCGCCAAGGTTCGGCGGGATGAGCAGTAGTAGTAGTAGTAGTCGCAATGCGCGATCGGCAGCAACGCGGGGATGCGGGCGAAGATATACGCAGCCCAAGCAGGCAGGTCAGGAACAAGGGGCCAGCAAGACAGATGGAGGGACGCGATGGAAGGGGAGGGACCGGGAATGCGAGACATAAGAGAAGAAGGGGTTGGTGCCTGAGGAAGGACGAAGTGGACCGACTAACAAGGTCGCGACAAGTCACTCCTTCGTTACGGCGGCGCCTGCATTAGACGGCCAGCAGCCAATCAGTCCCGTCTTGAGGACGCTGGGTTAGTAGGTAGGTTAGGTAGGTTAGGTAGGTTGCAGAGCGCGAGGCACAAGCACGAGAGCAGGAACGAGTACAAGACGGCCGAACAATCCGTTGTTTAGATTTCTGGGGTTTGTTTGTTTATCTGTTTGCGGACTAGAGGGAATCTTGGACCCGGGGGAGTTCTTTGTCTGGGTGAATCCAGGGAGAAGTTCGGAGGTACCGGCGAGAGGCGAAGGTTGAAACCCCTCGGCTTTTATCCAGGAAGAGGGTGGCTGGGCCAATGGGCGGTGTCGCGGTCATGTGCCCCCCCCGTGATGCGCACTACGGCCGCCCGTAGTCGCCAGTCCGGTGTTGGTTACAGGCTGTTCCTGCGACGGTGGTCGAGACCCGATGGAAAGAACACAATGGAACACATGGACCAGATGGAACAAGCAAAGTTGAGAGTTTCATTCATTACGGCCGCCTCTGTCCGGCAGCTCAAAATACACAAAGGGCAGAACACACATGATCGTCAAGGGGGAGTAGTAGCGCATTAGAACACAAAAGAGCAACGTCGCGCCAAGTAGTCCGCTGTCTCTCTATCTTATCCGCAAAGTTCTCGGGCGCGCAACACACAAAGGAAAACCAGATCTATTGCGAGTAAACACGGTAGCAAGTAATAGTACATGCCCTGTCCGTCGGCCTGGCGAGCATTCCACGGACGGGGTGGAGAAGGGAATTTTGGCTTTTATCGGATCGACAGAAGAAACATTTAAGCAGTGCTCTCCTTGAGGTAACTGAGCGAGAAAAATCAGGTTAGTATATGATGAATGACGATCGCAGACAGCTGGATAAGAAACTTACGTGATGAGGTCGTTCCTCTCCTTGCCCTTCTTGAGACCACCGAAGGCCATCTTGGTTCCGGGGATGAACTTCTTGGGGTTCTCGAGGTACTTGAACAGAGAGTCCTCGTCCCAGGTGACGCCGGCCTGCTTGTTGGCGTCGGTGTAGGCGTAGCCCTCGGAGGAACCAGTCTTACGACCGAAGAGGCCGTTCAGGTTGGGGCCGACCTTGTGGGGACCGCCAGCCTCGACGGTGTGGCACTGAGCGCAACGGGTCTGCGGTTCCGGTTAGTCAGTCGCGTCCTCCTGACCGAAATCCTCACGAGGAAATTCAGGGGATTCAGAAATTTAAAAACTCACCTGGAAGAGCTTGGCACCCTTGGCAGAGTCACCTGGAAGCGTCGCCTTGTTAGCTTCCTGTTTGGCCTTTTCGGCAGCCTCGATCTCCTCCTCGCGCATGTGCAGCGTGGTGATAAAGCAGAAGGTGTCCCAGCTCGTCATTTTGGCAATAACCGCTAGTCTTTGTGTGTAGAATGTGGTGGTAGGGAAGAGTGCAGGAGTTGTGACAGATCCAGAAAGTGCAAACGCTGCAGAAATGCCGCTGACGGGATGATGGTGATATAGTGACGAGAACCCGGAAGGTCGCAGTACCAGGGCTGGAGGTAAACAAAAGACTCGGGGGAACCCTCCAGCGCTAGCAGAGCGGTACCGGGCAGTCACTGTCTCTCCCAAACGAGGACATTGCAAGCGCTGCAGGGAATGATTGGGGGTTCGCCCCCCGAACACCAGCCGGAGGACAACAGAAGGGGAGGATCATGCTTACCGGGAGCGAAAGAAGCTTCCTTGCCCATTGTGAATATAGAAGGAGTCTAAAGGGTAGAAAGAGAGAGGTAAAGATGGACTGTACAAGAAGGGAGATCTAAAAGGGTCCCAAAAAAGAGCAGCGGTCAATTGAGAGTGAGAATGAAGTGAGCAAGAGAAGAAAAAAAAAAATGCGATCGCCAGAATTTGTACAGGGAACGACGAGCGCCGCCGTTTGCCCCCGTCGGCTCCCGTGATCCGGGCCCTGGCCAATCAGCGTGCCGATGATTCAGCGACGGACGGGCGCCTTCGGGATGGCCTTGGCCGGGGTCTGTTTTGTGGACTGATTCAGGTTTCTGGGTATACACGCCTTTCTGCCCTCCTGTCTCCTCTCAAGGCTCGGTGGTACCGCAGACGCCTGTGTACGACCGTACATGCCAGGACTCTGCATTGTCCTGATCCCAGCATGGCCTTACCCAACCATGACACCATACCGACCGGCTGTCCCTGAATGACCTCATGGCGCGCTCATCCTGGAACCGGCAAAACGGATATTAATAGTCGCCTCGCCATTGGCTGCTTTCGCGCTCATCCGCTCTGCCGGTCCGGAGGCCTTGGGGCCTGAGGCAGCAACCGCGTCACCTTCGGGTCTCGATCGGGATCTCTCGGTACCGTCGAGCCTCTGGCATGTGGATCCGTCTGCTCTGAGTATAGAGTAGATATAGATATCAAACAGCAACCTTGAGACAAAGGACCTACACATGGTTACTCGCGCACTGATCCGACTGTACGGAATAGTCGAGGACACAAACGCTCCATACGGAGGAACAGCTGGGCTGTTCCTCCAGCCAATGCATTCTATGAACATTGCGGTTGAACACAGACAAACCGGGGTATGCTAGCTACTCTAGCCAACACACTAACGAGAATCAGCGGGTACCTGTTCAAGGAAACGTAGGACTTCAGCCTCACGAAACGAATAGATCCCCGTATCGAGTATATGGTCCGTCTCAAACCCCAACCGATACACCACGGCGCCCGCACCCAGACAGGAGACATATTTATTCAACTGTTTCCTGGTATTCTTCGCCAGGAACGGGTTATCTCGAAAGCCGAAGAAATTCTTGTACTCGATCCAGTGGCACAATTGGCCCTCGATCGACACCGGCTGCAGGAGTCGAACATCGGGCGTGGGAAGCAGCTTCAATTCATTCTGCTCCGTCTCTGTCAGGAACTGGTACCCCGACTTTCGCATTCGATCAATGAAACACCCCTCTGCCAACCGTGCCTCCTTATCCTTCTGCATTTCGAGCTTCTGCGTCTCAATCTTCCCTTCGGGTGTATCGTCATGAGGTAGTAGTCGCAGTGCCGCTCTGATGAGCGCCTCGACAATCGCACGGTCCAATCCCGTATTGACATGTCGTAGCAGCATATCCACGTCTGGGTTTTGAAACCGGCGACGACACGCCATCCTGAACACAGGAGTGATCAGCTTCCGGGATATCCCAATGTATGGGGTAGTTAGATCGCTAATCGTCGCACCGGTCATCAATGATCTTGTTTTGCTGGTTGTATTTGTGCCTCGAGTGTAATGTCTCGACTTGTCGGGGTGCAGACTAGAGGGCGGGCTATACTTCGTACGCGAGCGATGGTTCTCTGCGCTGTCCACATGCTCTTTCTGTGAGTGGCTTGAGGGTTTGAAAGGTCTTTGACGTGGATCCAAGCGTTGTCTGGGTAGCTGGAGATGCTGCCTCAAGACATGTTCTTTTGGCATGCTGATCTTGGGAAATAGATGATGGTTCTTGTGAAATGTAAGGGATGGTGCTATTATGGCTAACGGATCTAGAGCAAGCTGAGTACTGGAAACATAGAGTTCAATTGACTAGGAATAGGTGTCAAGATGAGAGGGAGTGAAGAGTCGAGGCGTTTAATTGTACGACACAACAGAGTGCTCGACATGCGGGGTAAGCGCTTGGGGTCACGGGGTGGCAAGGTGTCGAGGCTAGCGTTGCATATCAGTGAGGAGAAGCAAGATACCTTGCAGTACCTCTGACTACTCTAGCTGGCAGGAGATAGGAGATGTACTGCGTAAAATTAAAAGTTCCATTCGGCTGGCTGGGTGGGAATCACTACCAGTGTTTGTCTGCCGTGCTATTTACCTGACTTGCTCAGCTATTAGATTGCTCTCCGTTTGATTACTATAGTAGAGTCTACTCTTCCTAAGCTGATTGAGATTCTAAAAATGGGTATGTAGTCTGAACAGTCTGCAACTTAGTGATGCCTAATTAAATATATAGACTGTAGACAGAGCTGGAGGATCACATACTCCGTAGGTATCAAAGATAAACAACAGACGGTCAGCAAATTCAACATAAACAACAAATATCACTACCGAGCAACTATCACGCACTTTCCTACATAACCAATTTATAAACACAATATAATAAATACAGGGCCAAGTACTCCAGTTTTGACCGAGATCATCCAATGTATGCAATCACGTGACGCTCCGCATCCGCGGACCTAAAAAGTTCCAAGTCTTGGAGTGAAGATCCCACCCAACACCGCAGAGTTCCTCTGCATTCTCTCCTCCCTCCCCCCCAATCAGCAACACCCCGACAGAGAAAAAGAACAAGAAATTAAAATGCCGCCAACCCTCATCCCCCAGTTCCTCCTCCCCCGAGGCGCCCCATCAACCCGCACCCTCCTCACACTCGCACGCACGCACCCGAAGACCCCGACTCGGACTCCACGACGATGCGCCTCTTCCTCTCGAAGCGGAAAAGATGACAAGCCGCGCGTCCTCGAAAAGCCGGATAAGTTCCGGCCGCCCTCGCACCCTGCGCGACGGGTGATGCAGACACGCAACGGCCGGCTCGTGAACTCAGGCCCGACGCACTATGGCCCGCGGCTATCGGAGGCCGAGAAGCAGGCGCAGAAGGAGAAGCAGTATCCGAATATGTTCCCGCCGGAGGGGACGGTGATGTATCGGTTTTTGACGAATCGGTGGATTCATATTTGGATTGCTATGGTGAGTTTTTTTTTTTGCATCTTTCATTTTCCTAGTTCTCTCTCTGTCTTTTTTGCTTTTCGAGGGATATAATATAATATGATAGTTTTGGGGGCTTTTATATACCGGACTTCCTTTGCATGGAAAAGTTAACGCTAACGCTAATTATTTCTATCTGTGTATCGTATAGGGCGTCCTCACCTCCCTCGCAACATTCACCTTCACAACCACCTTCAAACGCACCTCTCCCTTCGCCCACCTCCTTCCCCCCTGGTCCGGCCTCATCTGGCACCCGATCGACACCATCTCTCAGGCCCTCTCGGTATACCGCATGCACGTGCAACACAACTCGCTCGAGACGCGCCAGAAGCGCCAGCGCCGCGTCGAGGACGCGGAGAAGAGACGCCAGTATCGCGTGGCGCATGGGATGGAGGAGCCGAGTGCTGAGGATAAGGCGCGGGCTGGTGATGGCAAGGTAGAGGAGGGAGCTGATGCTAGTCCTATTGGTGCGGTGGATGAGCAGTCGCCTGTGGCGGTGGAGGAGCAGGCGAAGGGTCAGGAGTTTGTGGATTGGGAGGGGAAGAGGAGGCCTGTGAAGAAGTGGTTGGGGATTTGGTAGGTTTTTTCTTCTAGGTGGTGCGGTGCTGGTGTCGTTTGGCCTTGGGGTTGTCTTATATGTGATGTGGGACTGAGATGAAATGTTGGTGTCGGACTTTTCTCTGTATTATTTTCCTTTTGTATGTATGCATTATGTACATTGATAGACCTCTCTCATCTGCGATATCCTGACTCCCTTCGTCCAACTGTCAACCCAGGCCCGTGGAAGTTCCCATATCTGAGGCCTTGCTCGCTGGGCAAGTCTGTCCGCTGAACGCATGTCGACATCTGCGTGATGCTCAATCTGCACGAGCATACAATATTGTACCTGCCCGAGCCTAACCGAAGCGTTGAAATCATGAATATACGCACGTACCAAGTCTAGGATATGTAGGATCCAGGGTCGAAGTGCAAGTCCAAAATCCACAACCTCAGCTCACCCCACCTCCACATTCTCCAAACCCTCCAAGACCTCCTCTCCAACACCCCCCTTCTCAAGAACCAACTTGATCATCCGCGCCACCGTCTTCCGCTTCACCCCTCCCCTCCTAGGCCTCCAAACCCCCTGCGTCTCCTCCTCATTCGACCCCTCCGCGCTCGCCGCTCCCCCAGTAGCCACATTCTCCGAATTTGGCACGCCCGGCTGCGTCAGGCGCGAAGGCGGATCGACCGTGCGGATGGAAAGCAGCTTCAGGCCGCTGTCGGCGTCGCTATCCCTGGTGACCGAGATGGCCATGACGGTGTCAGCGACGGTGATTTCCTCGCGGTTCGGATCGAAGATGATATTGTCGCCGACGGAAATCACCAGCAGGGTGACGGGCGGACGGACGCGCTGGGATTGGGACTGTTTCGACCGCGTGCGAGGGTACAGGTACTCCGCTGCATTCCAGTCGTCGTCGAAGAAGGGGTCTTCTTCGCCTTTGGATTTCAGCTTGGGGAGTTTGGTGGATAGGAGGGCCAGATGGGTTGTTAGGGAGAGGAGGGGGAGGGGGTAGGAGAGGGGTTGAGAGAGGAGGAGGACCTGCACAAAATAGTAGTTAGCACGGAATCACAACCACACAACATGAACATGAACATGAACAGGGACTTACATCAATATACAACCGCCAATGCCAGCGTCGATTAATCACCAACCGACCCTTCAATCCACCCGTCATGTCCCCGTCCTCGCCATTCCCACTCGACACCGACTCCACCAAGGGCTCGCGCATCATCTCCGACAAAAATACAGGAAGGGCATCGTCGTCCCGAAACCCAGGAATCTCAATCGACATCTGCACCCACGAGCCATGCCCCTCGGCAGAACCACTCCCAGAAGTCGATTTCCCATCCTCGCCTCCCTCCCCAGTATCAGTCTGCGTCTGCGCCTGCGCCAAGTTCACAGCCTCAGGCGCCAGGACCGTCTTCTCGACCTCCGCCTTCACGCCGACGATAGCCTGCGTGCCGTCCGCGAAGCCGACGCGCGCGCTGCCGTTCGTGCCGGGCAGGATGTCCGTTTCGGCCGTGAGAGGGCGGAATTGCGTCGGGGAGCGGCCGTCGGGACGGATGGGACTGTTGGGGAGGGCGAGCGAGGTGTACAGGTAGGCGAGTTCGGCGGGGGAGATGAGCGGGGTCTGCGAGGCAGACGAGGCCTGGCGTTGGGAGGCCATATTGATTATTTATTGGTTGGTTGGAGAGGAGGTGATTGTAGGAAAGCAAGCGGCCGATCAGTTTGGTGGACCAAGTAAGGTAAGGTAAGTAAAACAAATGCAAGAAATAGGCACCGCTTAGCTTGGTGCGGAAGGATGGAAATGATAGCACTGGGAGGATGTTCCGTGCTATGGATTCAACCGAGCAGATTCTCCATGCGCGAACAACGTCACAGAGTCGAGGAGCTTGATATGAGAAAGGACTTTGCGACTTGGTCGTCCTGGAAATTCTGCCGGACCGGGGCGTTGTTGTTCCGCGCCGATCTGCTCAGGACGGATCCGGTCCATCAACTCCACAGATTTCATTCTGGATTGTTTGTTACGGATTACTTTATAAGACAGGAGATCATAATTAGAGCAGTCGATCGCACGCTTCCATTAGGTGTATGTATATCAGGCGGCTTGTCACCGCAGGTAAGTACTATATTACAGTAATCTTTTGAGAGTTCAAGGCTGCCACCAGTGGTCCTTCTCAGCAAACAAAAAAAAAGGAGAATATCTGTACAAGGGGGAAAAGAAAGAACGGGAAATTTTATAACATGCCACATTGCTCCCAGTAGATGCAACGAAAAGAATGGCGGTCAAGGGGTAAAAGCCCGGGAAAATATACAAGTGTAACAGAAGACAATTTTGGACACAAAGAGATAAAAGGAAATGGGGAAAGTGATGGTAGAGAGTTAATGCATATATATATGTAATAGGGAACGGTAGTAGACCTCGCGACTTGCGCCATTTGGTATCGAGGGGGTGGGGTGGTAAAATGTGCAAAGAATAACCATCGAAGATGGGGATGATGCAAAAGAAAGACGGGAATCAAGAGCATGCCGAAAACAAGTTGCGAGGCCGACTAAGTCTAGAAAAACAAGGCCTTTGGGGTATGAGAATAAAAACAACCGACAAATGAAAAGGAAATCGGGCTAACCCACGCCCTAATGCACCAGATGTAGGGAGCAACGAGAGGAAAGAATCAAAAACAGCCTCCACGACGAAGAGAAAAACAGAAGACACCAGACCCAGTACGCCTTGCTCGGTTAGATTGCCGGTAACACGCATGATTGCCCCATTTTTCTCTTTGGATTAGATTCGAACAAGAAACACGCAATATAGCAAAAGAACGAAAGGAAATGGTAGGATAAACGGGAAAATGACACCGCACTGGGTGGGGGGTTGAGTGAGGCCACTACCTGTAAGTGGATCCGGTCATGAAGTTCGCAGACGGGCTGGCCCAGTCAGCTTCCTCATAAGGTGGAGTAGGCCATTGACGGGTCGAGCTTGAATGGTCAGTCTTGTTATCAGGCACGCCTAGCCGCCTGCAAGGTGTGGCATCAGCATGGCCGAAGGCCACCTCGTCACACTTGGCGGATGGAGAAGGAGTCGGGTAGGGGCTTGGAAGCGGACGCGAGTTGTCATTGCCTACGGCCGGACGGCTGTAATTGGAAGATGCATCAGAGGCTTGCGTCTGCGCTAAACGTCTAGCGGCCTTGCTTGCCGAATGAAGTACCTCGTCCAACAGCTCGTCCTCTTCCTCCGGGGTCTCGTAACGGTGGACCGGATGAGTTGACATCTGCAAGGCACGTCGAGTCCGACTCGAGGTAGGTCCAGGAGTGCCGCTGGTGGACACAGGGCTGTCGCCCATGCTCCTAATAGAGCCTTGCGGCATCGATTGGCGCTTGATGCCCTCCATCGGCGACGTAATATGAACGGGAACGTTGCTCTTAGCAGTGGTATCCAGCGAGTACTTGGCACCCTGCAAGGCTCTGTCCAGCTCGTTCAGATCCGTGTTCTGCCTGGTCTCGTTGACATTAACCGAGTCCAGAGCAAGCGAGGATCGATTTGACCATGGCATACAGCCGGCGTTGGCTTCGACGTCATCGCTTGCCACATTGCCTTGGTTACGCCCGGATAGCCGGCGAGCGCGCTTGCGGAGGTGCGAGAAGAAGCTTTCCTTGGGAGTGATGCCAGCATTGTTGCCGGCTCCGTTTCCGTTGAGCGCCCGCTCGGCTTCTTGTCGGTGGACATCGGCGTAGTGATTCCCGTGCGAATTGACCGAGAGTTGGCGACCGATCTTCTTGCTTGCCTTGCCCGCTTTCATGTCGTTCATGTGGGCGAGCGAGGAATTGGCCTGTGCCGTGACCGCATTGGACAACGGCGAGACAGGCCGAATCGAAGGCAGAATAGGCATGGGGGCTCCATTGGCCCACGTCGCACGCTTGCTTGGCGCGGGCCTAGTCTTAGTCTGGACCTCTGGAGTGGTGCTGTATGAAACAACTGGCTGCTTCGACGGCTCGTCCTCCACCGTGGGAGCAGGGCTTTCCGACCGCCCAATAAGTGATCTTCTGAACCAGGAGGACTTGGTCGAAAGGGTAGGGGAATCCGTCGTTTCCCGGGTGGGAGTCTTGAAGCTCTTGTCGGAGTGTTTCCGACCGAGCAAGCGAGCAGTCGAGGACTTCGGTCGCAGAGGATCGACGGCATCGGCGAAATACTCGTGGTTCAACGCTTGGGTAGAGGTAGGGCGGTTCTTGGGATCCCACATCAGGCACCACGTGACAAATTGGCTCAGGGCGGCCGGCCACTGCGGCTGTTGGAGGATGCTCTCCATCGAATGAGGGCCCATCTTCGGGAAAGTGAAGCCCAGCTTCTGGGCAAGGCGAGATCCGTCTCGCCATTCACCACCACCCAGCTTGGTACCGGACTTGCTGTACCAGTTACCCGGGCTGCCCATGATTTCGCAGACGCGCCAGACCTGATCGACTTCGTTGCCACCGGGGAAGAGTGGCTTCAGCGTGGCGATTTCAACCGCCATAGCACCGACAGCCCACATGTCCACCGGCGCCGAATACTCTCCGGCACGGAGCAGGACCTCGGGCGCTCGATACCATCTCGTGGAGACGTACGTCGTGTATGGCAGCTTCGAGTGGGTTTCTCTGGCAAGACCAAAATCTGCGATCTTGACGGTGTAGGTAGGAGGAGTGGAGGGAGGAGTGACGAGATTGGAATAACGGCTGAAGGTGGAATCGTTCGGGGCGGACGAGGAGACGAGGATGTTCTCGGGCTTGATATCCCGGTGGAAGAAGTGATGGGCATGGATGTGATCGAGACCGGACAGGATCTGATACAGAATGCTCTTGACGTGCTTCCCATCCAGGGGTTTATGGTCTCGAGATTTCATCAATTGGTAGAGATTGCCATCCATATATTCCATACAGATGTGTAGTTTGCGGGAAAAGGGGTCGAGGAAGATGTCGAGCGCGGGGACGAGGTGAGGATGGATAGGGAGGGTTCGGAGAAAGATCACTTCACGCAGCTCGAGACACGGAGTCAAGGAATCAAACGTCTTCTTCATCGTCTTGATCGCGACCTGCGGAGGCATCACGTTAGGGGGGATTTGTTTCTCCCTTGGGTGCTCGGAGGCTGGTACAACTTACCATGGTTCCTCTCCGGGCAATGTTGGAACCGGCCGTCCGTACCCGTGCAACCGCGACGCTGCCGAAGCTTCCATCCCCAACTTCCTTCAGCACTTCAAAGCGGTCTTCGAGGGTAGCCATCGAGGTGGGAGCGGCACTCCGTGACGAGGAGTGGTCGTAAGTGACGGTCATGACGGGTCTCCTCTGCGTCGTTGGGGTGATTTTTGTCTGCCAGCAGATATGATCGAGGAGGGTTCGTATGACTGGAGGAACCGGATCGTGTCAGCAGGCCAAACGCAGGATGTTTTTTCCTCCCCCACAAGTCCGGCATCGCCAGGAAGGGCCAGCTTACCCTATATCCGTGGGATTGCAGGACCTCGGGCGGTCATCCAATTGCGGCGAGAAGGAGATTAATAGGAGCCAGGGATCATCATTCGACTTTTCAGAAAGGATTGCGAGCCCGCGGAATGGGAAGCGGAAAATGGTTCTATCCCATCGAAACGAGGGCGAACGGGAGGAAAGTGGGATTGATAAGGGAGAGATGCCGAGAGATGGAGGGACGGAGGTGGGCGAAGAGGGGGGGGAAGGGGGTGGTCATGTAGTTCTCAAAAGAGAAGGGTGGAGGAGAGGCAGCAGATCTGGAAGCAAGATGGAAGGACCCAGAGGATTGGACGTGATCACTGTAGTGATATGAGCGGGCCCATTTGGTGGGAACAGCTAAACGAAAGGATGATCGGGGACCGAGAGGGAGAGCCCCTGACGCGGTGACAGCTATTCTGCTATAGCCTATACCAGCTCCAGGCGTGGAGCCCGTGAAGAAGCGGTCGACTTGGACGGAGGGAGTTGCCCAGAGGGGGGAGGGCAAAAGGTGGAATCGGACGGTGCAGATCACAGGGAATAATCAAACTGGGACTAGTCGGAATCATGCGAAGGGGAATAGAATAATAATAATAATAATAATAATACAGAACAATAATTCCTCGCAATAATAATGGTAATTTCGGGGGAATCAAAGGATATTGCCGGTGGATTCTGGAGGGGTTCACGGGCAGGACAACGGGGGAGAAATGTCTGACTCTGTAGATGCCACTTCAGAGTAGATATCTAGCACATTTCTCTTCCTTTCTGACGGCGCAAGCGCACGACTTGAAGGACATGGACGAGGAGGTTGGTTGGGGGGGACAAAAAAGAGGGCAGCAATTGACTGCAGAAGCGCGAACGAGCGACGCGAATGGCGGAGAAGAAAGAAAAGAAAAGAAAAGAAAATAATAGGGAAAAAGAAAAAGAAATGAAATAAAAAGGATGATTTCAAACATGAATACGCAGTACACCAGGAACCACTCCGTTCTCCATGCTCCCCCGTCTCCACTCAGCGCCGTTCCCAGACTTTGTCATCATCATCATCATGATAATAATAATAATAATAATAATAATAACAATAACGCGGTGGAAAGTGGCGGGATCCACGAGAAATCAACTGCAAAAGAAACGAAATAGCCCCCGTATGATAATAATATAATCATATCCAAATCTGTAAACAATCCGAATACTCGGTAATAATACCCATACCAACCCAATACCGCCGGTGGGGTGACCTCCACGCTAAATGTGAACGGACGAGTCACGAACGGCGCAGGAACGGGGATCCCCGCCTGAAAAACCAAAGGGAAAGGGAAAGGGGGGAGTCAAATTACAGACTTACGCTGTATTGGGTAAGTCAAATCAAAATCAAAATAACAATAAAAATAAAAATAAAATAAAATAAAAAAGGGGGTTTGGGTCATCGAAGGCCTCGACGTCTCGACCTGAAGACGTTCGACCGAAACTTCCAAACTGCCGGAAACTGAAAAGGCCAACCAGGAATTATGAAAACAGGCAAAAAAAAAATAAAAATAAAAAAACAATCTCCTCTTCCCGAGAACAGAAGTACTCTGTACATGTACATACTCCGTACTCTGTCCTCCTACATGATCGATCGATTCAGCCATCGTGAACCAGCCCCCCATCCGCTGCTTATCGGACAGAGATCAATCAGCCCCGACGGTGCCGGATGCCATGTTTCTGATTTCGTATTTTTGCCTGGGCCGTACTCTGTAGACGATAGAGAGAGGGTCACTGGGAGTCAGCCTCTAAACCCCTTTGAGGGTTAGCGATCACCCCGTCTTTTCTAGCGTTCACACTTCGCCGAAGTTGAAGCGTTTCCCTCGGCCCTGGTCCAATAATTCTGGCCCGGATGGATGCAGTTCACTGTGCCCTACCTTAGGCTTAGGGTATGCTCTACCGAGGGCTATTGATTCCCTCGCCCAGCCCATGAATGGGGGGGTGTCAAGAACAGGTCGAGTGCTTGATCCAACCTGATCGATCCGTCATCCTGCAGGAGTACCTACGGAGCGTACTTCTGGAGTCTGGACAGAGTAAGTGCGTCAGACCCAGACTCAACTCGATTATTAATAGGTCTACCCCGTGATAACTAACTAGTTAACTCCGGAGAGAACCAAAGAAAAAGGGCAAATAAAATTGAGATCACCCCGGCCGTCCCAAGAGAATCAGTTGACAGCAGACTTAAAAACCTCCCGATGGCGTCGCGTTGACACCGGGGTTTGGGACCAACAGGCGAACAATTTCCGGAGTGCAAGGCAAATCCCAACCGTGCCCAAAGGGAAAAATCAAAAAAGGACCGGAAGGCAGCGAGAGTCCTCGTTTGAAGACCAGAATTAGACCACTCTGGAGGTTCCCAGCCTTAATAGGCCCACTTGGTCTCCGCCTCTAGTGATCGTTAGACGGGCTCTAACAGGGATATCCAGGGGTTGGGCCGCGCCTTTTTTTTCCTCTTGAGCCTGACTTTCTCTGTCTGTCATCCGTTGTGACCAGTAAGTGACCATCCCAGGGTTTCGAGCAGCTCACAAATCGGACACGCGAGTAATGTGACGTGTAGCTAGAGTTGCCTCGCCATGATCAACTGCCTTGGAAAAGAATGTAAATGACCTCATCTGGACCCTCGCCTTCAATGCCTCCTGGCTTCTTTCCCCCCTCCCGCGTGACACGCGCGTCAAACCATCAGGTCGGTTTCCTGAGTGCTAGACACCTACTCCTTCTCCGTACGGATACAGTAGTTAGTTCCAAACACGCAGAGGAACGGAAGAGTCGGTCGGGGCATCCAGGGAAGCTAACAAAGACGGTCAAGGAGTTCATGCGACTGTCTTGTCTGCGTGTGTGGAGAGTTCGCCCGTCCCAAAAAACAAATCCAATCCACCGCCAGATTGTACTTCTGTCCGGAGCCCTCCGTCCAGTATCCGTAGTCTAAGTCTACCCATTATTGTCCAGACTCCAAAGACTGCGTGGGCATGAATGAAGCGGGTGGCTGACCGCCAATATGGCCACCACCGCCAGTCGCGATGGAGTCCAACAGATGGACCCAATTGCATAATTGCATTGCGGTGGCTGAATGAATGGCTTCGTCGGTAACCCCTCTTTCTCCCCCTCTTCGGAGTACTCAGAGTAGGCACTCTATACGGAGAAGAGATACTGCATCGAGTTGGTATGTTTCCACTTGATGAGGTGGTGCCGCTGGTGAGTATGCTAGTATACGGTGTGAAAAAAAAAAATAATAATAATAAATAAATAAATGTTTCAAAATACAAGCGAGGGTTTCAATCAAATGTTTTTTTTGTTGTTGTTGTTTATGGCCTGTGACCTGTAGATTGAAATTGAAATCGAGAGGAGGGCCTTCAGCGACCGAGCGAGACATGCCAGAAACCTCGGGGAGAGAGCCGATTTCGTCTGTTCCAAAGTCCCTATTATTTTGTATGGAGTATTGGAGTGGGAGTAAGCAAGTAAACAAGCAGCATTCTGCATCCCCAACCAGGTAAAAACCGACGCACCCAAAACGGAGCTCTCCATACGTTTCTGAGGCAATATTAAAATAATAAATCATACATGCATGCAGATATATACATATACATAGAGTGGCTTGCGCTGCCTGGCCCTGCTTTTCTGCGCCCCGATCTCATTATTCAACCATATTAATCAACGTATTCTTGCAGACGAGCCGATCCACCGGGGATGCTGCAGGTCAACTCGATATATGCACCATCCATACTCCGTACATACATACTACATGCATACCCAACCCAGCGCAGCCCTGGCCACCGTGCTTAAAGTACGAGTTGTCCGGGGAAGCTGAAGGGGCTGCAGGAATTAACTTTCGACGTACCTTATCAGTGCATGCATGAAGATGATACTTTACAGTTTAATGTTTATAGATCAAGTATGGAGATGGTCATACAGATAGATACTGGCTAGATCAGCACCCCGTACATACAGTTACTCTTACATACCATACCTACAGAGTAAGTAGACCCTGCGATGCGGTTTCCGCTGGTCCGGCCGCACGCCTACTGTAAAGTGTAAACCGAGGTCGCCTGATGGTCTGACGGTCTGATAGATAATAATAATAACGGCGAATTCCCTGCACAGCTGATCTTTGGAAACAAATGAAAACAGGAAAAAAAAGGAAAATGTCAACTTGGCTGTTAGGCCGTTACTACAGTGACCAGAAGCCGTAACAATCGATCAAACGTCCCGTCCCCACGCATGGGCGAATCATCCGCGACAGGACGGAGTATGTTGTTTGCGTGGGCGAGACAAGGTTGCCACCCTTGCAATAACCCATGAATCCATGAATCCATAATAATAATCAATAATCAAATCAATATGGAGGAGGAAGATCCGATGCGGGAGAATCGCAAGCGCAACGCTTCTGCTAAGCCTTTTTCGAGGGAAAAAGCCATGTGCGAATTAGCTCAGACTGGATCCTACCATTCCACCGTACATATTGGAATGTTGACTTACTCCGTACTGTATTATTATGTATATCGGATAGGCATGCTTAATGGGGCTGCATGGTGCATGGTCTAGATGGTCCCCGACGTGGTTTCCTTTGTGAGGGGTTTCTTCATTGGATTAGCTGTACTCAGAGTACGGACATGAGTGAACCAGTCACTTCATCCAATAACTGAATCGACTGTAAGGCGTGTCTCAACTGCTCCGTACGGAGGGACTGCGAGTCTGCGGTGGACTGAGTCTACTCGGTCTCTCTGCCACCGAAGAGAATATCTCAGAACGGAGACTTGGCAGTGTCAGGACGGTTAGGAATGAAGACTGGCTGGGTGACGTGTTCCCCTTTTTTTTTTTCCCCTGAATGGTTTTTAAACTACTCAAAGACACAGAGACTCAGAGGCTCAGAGTACGGACTGGACTGGGTGCCGGGTTCCTAGACTGAACCATGATTATTATTATTATTATTATTATTAACTGGTCTACAGAGTACAAAGGGAAGCCAAACAGACAGAAAATGTGAACAACCCAAAACTGAAAAACCACAAAATCATTTTGGCCCATCGACCCATTCATTAGCCTCCGGTGGATCAGCCAAACATGGTGAAAACAGACGATGATTGCACCGCGGCACTCGGGGAATGCGGACGGCCCACTCAGCGTAGGCCCGTCCCTGCTACCCGACAGTCCGACCATGGGTCTCTCTCTCTCTGTTGGCTCTGAACCAACTGATCCCCTCGCCTCGTCTCTGCCTGCCAAGCTGTCCCGCCTCTCTTAGCCCTCTTGCCCCGAACCACCGTCGTTCCTGCTGGCCATTAAGCATACTCTGAACTCGAACTCTGATACTCGCTAGCCGTCGATGCCGTCGCCTTCCTTACGCATTCCAGAAGGATGGCGGGTTCCGGACTAAGGGTTAAGGGTTAAGGGTTAAGGATTAAGGAGGCTCGTATGGGGACCCAAACGGGATGGAAATGGAAATCAGGGATTCGTTCGGAAGTCCGGCATTTCCCTCTACACTACTCCGTACGTAGTAAAATTACTCTGCACGGAGACTCTGTACGAAGTAGCAGCAGCCTAGAGGATCTAGAGGATGACCGTCTCGCTCGTCCAATAAATCCATGACCAACCCGTTGGAAGCCTGGAGGTCTCGGAGGAACTACAGAGTAGGTAGCTAGCTGCGATGCTTATGCGTGGTGGAGGGTGGAGGATCAACAAGTCCTCCTGCAAGACACGAAGAAGGGGGATGCGCTGCAATCTGTTTCTAGAAGGCGACTACTGTCGATGGCGAGGGATCCGGTTCCGTCCGTTCATCTAACCATTTCAAATTAATTACGGAGTACAGAGTAGTTTAGCCCTATTGCCTAGGTTGATAGTATATTATAGTAGCAGAGAATAGTAACGTCCAATTTCAAACTACTGCTCAAGCCCCTTCGTCTCAGTTTGAGAGGGGGAAAAACCACTCGTTCTAGATAATTATCCGGAAGACCTGAACCCTACCGAGTAGTGGCTGATAATCCAAAGGGCTGGACTGGCAGCTGATTGACGGACCATCTTGTCTTGCAGTAGGCGAAGGGTGTCTGCATGAATCCGACGAAGGTTGCATCTCAGCCACTCTACGCCGCTACGGACATTTCGATTTCTCTTGCCCCCTTTGTTCCTTGTTGCTCCGGAGTTTTTTTTTTTTTTTTTTTTGTCTTTCTTTTCTTTTTCTCTCTCTTTGCTTTTTCCTATTCCCTGCTGTTTTCTTCTTTCTCCCGATGCAACCCTGATCATGCTATGCTTTGGCCCTGACCTCCAACCCGATGGGATCATACGGCTGCCTCCCCGGAGTCCTGTACGTACAGAACATACCTAGGTAGTGTCTGAACGCTTAACGTAGTAATAATTATCAGAGTATGGCACTTGAATCATCCCTTCTCCAAATACTCTACCGTTTAAAGTTCTAACGCATGAGGCATTTTAGTTAAATTTTGATAGACATTCTTATTCCACTTTCCCTTTGCCACGAAGGATGCCACCAAGGATACCACGTAGAGGATAAGACCACCTAGTCGTGTGTTCCCTTGCAAACGAAGGCCCTTGCCACCCTTCCAGTGGCCCAATGTCTGAGCAGAACCCGTCATGGCAAACGGACTGAGCGAGGCCCCCAATGCAGCAGGGCGAAAGGAAGCCCATGTGTTTGGCTCATGTCCGTGGATTGGCCTAGCTGGAGAAAGTTGTCTCTTGTCTCTACAGAGGTCTCACAGAGCCCGATGAAATACTTCGCTGCACCTTTCCGGACTGCTCCAAAGGGCGACTTGGACAGCTCGAGAATGACAAGGCTGTGCCTGTGTATCCTGAAAGGTGAATCGGAAGCCGCCGTAAAGTTTGCGGTGTTTCTGACGCTACGTGCTGTGCTGCACCCCGTTGGTTGCGATTCTGCCTTGGTTAACCCTCACGGATGGGCTTCACCCACGAGGCTTGGGATGGAACATTCCAGTCCTTCACTTCTACCTGCCCTTCATCTAGAACCTTTCCATCAATGACGGGCTACCATAGGCTGGTTGGCTGCCGGATCAACAAATGCACACCTTTATCTCGTTTGTATCTCTAAGTCCGTCACTGCCAGGTCTCATTCACCTCACAGTCTCAGCGGGCGAGTGACGGTATTTAACCCCTGCTTTTGGCAGCCTTTGTGGACGTTTGTCCTCCACCCTTCTTGTATCTTCCTCACTCTCCCATCCTTCCGTCTCTCTGCTACTTGTATTCCTTAGGTCCTTCATCAATTTCCTTCTGGGTGGGGTTACGTTACCTTTCTCTCTTTCTCTGAGCATCGAAATATCTGTTCGTTATCATCCTTCCTATCGCTTTTCCATCGCAACATGGCCGGTCGATATTCTACAAATGGCGTCAGGAGCGCCTACGCCGGAGGATACAGCGAAGCCATCAAGAGACAGTGAGTTTTGTGCCCGCACTGTTGCTCCAACCTGGGCCTAACTAACCAACTTGCGATCCTAGGATGGACAGAGTTGTCATCCCAGACAAGTGAGTATAGATATCTTGTGTCTTGCCTAGAAGCACGTTTCCTGCTGCTAATATCTGCCATGAAGAGTCAAGTGCGAGGTTTGCAAGAAGTTCCGCCCGCAGTCCTTCTTCTCCAAGCGTCAGTTGGAGAACCTTCGCAACGCCATCGTCGTCCAGGGCCCCCGAGCTGCTCATGGCGCCCATGCCAAGTGTCGAGACTGCGTGGGCACCCCGAATTTCGAGCTTCGCTGCTCCATCTGCGACCAAACCAAGGGACTGGAAGATTTCGCCAAAAACCAGCGCCAGAACCGTGACATGGCCGTAATGTCCCTCCATACTTGTCTTTGCGTTCCCTCTTACTGACCTGAACGCCCTGTCTTGCAGAGATGTTTGAATTGTGTCCAAAACCATACCGACTCAGAGCCAGTTCTCGAAGAGACCAAACACATGTTGGAGATTGAGGGATCTGCAGCCAGTCTCACCACGGTACGCCCACACACGACCCCTTCAATTCAACCCTACAAACTGTCCTGTATACTAACTGAAGAAAAGAGCCACCGCGGAGGCGGAACCTATCCGGCGACCACCCGACGATCCTCCGAGATGGACGGAGACGTCGACGACGACGCGTCTTCCATGGGCGGAGGCGTCTGGGTCGAGAAAGAAAACGCGAAGAACAAGTCGGAGGAAAGGAGCTCGGGGTACCAGTTCAACGCCTACGATCCCCAGGGCAACCTGCAACGTCGCACCACGGCTCCCTCTGAAGCCGGCCAGTCCGAAGCCAGTCAATCCGTCCACAGAGGATGGAACTCATGGGGCGTCACGGCCTCCTCGCAGCCGGGTTTCAGCAGCTATAACTCTCCCTCGCAAACTCCGAGGCGGTCGAACTTCGCCAAGGTTCCAGTGAGCTCCAGCCGGCCATAAGCAATGCGGATGATAATGTAGGCCAGACCGTGCTAACTGCTTAACAGGCTGCACGACCCGAACGATCCAGCGTCGCGACCGTACGCGAGCCCGAGCCAGCTCCCCCTGCCGTTGATGACGAGGATGACGATGAAAACGGTCTGGAGGACTACCTGTAAGGGAGTCACCTACTTTCGTGGGAGATTCAATTTCAGGTTTACTGGCGTGGAGAACATTTTTCAGGTGAAAGGTACTTGTGGTCTCAAGGGGGAGTTGATGAGCGTGATATGAATTTGTTAGCTAGGAAACGAGGTCAGTTAGCGGGAGCAATTTAATGGTTGTTTTCATTGTAACCTTGGACCGTTCCTGTGCCTGGACGACCACGAACCATGGGTAGCATGACTATATCCCCACCATCCCAAGGAACATATCCACGGGTGTATTCAGAGTAGTATAAACCCAGGAACATGGAGTCAACGCGTTGTTGATGTATAAAAGACAGCTGCCGATATCTAAAAAGACAGGGTCGGTTAAGATCATCGAGCGATCTCTAAAGTCAGGACTGGGAATACAGTTATTATCCCACATTGATGGGAGACCGTGCTTACCGTCCATTCATGTCTCGATCATGGGAAGATCCGAGAGCAAAGGACAGATTGCGGTTAACGTGATCTCCTCGTCTCCTCGTCTTCTGGTCTTCCTGCCTTACGGACGAGGCTCCCGATGACGTAGGCTTGGTTTGCATGGGGTTTAGCTCCGCCTCGTGATTCCAACTCGATCGCAGAGAGAAAAAAAAAAACAGATCGATGATCCTCCACTACTCTGAGTATCTCCCTCACGTCGGCCACGTTTTGCTCCTTCTCGCTCCATCCCCAATATCTATCCATCTGTGGTGCTCGTGCGACTCCTGTTCAACTCGCTACGCACGTTGTTTCAAGATCCACCGGCGTTAGTCCGCCCCTCCATCGGGTGCCCCTCTTCTTTGTCTTCGTCCGCATTATTATTGTGGACGCCCTCGACACCGACGTCAGATTTTTTGCCACCTCGACAGCTATAGCTGTTCTTCTCGGCCCCCCCTTGTCTATCACCTTCTGACTTTGTCGTATACAACTCGCACGTCGCCTGTGGGGTTTTCATCAAGGAGAGGATCATCTAGCTGTCGGCCTCCCAAATGGCTTACGATGCCTACCAGAATAGCAGCCCGTATCCTCAAATGGGTCATGCCAATCAGATAGACCCGAACGAATATCGCCAAACGTCGTATACTCCACCGTATCCTTCTCAGTATGGACCTGATCGATTGAATATGCCTCAGCCCTCCGTACCTCCCATGCCGTCCTCGACGTCGAACCAATACTCTCATCCGTACCAGGATCCGAACATGTGGCAGCAGCAGCAACCACAGCAGCCCCCACCGCCACCACCCTCACAACCTCCTCATGCAGGACGGATAAATGACGCTGTGAACTCGGCATTCAATAACCAGGCGGATAACTCAAACTACCTGCCGCCGGAGGTCTTGTCGCAAATAACGGCTACTGTGATCCAACAGCTGAAGGAGACTGGGTTGAACAACCTTCAAAATGACCAGCAGTCGTCATACCCTCCTCCTCGGCCACCGAAGGCATGGAGCCCTGCTGCATCAAATTCAGTGCTCAGTGAAGCTCCGCCGTCGCCGTCCGTTGGCTTGCACAATCCGTCTCCGGCGCCGACACCCATTCCTGGCCATGATAGTACCAGTTTCTCGCCGCCGCCCTCTGCGGGCTATTCCGGTACTACTCGCCTGCACAGACCGTCGCCAATTCCCCCGTTGGAGAGGCGAGAGTCGCCGAATAGCCAAGCCAGCGACCATAGCCATAGAATGGAGTCTCGGCCGAAGCCTCCTCCGCGGGAGGAGGACGCCACGGTGACTGAGTTGACCACATTGGAAAAGATCTGGGGGAAGTTCTTTGAGAACGGCAAGCCTACTGAGAGGTTGGGTCAATTTTTACGTGGGATTGCTGTTCACTTGGTAAGTACTGTGTGACCACTTTCAAGGAACCGGCCCCTAACTTTGAGTTAGATTGAAGCGTACCCCCCAGAAAACACGCTTGTGATCACCCCGGAAAAGATGCAAAAGTTCTACGAGGATACAAAAGTTTCTGGCGATCCTTATCCCTGGCATGGTTAGTAGAAGAACAACTTCTTGGCCTGACCGACTTGGTTAACGTTAAGAATCGCAGATATTTTTGATGACCGTACGTCCTCGATCTCGAGGTTGTTCCGCGAGGTGGAGGCAGAGCATCACCTTGTGCAAAACAAATTGAATGAGCGTCCCGATATTCCAGGTCTGACGCCGCGCGGCTTTGAGCGTTGGGCCACGCTGATGATCCGATCTCACCCTGAGAGGGAATTTGAGCGACTCAAGACGGCCGTCCTCAATATGCCAATCAGCAACCCTGACAACAAGAAGGAACGCTTCCCCAAAGAGATCCCGCGCCGGCTCTTTCCGGAGACACCAGTTCTTCCATTGAGAGAAGAAGTGGATCAGTTCATTATGAAGCACTGTGGGGTTGACCTTCCCCCGATCACGGACGAAGAAATCAAACAAGCCGCGGCGCATCGCCACAAACCCTCGACTAGCTCCGCCGCTTCAGGGACGGAATCGGCCTCCGCCTCATTTAGTGAACGAGAGCGCAAGCCATACCAGGCGTCTGTTTCCGCCGTGGTAGATGACGACGATGAAGACAAAGAAATCCCACCTCAGCCCATCGAACGACAAAGAAAACCCTACACGGCACAGCCAGGGGGAGGGAAGAATTACGACGAAAAAGGGGCCCCTCGACACCGACATACTCAGTCATTTTCTAGCGGGTCTCTTCCTAAGGAAGGCCTCACAGGCCCTGGACACAGACACTCCGAGGCCCACAGCCAAGATCCCCTTTATTCCCGTGGCGCCTCGCGTCCCATTGGCGGGCATTCTCGCAGTCCATCCCGCAATGCGAATGACTATCGACACTCCGAAAGCGACCTCCTTCAGAGCAACGGCGGCCGATACCCAGGCACCTCTGCGGGTGGTGATTACTATTACGGATCTGGGGCAGGTACCCTAACCGGAGACATTCTTGAAGATAATCGACGCCGACGGGAGCTCGAGCGCGAAAACGAGGATCTGCGCTTGTACGAATCGTTGCGCGAGCGCGAGAAGGAGCGCGAGAAGAGCAAATATAACGATCATTTCCCAGCTCGGTCTAGCTGGTCGAACGACGAGGACTACTACCGCGGCATGCTGGGTGGCCAGGGTGGTGGCCCTGTGGGCGGTAGTGGGTATGACTACAAGTCCTATGGATTCAAGTGATTAAGACCTGTTTCCATTGGTAGATGGTGCATATACCAGCCAGAGAAGTGTTCTTTTTTCTTTTTTCTTTTGCCTTTGGAGTTTGTCTATCGTTTTGTTTTCCTTGGTCAATTCTTGTTGTTTCGGGCTCCGCATTGGATATTCACCATGGGTTTGATCAATAGCGGGTTTCTCTTATGAATGATGTATGATGACTATGTCTATGAACTTCCGGTCTTATGTACAACATTGGATTGTGTCTTGACGCTCGATGTATTTCTGTTTGGACTAGGTTCAAGAATATATAATTATCTAGACAAGAACATACCACCCACCCACCTAACCAGCAACAACTCCTAAGTAATATATAATATACATATTACCTTAGAATCAGAGTGCTATATCCATAGACTAATCTCCTCCCCTCCTCCTAATCTCCCGCATAATCCTCACCCCCTCATCCTTACAAGCCCCCGCCTCCCTCTCCCTCGCTCTCTCCTCAGTCTCCCACATCTTCCGAATCCGCCTCTGATCCTTCTCCTCCCTTTCCATCCTCTTCCTCTGCCTCTTCCTCACCCGCGCCTGCTCCTCCTCCATCTTCTCTTCCTGTTCGTCCGCCTCGACTCGCAACTGAGCGATCTCTTCCTCGCTCACCACCCACGGCAAGGCCAACACCTCGACCAGGAACCGACAGCACTGGTCGAGAAAATGCATTTCCGCCCGCGTGTCGCGGAGAATGAAGACTCGTTCGAGCTGGAGCTGTACTGTTGCTCGGAAGGTCGTTAATGTGCCTTTGATCTGCGCCACCGTGCCGGGGACTAAGGGGTGAACATTGACGGCTGAAGAGCGGTCTGTTGCGGAGACGTGGGTCGTTGTGAAGGGGGATTGGATGGATGATGATGATGATGAGACATTGGGTCCGGGGCCTGGTGGTTGCCTTGCAACTGAGTCTGGGATAGAGACTGTGACATCCTGGCCTGCAGGCACCGGTGTGTCTGTCTTGTGAACCACTATATCGACCGTGGCGCCGCTGCTGTCGTCCAGCGTTAGGATGGTGAGACGAGGGTATTCAGTCCTGGCTGTGATGACGCCGGCTACGGCGACGAATCGGATGGGGTGGTTTTGGTAGAAGAGGGTGGATTGGTCTGTTGGTGTTAGCTTAGTTTTCCAAGGTTGATTGGGGGATTGGATTGAGTCAAGACACGGGAATGGATTTGGAGGTTTGTGCGACGCATGGGAAATGAAAGAGAGAAATGAAAAGTGTATCGGAAAATAAGTGCAGCCACATGTTTCGGGTGCCGTCCGTCATATCAACAGTAGGCAGACATCAGGCAGACAGGAATGTAAGGAGATACTCTCAGTCAAGTCTCTTGCTCGGAGTATAAACCGCGCCACCAAATGACAGATTAACGTCTGTAGCCCAGTCAAGTACCCTATGTACCTAGGTAGTACAGAGTACGTAGGCAAGTAGGAAACAAAGAACCCAGCTCCTCGAGGCCACGCAATTTCCACCGAGAGCACAAGCGCCAACTGAAACAAATCCATACCCCAGACATCACATCACATCCCAAAGAAAAAAAAGGGGTGGGGAAGGGGGAGATCATCGCCTACCTCCAAACTCCGGCCGTCTCTTCAGCCGATGCACATCCGTCGCCATCATCTTTACCCAGGTGAAGTGGGTAGGGGACGCCTTGAAGCAGAACGCCGGGTAGAAGACGAGCTCGTCATGGTCGGGTGGCGCCATGGGATCATTTTCTCGTGATCTATAGGGGAAAAGCTTGAATTCGGGGATGTCGATCAGCTGGGGGAGATGGTATGGTGGTTCGGGGAAGACGAGGGAATTAATTGATGGGGAGGTGGGCGGCGGGCACGTGAGTCTTATCTTATCGGGTGGCCTGCATATTGTTGCCTTATTATTGTGGCATCAACCCTGCTATCACTAACTAACTAGGTAGGTATGCAATCTGGTCTACTTTAGCTGCACCTGCTCCATTCATTTCATCCAACATGGCTACGCATAGCCTTGAGTACCTATTCCGTTGATAGAGAATTGGTTGATTTATTTTATTTTATTTTATTTTTGAATTAGGAAGACTCGTTTGGCGTGTGATATTTTTTGCAAAGGAGGTCTGACTGCTCGTGTCACGAGGCTTCACCAGTCGTCTTCCAAAATGCCGGAGCCCGTACCTATCCAGGACAACAAAAGTGTTGCCTTATATACATTAGATTGATGGGCTATTGATCAATCCGTTTACTAGGTTTTTAGATTTGGGAGAGGCCGCCCTGCATTGACATCCGCGTGATTGCCGGAGTTCACACAATATGTTTGACCTGTTAGAAAGTACAGGCTACAACCTGCTTCCTCGAATTTCTAGCCGTTGCTGGCATCAGATGAACTCACCATGACTATCCCTAATTGAGGACATGTTCCTCTTAGGAATCTTGAAATGGCTATAGATTGAATGTACCCAAGCAGCAAAATGACCGTTGATAAACTAGCCTGGTCTTATGATATAACAAAGTCTCTAATTTGACATGCGCTGCCCCAATATTACACAGTTCCAGGGGCTGAATGTATGAGCTTTTCTATATCTCGAAAGGGATATGAAGAAAGCCTGTGCACAAGACTTGCGGTAGCTTCGGATACGTCGGAAGACATGCTATTATCGCTCATCCCGAGCCCATAATCTAACTGAAACAGAAAGTCAGACACATCGTTAGGGCCAACACTGCGTTTAGCGAAGCATCGACTGCAATTGGCTCCTGCAACGGACACTAACATAGTTTAATATCGCCAAGGTCCACCGTTAGAAGAGCCCCGAACAGTTGATATGCCGGATTCACCATCAGTGGAGGTGCCAGACTCAGGACCATGGTAGTGTTCCCTTCCAGGTAACTCGCGAAGGATCCGGCCCCAGCAAAAGACCCGTTTTCTATATCTGTTCGGTGTTCAAACCCCGGCCCCCAACTCTATCTCCATTCCAACGACGGATGCTGTTTCAGAGTCGGGGGGTTGGTTACACTCAGACGTGATGGAATGTTTGAATAACGGGCTGCCTAGAGTGGGCTGTTGGCTTATATACCAGGTCTTCTACGATCTTCGAGCCGGTGAATATGACTTCTGCAAAGTCTATCATCGCCGAAATCTTCTAACATGAAGATCAACAATCTTCTCCTCGCAGCATCTTCGCTGCTGAGCTCCAGCGTTTGGGCTCTGCCCGGTGATACCTCTATTAAGGAGAGGGACGGCACAAACCGCTTGGTTTTTGCCCACTTTATGGTAAGTCTCGTGTTCCGTGCAGCTGTTTTATAGTATCCTAGGATTAACCTGGCATTCAAGGTTGGAGTCGTTAGCAACCGAAAGAGTGCAGCTGACTACGACGATGACATGAAGAGAGCCAAGGCTCTGGGCATTGATGCCTTTGCGTTGAACGTCGGGAACGACGACTACACAACCGACCAGTTGAACTATGCCTACGAGTCCGCCACTAACAACGACATGAAGGTCTTCATCTCCTTTGATTTCAACTGGTGGAAAGCCGACCAGGGCAGCGTGGTGGGCAAGAAGATCGCCGACTTCGCCAGCAAGCCAGGCCAGCTTATTGTCGACGACAAGCCCTTCGTGTCCACCTTCGCTGGCGATGGCCTGGACGTGGCGGCTGTGCGATCTGCCGCCGGTCGGGATATCTACTTTGCTCCCAACTTCAAGGCTGGTTCCGACGTATCCAATGTCGACGCTCTGTTCAATTGGATTGCCTGGGCCAACAACGGCAACAACAAGGCCCCTACGGATGGCAACACGGTGACGGTCTCGGACGGAGATAAGGCGTATACTTCGGCTCTGGGTGGCAAGGACTATGTTGCTCGTGCGTGGAACTCTGCCTTTTACATAGCTTGAAACAAGTGCTAATCCTATATAGCCGCATCGCCTTGGTTCTTCACTCATTTCGGCCCCGAAGTCACTTACAGCAAGAACTTCGTCTTCCCCTCGGACTCCCTCTGGTTCGATCGCTGGAATCAGATCCTGGAGCTTGGCCCGCGCTTCGTGGAAATCATCACCTGGAACGACTACGGCGAGTCGCATTACATCGGACCTCTCAGCTCGTCGCACACCGACGACGGAAACTCCAAATGGGTCAATGACATGTACGCACTCTTCAACCCCCCCCAGCCATAACTAGCCAACTGACAAAAGAACAGGCCTCATGACGGCTGGCTCGACCTCGCAAAACCCTACATTGCAGCCTTCAAAGCCGGCGCTAAATCAGTCAACGAGCAAATCACCAAAGACGAGCTGATCTACTGGTACCGGCCCAACCCGAAGAACACAGACTGCGACGCCACGGACACCTGCATGGCCGACGCCAACAACGACGCCGGGAACTACTTCAAGGGCCGGCCCAACGGGTGGGAATCCATGGAGGACTCGGTGTTCGTGGTCTCGCTCCTGACGTCCCCGGCCACTGTGAAGGTCACGTCTGGTGGGAACAGCAAGTCCTTCGAGGCTCCTGCCGGCGCGGCGTCGTTCAAGGTGGACATGGGGGTGGGCAAGCAGCAGTTCTCTGTAGTGCGTGATGGCAAGGAGGTTCTGTCGGGGACGAGTCAGAAGGATATTATGGATGGGTGTGTTTGTGGGCTGTATAACTTCAATGCTTATGGTGAGTGGTCCTATCTACGTATCGAAGGTGTATGGGAATGCTAATGAGAATTTAGTGGGCACTCTTCCTGCGGGCGATGCCGACGCGCTTCAGCCTTTGGCTTTGGAATCGTTCACGAAGGGCCTGAAGGTCGATACTTGCCAGGCTACTCCTTCTCTTGGTGCTTCTGTGCCTGCCGCTACGGCTTGAAGAAGGGGGGTTCAGGAAGGATGGGCATGTAGGTGTTGTATGCTAGCGGAGTAGAGTGGGTATTAAGCCAACAAGTACATGGATTATTCACAAAGTCTCTGTTCTTGACGTTTGGCCCTCTAAAAGCTACTGGTATCCAGGAATGTAGGCAAGTAAGAGGTGGATATTACGAGATGGGAGGAGACAAGATGACAGTTCAGGGTGATTGTTCATTAATGTCAGATATTATTCAAAATCGTGAGGTAAACCGTAGGCAAATTCTAAAATAACCACCACATATGTTTCCTATAATTCTGTTGGTCGGATAAAATCATCGAATCTCATGATATCGAAAGATCTCCTCAGAAGCCTGCCCTTCCACTGATCCAACATGTCCGTCGATGCTATCCAATTCATGTCGATGGGCCACCATCCCTCCGTCCTTACTGACAGGAAGCTCTGACACCTCCCCATGAGAGCAAACGGTAGTTCCTGATCCATCCGGGGTCTGGTCAATGTGACATGGCGTGTATTCCCGGTCAGCAACTGCGTCTTTCCTGTTCTTCCTGCGTCGACGGACCGCGAGAAAAACGGCCATAGCGATGAGAGCGACACCAGCCCCTGAACCGACTGCGATGCCAGCAATTTCCCCCTCCGACAATTTATTTTCTGGTTCTTCCGGAAGTAGTAAGAGGGACGTGAAGAGATTTATTGCGCTCAATGAGCTTCCTATGCCGGGGTTACCGTCATATGTAGGTTTAGTCCATTCCGAACCGCATAATGTCTTGTTAACCGACCCGCTGCACTGCTTTGCAGCCGCGATGGCTGTATTCCTGAGCAGCGGTGCAATTGATTTGGCAGTTTCTGGTAGCAGCTTGACGACAGCGGCGAGCGAGGACGCGAGAAGTCCTACCATGTTCGTCATCCTGTAGTCTATGGTCATGTTGGCCCCTAGGGATCCCCGTGGACCCAGCTCTGTCATCACGCCGTCGACAAAGAACTTGTCGATCGTGGCTTGCAACAAACCGTCTACTCGCTCCTTCCATGATGATCCGTTTGTCTGGCTCGTTAGCGATATCCATTCCGTCTTGGGATTTCCCACAAGAACTGGGTACTTACTGCTTTATACATGTACGCCGCGCCGCTGAGATATAGACCGTGAGCATAGCTCCATTCCCAACGTGCGAGAGGCGAACACGCTCCTCCTTTGGTGGAGTTTCCTACCGCCATTATCACCGACCATTTTGTTTCATCCAAGAGTTGGCCGTTGACACTCCATTCCCATGCGTCAACCGCAAACGCTGTGTATTCTTCCCGTTCACTCCCAGTAGTGGCATATGCTAGCCGCGCAGCAAGTTGGAAAAAGATCCCGTTGGATAAGGCATCTTTCTCATATTCATTTATGCCCAATAGCAGACCACCGTTGCAAGCACTGTCATCCCAGTTCTTGGCATATATATTAACCAGAACTTTCCCAGCAAATTGTAGCCATGAAGACGTCAGTTTCATTTCAGGGTAGTGCATCTCGGCAGCTGTCATGGATGCCAGGCCCCAGGCACCCAGCGCTTGGTTCGGGAATTCCCACGTCAGGGGAATACGTTCGATGTCCATGCGCTTTGCCACGAGAGGTTTGTAGGTTCCGATCTCGGTCGTGTTCCAGAACTGTATCAAAGTGGCGTAGAGTATTCCTTCGTTGAACGTGTGGACATCCTCATCGGGAGGTTCGTTTCCTGTGTACAAGGGACTGAGTGTGCCGTTTAATGACGTGGAATTGCTGAACAGGTTTTTGATCGTCTCTGATGCAGCTATCGTGATAGATTCTGTTCATTTCAAGAGCGTGTCAGCCATTTGGATTCGAGATATCAAAAAGAGGGCACGGTGGTTACTGGAATCGTGGACATCAAGCTCAAGAGGGAACACTATCATAGCTGATCCAGCGAGCCATATGACCAAGGCCATCACCCATCGAAATTCAACCTGGAAAGGAATCATGGCGACTGTGACTTGTGTCTCGATCACGAAACACACACTCGTAGCCCGTGGCAAGATCGTCAGGAGGCCCAGGATATAAGGAGTAGAAAAGAGCTCCACGCAATCATTGGGCCAAACATTCGTGAGTTAGTCGCAACGCTGTAAATCCTTGTAATCTCCCAAATTGCCATAACTAATCATATCAAGTATTTATCATTTGTTGGGGAAATGAGGCCTGCTTCTTGGCAATAAATAAACCCTGCATTAGGTCCGCCGCTGTGTCGGTTTGACTCGTTTCCTCGGATCCCTGTGCTGGCATAACAAAGAGAAGATTAACCACAGGATACAGTTCCAGACATCACAGCTCTGGAACTACCTGCTGCCATTCGACTCCAAAGTTACTGGTTTGTTCTCTGTCTCCTTGTGCCTGATATTCGAATATTGCAACAGTGAACTCGCTCGTCACACATGCGAGCCTTCCAATGTCAATTGAGTTTGCGAGAAATTTTAGCTCACATCCTAGCTCCTTCTAGCTTACTGTTTTGGGCTGTGTCTCAACTGTTTCTTTGTATGACGGGTATATATAGCAGCACCGGTTCTTGGCACTGATGCCCGAGCGCTGTTGGTAAATGAACATTTGAGAATAATCGGTCAGGGAAACATTTCGACTTCATCTCCGTGTTTTTCCGTTGTGGTAAAGGGTGTTTTTTTTTCAGGAGCCTAGATAAATTGGTGTACATGGACACAAGGTACTAACAAACCAGTTTCGTAACCGGTCTGAATGAGATATAAGGATGATGAAGGCCTATCGAAAGTATCCGTCGGTTAATGTAACAGGTTGCAAGGTGTCTTATGGGATCTTGTCGATACGATGATAGAAAGACTGCGGCATCGCCTGCACCAGTTCTGGGTGAGTACCCGCCATTTCACTTAGTACGAGCCTATATGTTTCGAGATAATGGCCCATCGCAAGCCAGAAAGATATTAAACACCTACAGCGCTTTTATTAGGTGGTGCGTCTGCCCCACCGGAAGTTTCAACGAGTTAAATGCGAATAGTAAGCGGCACCAACCGAAAGGAGACAGTTTCTATATTACCGGACTGCAGACTCCGCACAGTCAAACCAACTGCCTTGTGGGAGGAAGCAGAGCATTTTGAAGGAGGTTAAAATGATGGAGAGAGCGAGCGAGTGGGAGAGGAAGAGAGAATTGGCTGCTTCCTTTTCTAGAATCACACACATCTAATGCTATTCAGTTAGATAGCAATTAATATTATGCTCTCTCGATGTACTCCTCCGATGGCGGAAGAGAGCCTTGGAATGGCCTTGCATTTGAAAGGCTAACACCACCATATGAGTTTAGCAATACGCATGGTATATTTCTGCACGCCTGAGCTTGTAGCTACTACAACATTATGGGTATCTTCGGAAAGCTCGACTGACAGGCCCCTCCCATAAATACTCCACGGGGCCAGAGCTGCCAGAAGTGCAGGAACTGTCCAACTATTTACCTGTGACCTCCTTAGGAATTATTCCTCACGCTCTCACCCGAAACACTGGCACCCGCAGCCGGCATGTCAACGCCCAGGGTGCCCGCTTTATACTCATCCCAAATCCCCGCGGTGAACTGAGCCGCGATTTCTTTCTCGTCTTCCGTCTTGTTGTCCGTTGTCTCAGCGGCTACCAAAAGTCTTTTGATGTAAGAATAAACCTGCTCTACACTCTCTTTACCAAGGCGAACTCCCTGGATCGTGGCGGCTACTGAGGTAGGACCTTTCCAAAGAATGTAGGCCTCGGCCCCAGTAAGTGCGCAATCGATAACTGGGCTCATCATAGGGGCCACATAGTTGCGATGAAGTGCGATGTATGCCTCGATTGGAGGAAGGCCAGCATAGATCTGTTGCATGAGTGGCCAGAGTTTAGTATCACATCAGTTTCCTGCAAACATTTTGCCCGTCCGATTGGTATCTTTTAGATGGCCGATACTGCCGACTGTATGGCTAAGAATCGGTTGGAATCACTTAGTATTCTCACTATTTACTAACCCTGCAGCGGGGTAACTAGTGTATATACAGTACAACCGCCTAGTATAAGTTAGATAATAATACTAGGCTTTCACAATACCATGAGCAAACGACTCGAGAATTTTCTAGGCTTCAAACTTTGCAGGCCACACTGCAAAGTCATAACGAAAAAATTAGAAAATTTCTAGTTCAGTGCAGGAAAGACCAGAGAGGTTTATTAAAGACATGCCCCGGCTGATGTTAGAAGTTGTACAACGCCCTGGTGGTCCTTTTGGGCTGCTAACCATAATGCACTCCACCCATAAGTAGTCCTTGCATTGCAATCGACACCGTGTTCCACCAATAAGTTCACTATTGTTTCATGGCCTTGTGCAGCTGCGCCCATCAACGGCGTACCTCCCCAGTGATTCCGTACACCGCCATCAATTCCTAGATCTAGAAGCATATGGACAATCTCCAGATGCCCTTTTTCGGCAGCTCTCGTAAATACCGTCCATCCATAATCGTCTTGTAGCGAAGCATCGGCACCGCAGTCAAGTAATAGCCGTACTTCTGTTCCAAGCCCACTTTCAACTGCTAGCCATAATGCTGTCCGCCCACATGGATCCCGTGCATTGATATTCGCTCCGTGGTCAATCAGTAGTTGCACCACTGCTTTATGATTGTTCCCTGCAGCCTGTTTCAAGAGTGATTCTCCATTAGGGTCTTTCCCGTTAGCATCGCCACCGCGCCCGAGCAGTAGCCGCACAATTGACTGACTCCCTTCCCGAACGGCCATTGCAAGTATGTCGTGCTCAAGGCTGGCATCGGAATGCTGATTGAACAATACTTCCAGCATGGCGGCATTATCTAGATAAACAGAGATGAAGAGGGCAATCTGTTCATTATAACTCTTTAGATTGACACACCCATGATGCTGAAGCAAGAGCTCCATAACCTGATGCTGCCCCCCCGCAGCTGCCCATAACAGCGCTGGCCATTCAATCCAATCCTTAGACTTAGCATCAGCGCCATGGTCGAGCAATAATTTCACCACATCCAGATGCCCTCTCCTAGCAGCGTATTTTATCGCTGGTCCTCCGGTCATAACACCCAGACAATGGTTTGCTGCCTCGGCTACCTCATCGAATATTTCCTTTATGAGGTCCACTATGAGGTCCATTATGAGGTCCGATATGTCCTCCCCTATGGCCTTGACCCCACCGAACAGCAAGGCAGCAAGCCCAAACTGACTGGCTTTATTTGTTGGGGTGGTACTTGACTTGGCACGGTCAGATTCGGTACTCTCTCGCCTGGCTCTCTTTGAATTTGCCTCAGCTTGCCGGATCGAATTTGCTGCAGGACGTGATCCATTAGGCCTCAAACCCCTGATCCTCATCCGCTTGCCACACGTCCGCTTGTTACTCCTTTTTCTTCTTTTTCTTCTTCTTCTTCTTCTTCTTCTTCTACCACCTTTTGCCCTGGAGTGCCTACGCTGGACACCTTTTGGCGGCCCTTTTGCCGGCGTCATATCCGGCCATAGGATAGTCGGCTTCCAATTGACATCGGCACCAATTTCAAGAAGCAGTTGCACAACGGCCGCGTGCCCATTGCCCGCGGCCTGCATGAGCGCTGTCTGCCCACTTTTGCTCGGTATTCCTGGGTCGACATAATACTCACCCAAGAGCCTCACAATGCCTTCGTGGCCGTTTTTGCCAGCCCACCATACTGCAGTCCGCCCGAAGTGATCCTGCCCGTCAACATCGGCTCCATGATCTAGAAGTTCTTTCACCACTGCTTCATGTCCCCGCCTCGCAGCCTGTACCAAGGCTGTCTCTGCACTATGGGCATTGATATGGCTGAGGATCAAAGACGTTATCTCCCAACACGCACTCATAGCTAGCTTTGGCGCGGTAGCCTTGCTAATCTTGATACCAGGTATGCTCGTGGGCAGCATATATACAAGCCACCGGTATGCTTCATTAATCTTCTCTAGCACATCTGTTGAGATGCTAGCTTTTGCGTTCGCATCAGCCCCGTGGTCAAGTAGCATCTTCACCACTGTTGTAGTGCCCGCGCTAGACGCCTGTGCCAATGCAGTCTGCCCCTCAGCGTCCTGGACGTCAACTCCAGCATTCTTCTGAAGAAGGAGTAGCACAGCACCCTCTTGATCGCCTTCCGCCGCATGGATCAATGCGGTCTTCCCCGAATTGTCTTTCGTATCGATGTCCACGACACCATCAATCAGGAGCCGCATAACCTCCTCATGGCCTCCTTTGGCTGCACGCATGAGTGCCGTCTTCCCACGCCAGTCCTTGATATTGACATCGGCCCCTGCGTCAATCAACAGCCGTACCACCTCCTCACACCCCCGTTTCGCCGCCTGCATGAGTGCCGTCCGGCCACGACCATCCTGTACATCGACCCGAACCCCACGATCGAGCAGCAGCTGCACGACCGTCCTATTATCCTGCATCGCCGCCCGCCGCAGCGCCGGCCCTCCGGCGCGAACATCAGCGCCCCGGTTGAGCAGCACCCGCAGGATCCCGTCATGGGCCGCCTGCATCAGCGCCGTCCACCCATCGGCATCGACGGCGTTGACATCCGCGCCCCGATCAAGCAACTGCCGCACAACGGCCTCATGGCCCCCGAGCGCAGCATAGAACAGCGCTGTCCGGCCCTGTCCGTCTCTCTCGTGCACGGGGCTCTGGAGAAAAATGATCTCCCAAAAGGACCGGCGGCGGCCTAGTAGCTGATCCACCCACGGCCCAATCCCCAGATACGAGGCGATGTGGAGGAACGACAGGCCGAAGGTACCTGAAATCCGGGCGTCGCGCTCTTGATATGCGGCCCACCACTGCTGCCGCAGCGGCGACTGCGCTTGGAAGAAAGGGTGCTGCGGATCGAACATGCCGGCCGCCAGGGAGGACGCAGAGCGGGCATGCTCGGGCCAGTACTGAATAGCATACTGGAGGAAGGGCGCGGCGCTCGGATTCAGAAGTAGGGATCCGTCGGCCTCGCACCGGGAGTCAACGTCGGACTCGCTCGCCGGTTCGACGGCGTACGCCGTGGCGTTTACACGAATGTATTCCAGACAGGTCTGCGCAAGCTCGAGATGGGTAGTCTCCGACTGAATCCGGAAGCTTTCGAGGACCGGATCGGCGTCGGGCGTGTCTCGGAGGAGGTAGTCTCTCGCGGACTGGTGGACCAGGCCGACCTCGTTACTTCCGAACAGACGGAGGATGGGCCCGCACAGGGTTATCTGGTCCTCTACAGCTTGTTCCGGGCTCACAAAGGCCGTGGCCTCGATGCTAAGAGCGCCGGCTAGCTCCGCCGGCGTCAAGGGCCGACGCGCAATGGTGATCCAGCGAAGGAGCGAGGCGCTGCGATCATTGCGGCTGCGCTCGAGCTGGAGAAGCATCCGGCCATACATGGCGGGAAGGCCTGCAGGGAGGCATTCCAGCGCGCTGAGAACCTCTGTGCGGGTTCGTTTGTAGGCGAGCTCCGTTGTCACCAACCCTACCCAGAGAAAGGTCCCCTCGGCGCGAGACAGGAGTCGGTCGTGAATGTATGCCCGCACCTGCGGGCCGAAGTCATGGATGGCTGACAGGTCGGCGACTCGGGCGACGATGAATCGTTGGATATCGCCGGACATCTGGCAGTCGGCCTCCTGGTCTAATGTGAGCTTGGGAAATGCGTGCAGGCCGGGGATGTCGCGGCTGACGACGGCGAGGCGAAAACAGCCCGGCGAGGTTTTCCCCGATGACAACGTGGTAAGCCAGGGCAACAGATCCCGCAGTGAACCCTCGTCACATTCGTCCAGGCCGTCGAGGACGCAGAAAACAGTGCCCAGATCGGGGTCGTGGAGAAGCTTCGTAAGCATCGCCCACAGCACGTCCAGTTGGAACCGTGCCTCCGGAGAGGCGTCGAGGAATGGCCACATATATTTGGTGAGCTTGGGCCGCTTCTCAAGCATCTGGTACAAGAGGCTCCTCAGGATGCTGTCTGCTGTGCGGCGCCGCTCATCCTGGTGGTTACAGAAGTAGAAGAGCAGCTCGGTGCCGGGACGGTCGTGCACGAACCGTTCAAGCTCCTCGGTCACAAAGATGGAGAGCATTGTCTTGCCCTTGCCGGGACCACCGCAAATCCACAGACCCCGGGTGTCCGATCGCAGCCAGGCTTGGTAGAGCGCATGTTCTCGGATCCACTCGCAAGTCCCCGGTACTCGGGGCCCTTTCGAGCTGGCGAGATATTCACGGTCAAGGTACGGATCGTAAGGATCCGTAGGGAAGAGGGCAGCTCGCGATTTCCGCCAGTCCTCTTCAGGGTCCTTTACCCCTGGGCGTCGTCAGAGCATGCTTCGGGGGCTTCGGGCTCCAGGAATTGCAGATTCCGGGGTGGTCAACATGTCTCACCGGAACTTACCTGGTTGACTGCCGAAAATATTCACCAAGCCGTAGTTGTAACCAATTTGGTGTCCTCGGTGGTTGGGTCCGGTGAACTGTATAGACTGCGCGATGCCTTGCGACTCGGACATGATCTTCTATACAAGCCAGCGACGAAGAGATCAGTTCTCTTTGGGGTCGGGTTTCAAGTGTCTTATTATGAGCTACAGGACTTAATTGAGGGGTTCCCAAGCAATTTCAGTCATTGGGCCAAGTTTCCCCACTTTCTGGCAGCATATTTGCTTCTTTGATGCTGCTGGGCTACGTGTCTACCTCTGATTCCCAGCGCCCCGTTGGCTGGAGGAATTGGCCGATAATCACAGACAGAAATCTGCCGTGGCTTCCACTCTCAGCAACTTTCAGACGAGCTGAAACAGTGCATCTCACCACTTGGCGTTTCAAGAGTGGCGTGAGAAGCAGGGTCGGGATATACCTATCAGCCTCGTATCCCGACCAGTTCCGTGAAACATGCCGCAAATGCATGAGCGACGCCCCGAGAGTTACCAGGTGGGATGGATCTCCGCTTTACCAGTGGAGATAGCCGCGGCCAGCGAGATGCTGGATGAAGAACACGGCGACCTGCCGCAATCCTGCACTGACGACAACATCTACACGCCTGGCCGGATGGGAGAACACAACGTCGTCATCGCCCACCTGCCATCCGGAAGGATGGGCACCAACTCCGCCGCGGCCGTGGCAACGGAGATGAAGGCTCGATTCCGGTGCCTGCGATTTGTCTTGCTGGTCGGCATTGGCGGCGGCGTCCCCAGCGACGCAGCCGACATCCGGCTCGGCGACGTCGTCGTCAGCCTGCCCACGGCCAGCCACGGAGGCGTCGTCCATCACGACAACGGGAAACAAGTCGCCGGCCAGTTCCAGCGCAGCGGTGCACTGAACCAGCCCCCCCGACTGCTCCTGACGGCGTTGGCCAAGGTGCAAGCTCGTCACCTCCGCGGGCGCGGGTCACTTTCGCGGCTGCTCGCTCCTCTCGCGGCCCATCCTTACTTTGATAGACGCCGTGCAGGCCCCGACCAGCTCTTTATGTCCACCTACCACCACGTTGGGGGTGGGACGGCTTGCATGGCCTGCGACCCCGGCCAGACCGTGCAGCGGGCGCCCCGGGCAGACGACGCATCAGTCGTGACACACTATGGAACGATCGCGTCGGGAAATCAAGTGATGAAGGATGGAGCGGCGCGGGATCGCATCAGCGCGGAGCTGGGGGGTGTACTCTGCTACGAGATGGAGGCGGCGGGCTTGATGAACGAGTTCCCATGTCTGGTGATTCGAGGCATCTGCGACTATGCCGATTCGCACAAGACCAAAGCCTGGCAGCCATTCGCCGCGGCCGCCGCTGCTGCCCAAGCGAAGGAGATCCTCTCGGTCATTCCTGGCCATCCTGCTGATCAAATCAACCAGCCGAAGCCGACCAAAGAAGATCCGTATCGCGAAGCATCCGCCTATGTCATCTTCGATGGTGCGAACCATGCGGGTCTGCAGATGGGGGTCAACAATGGGATAATTAATGCTGGCTCCCATCGGGGATACGGGTATGCGATTTGAGAGGGAAACGGCTTACGAACGACGGAGTCTCTCTTTTGGAGGTCTCTTATTGGGGGTCTGGAAGGAAAAAAAAGAAAGGAATATTCCCAGCCGGGAGTCCCATATGCTCATACCTAAGCCCTGCTATCAAGTGCCCCCTAGACAGACATCACCGGAATGGAAAACTCCTTTTGCAAAATACTAGACACGCGCAACACATCATGCCGATTCTTCGTAGACGTCACAATAAAGAATGCCCCAAACAAAACCACTCCCTGCTTTGGCTCAGGAACCTGTTGGCCCTTCTGGAAAAAACACACCGACTTTGTAATCAGCCCTCTGTCCTCCGGCGATAGGCGCTGCAGGAATTCCCCGCAGACATCGTCAGACGCGCATACGCCGCCTTTGTCGGCTCTGAGCCAGACAAGCTGACTCCATGCTCTTGCATTGTAAGGAATCGTTGCGTCTAGGTCAAACGCTTTGGCGAGACCCCGGAATCGCTGGTAGTCTCCGAGACAGGCGAGGAGATGCAAGTCGTACATGTTGACGCCGTAGGCTCCTGCCGATGTCAGGACGACGGGCATACCAGGGGGTCTGGGGTTGACTTCGATGAGGAAGCAGCGGGGTGGGTTTGTGTTTGCAGTCTTCGTCGGACGGAGATCAATGACGCCGTCTATCTCAGTGAACTCCATGGAGGAGTTCTGTACGCGAGCTTCGAGATGGAAAACGCCTGTTTTAAGACCCATCTTCAGTAGCACCTGGTGGAGGTTGTCGCGAACCAAGGCGTACTCTTCGGCTGGTAGCTTCGAGGGTAGGACGTTTGTGTTCTCCCAGAAGTCGCTATCAATCGTCCCACTATCCCCGGGACTGGGGAAGTCGTCGGAGATTTCAAAGAAGATAATCTCTCCATCGAGGAGCACAAAGTTGACATCAGACTCGGGGCCTTCGATGAAGGCCTCTATCAGAGCTTTCTTGCTAGACCCTTCACATGTGCGTCGAACTCCTTCCATTAGCTCTTTCTCATTGTCCGCCCTGTAAACATGCGCAGACCCAGTTCCTGAACCAGGCTTGACGATGGATGGGTATTGCGGAACAAATTGCTTCGTTGTGATCTGTTGCTCTAGCTCGGATGCAGATGCAACAAGAGCTGTTGGCTCAGCGCCTCCGGCAAGAAGCCTAGTTTCGTGCTTGTTCACAGCGCAGGCCACAGCCTCTGACAGCTCTGTCGGTAGGCCTAGGATGGTAGCCGCTTTGGCGACAGGAAGCAGACAGTAGCTTGCGATAGCGCAGATGCCGTCCACGGGGCCATATGCCTTGACCGCTTCCGCAATGCGTAGATGGAATTCTTCGTTTGGCGTCATGTCGATTGACACGAAGTCGTGATATAAATGACGCAAGGAAGGATCAGTAAGCCAATGATCGGCCTTGTCAAGAAGCACGAACTTGATACCAAGTGCGGACGCGGAGTTGAAGAAGGGGAGATACGACGGGAGGTTCAGATGTCCGTCCACGATAGCCAACTTCGTCTCTCTGGGTTGGACGTCAAGACGCCATTCGAAATTGATTCGAGCATGTACTTCCTCTACGAGAGCAACCTCGTCGACCAGAGATGGTCCATTTTGTGGTCGCACGATAAACAGAACAGAGCTGTCGAGTAGCGAGTGAAGGTCTTCGCTGCTCCCAGGCTGGATAGAATTCCCAAAGACAGTTCGATCCTGGAATATTCCCAAGTCTGAACAGCCGATGAAGCGCTGGTCGAAAACTTCGGTTCGCGCAAGATAGCCAGAGCGCGCAGGCACGACGAGAAGGACGCGCCCGGCCCATTTCTCTCCAGCGACAAACGACGGAGACGACTTGACTTTACTCAAAAGATCTCGCAGGCCATCACTGTATGTATTTATTAGATACACTCAGGATAGAATGGATTGGCTACATACCTCTGCACATTTTCCGTGCCTTCCCTTCCTACCGAGGATCCATTGATACTGACATCCAAAAAGACCAAGGAGTAATCTTCGCGATGAGTCCTAGGAGATTCCTCCACAGGCGACCAGGACACTTGAACATCCAATGCATTCTTCAGTGCATTATCATTTGCGGTGGGCCCATCATAGTTGAGCCTGGTTGTAAAGGAAGTGCTCAGAAGAGTAGCAGCGTCACCCATTTCGACGGCGTTCGGACCCTTGACGATTCAATTTCGTTTACTCCGACAGTCTGAAAGATAGAAAAACCGGGAGGAGCAAGACACAAACGCGACAGATCTTCTTCAAGGATGGTTGATCGACCGAGGAATCCAAGGCCGACGAAGCCAACTATTCCCTAACGAGGGTCTGCTTACTCCGAGGAATACGATGTGGATTACTTGGATTACTCCGCCCCCACAGCAGGTCCAGGCTTTGATGATCATTATTCATATAATGCGTCTCGTCTAAGATCATCCACGGTCCAGATTGCGATTTTCTTTAATTTGTTTTGGCCCTAGAGCAAGAATTGCCGAGGGTGATGAATGTGATGCCGCGAGGCTATCTTCGCCCCCAAAGAGTGCTTGTACACGCTTGGATGCGCCCACCTGAAGGATGTGACCCTGCAGCGTCATATTCAGCCTTGGTGCGGCTAAACACGGATCTTCAGGCAATTTCCTATACTAGCCTGATCAACGTGGTGGCTGAATGCGCGCTGTGCTTGTGTGTCCGTTGAGGGACATGGGTTTTTCTGCAGGAAGAGCTTAGCTGGTTTTCAATTTTTTTTTAACGATAGGGCGAGGCTCTGCTGCAGAAAAGGTCAGAAAACAGATAATCAGCACATTCTGGTGCCAGAGGTCTCTTCATTTGGGGCATCCATCTTTTCCGTACTTCATATGCTACTTTGCAGTTTGCCGACAAAGGCCGGCCGCCGAAGGATTCCCCACGGGGACCACACTGCTCTGGCCTTAGATCGACGGAAAACCAGAGGGTAAAACGATATCCAGCAGCAGATCCATAAACCAAAATCTTAGCCAAGGGATTAAAGGTCCCGGGGCGGCGACTCTAGACCGAGATGGGTTAAGTAGGCGTCGCTCAAACCCGTGCAGAACCCTGACTACTGAAGACTAACTATCGACTACTGCCGGCCTAAATCTGACCACTGCCAGGGTGTAACCTGGATTCTGCAAGATGCACTGCGTATCAGAAATCCTATCTGCAAGATTTGCTAATAGAAATTTGTCGGTCTCGCCACTTGCCAGGAGGCCATACAGATTGGGCAGGTGTATGTAACAGTAATTTAGGATCGACTCGCAAGAATCCTTCCAATTGACGATAACCTGCAATCTGGCAACTTCGTGCAGACAATTAGGAAATTGATTCCTTCCCAAATCGTCAGATGAGCCGTGTGTGCCCTCGACTGCTGACGCTAGGCCTCCCCCAGCAGTATGACGGTGGTCAGAAGCGTTGCGTGGCACAATTCCTTCGTTGTCCGGCGGACTCTGGTAGCCTGACAGGATGGGACGAGAGAATAATTCAGATCTCGACGCAGTCAGCAACGGAATTGTCCCGCGGTGCTGTCCCTCATTGCGAGGGGCGCTATAAAACATTCTATCTTGTGAGAAAGAAAGTGACTGTAGGTAGTTAGTACTAGCATCGCGATAGTATCGAGTTACGCACGCATCATCATGTCCGTCACCAACCCCCTCAACGTCTTCAAAGGCACCGACTCAATAAAGAAATTCTTCAATCCCGACGAACAGCCTCCTGTGCCGCTGGTCGAGCTACCACCGAAACTCAATCCATTCCATGCAGATGGCGTGCGAATCTACGCGAAGCTGCTCACCTGTTTGCCAGCGCAGAATGTCAAGGCTCTACCAGGTATGTTTCAATGTCTCAGCTTCATGGATCTTTTAGACGGTGGACGTACTGACTCGTCATTTCAATTTCAGCGCTGAACATGCTTCTCCACGACCCCTCCTCCGCAAACAAAAGCGTCGTGGAAGTTAGTTCCGGGTCGACCGTCACCTCTCTGGCCATCGCATCTCGAGTTCTCTACGACAATGACAATTCGACGGCCTATGTCTCAAATAAAGCCGCGCTCGACCGTGTCCGCGAGTTGCAATTCTACGGACTCAAGGTCGATCTGTACGGCGGACCAACATACACCGAGACCACCGATCCCCGGGGACCCGTCGAATGGGCGCGAGGACTAGGTAAGCGCAGTGACAAAGTCGTGAACTTGGGCCAGTACGACAACGAATACAACTGGAAGTCGCATGAGCGATGGACAGGTCCCCAGATCTGGAGACAGTTACCGGAAATCAACGTCTTCGGAATGGGAATGGGCAGTACGGGCTGCGTAACTGGAACTGGAAAATACTTGAAGTCACAGAAGCCCTCGGTCAAGGTCGTTGGTGTCTGCAATGCCGAGGCCGATATCATCCCCGGACCGAGAGAGAAGCCTATGCATAAGACGAGCCCGTTTCCGTGGAAAGACGTGGTCGATTTCCTCGAGGTGGCTTCATCCGAGGACTCATACCGATTGTCCTTGCGGCTTTCTCGAGAGGGAATCATTGCCGGCCCTTCGAGTGGAATGGCGCTGCAGGGCGTTTTTGAGTTTGTGAAAAGAGAGAAAGAAAACGGGACCCTGAAGAACTATGCGGACCCCAAAACTGGCGAGGTCTCCTGTGTCTTTGTCTGCTGTGATCTGCCGCAGAAGCATATCGAGACGTACTTTAAGAAGCTGGGTCCTGAGGAGTTCAAGCCAATTGGCAATCAGGTTGGCCTAAGTCCATACAAGCGAATACAGACAAGAGCTAACAGGATACAGGAACTATTCAAAGTGGATCAAAACGTTTACAGCTTCCGCTGGGAAATCGATCCTCAGGAAATCCTCGACTCGATGCCCGAGATTGTAGAAGAAGTGAAGAAAGTGAAGTTTGTATATGGCAATGAGGCCTTAACAAACGGAACGACTGAGTCACCTTCTGTTCGTTTCCTGGATCTGCGTGCACGCACGGACTTTGAGTCTGTTCATGTCAAGGGTGCCTTCAATGCGCCGCTACCGGGCCTGACAGCGAGTACCATCACGCCATTCAATTTCGACGAGATCAATACGCTCGTGGAGCAGTCCAAGGGTCTGGAAAAGCTGCTTGAGGGCCAAAGCGTTTCTGAATGGGTCTTTAAGGAGGGGCCTCCATTGGTCGTTGTTGATTACAACGGAGATACTTCCCGTATCCTAGTGGCATCTTTGAGGGCCAAGGGGGTCGAGGCGTATACCTTTATAGACGGTGTCCCCGGGCTTCAGAAGTATCTTGACAGTCCGAGGGCTTGAGTGAGGTAAAGCGATAGATTTTATTGTGTTAGAACAAGCCCTGGAAATATAGTGATTCATTATTGAAAAACGTGAAAAGAAAAGGGCAAATTTACCTCAACTTTCATTTCGCTTAAATAAAGGATTCGGAATTCCAGGGGGATTTTAATGGAGAAGGTATTTATTCAAGCTAAACTAAACGGCAGTATGTATAAGCGAAACAGTTGATCATGGCAGCTTGGAAGTTGTCAAGACTCCAAATCCACAACCGCTTGAACATCAACATGGTAATCTATTTTCGCTTCCTTGTCGGCTAATTCGGAAACATTCATGCTCGGTGATTGTAGAAGTGGCATGGGCCTGAATCCAACCGCGCGCCCATGGACTTGTCCTGCCTGTGGAAAAGCAAAGTTCAGTTTCTCGTCATTATAGAGCGCCTGGTGGATAGGCAGTAAGAGTCTGGGGCGATCTTCGAGCGGCAGTCGTTGCATACAAGCCGTGAAAAAGTTGTCTTCCCTGACAACCAATGCGGGAATGGAATCGACCGTTCCAAAACTTCTAACCAGATGCATTTTGGCTCGGATCAATGCGGCACACGAACTATCTCGAATAGCCTTCAAGACATCAGCCAGGTCGATCTTCCATTTGAGGCCAAGTCCGTGGTCGGTACAAAATGCACCAAGCATATCACCTGGATCCGGCAGTTTCAGGACGGCTGGATATTTCGCAATTAATCGGAGGACCATGGTTGCCGTTGCCCGATGGTTCCCGTCGATAATCACTGTCTTGTGCTTACCATGTCCTATTGGCAGACTTGGGTAAGAGGCGACTGAAATTGGAGCAATTGTACATGTATGAAGTGTGGAATACTCAGCAGTGGAGAGCATCTCTTCGATTATATGAAGAACATGACTGGGGATGCTGAACTCTGAACGCGGAAGTTGATCCAGTGCCACATACACATACGGCAATTGCTGATGGCCTGTGAAATGAACGTGACTTATTCCCTGTAGCAAGGGATTCGCGAGAAATAGCGCCTCTTGTGCAGCTTGCGCGACAGCGGCGCAACATTTAGCAGGAGGCAGAAGGCCTCTAGCTAGGGAAGTCATCAAGTGGATGAAAAGTGGCACCGCTCGGTCAAAAGCGCTCTCTAGTCCCCCTAGTGGGTCCTTGAGAAAAGCGAATATTTGTAGGAAGGTCTTCGCATGCTCAAACTGGCCATTTGTTATTTGAACGGCAACCTCTGAAATTGAGCGGTTCCATAGCTGGTTGGCGTTCTCTGTGACAGGAGAGCTTGTTCTGTAGTCCACCGGGGTTGTAATGAAGTCGGACTTCAAAAAATGGGATGATGCTGGCTTCTGGTTTTGCATTTGCTGGATAACCCACTCCGACTCTTCCCTGGCACAGTCTTTCAGATGGTGGACAGACTTCTTCCAAGATGCAAGGACGGATGAAGACGACAGGATCATATTCACGGTAGGGATACAAATTGCAGGTATACCTCTCTCCGGCAGGCTTGACAACATGTAGTTCATTCTTCCCATTTCCGTCTCCAAGTCACCATTTATGTCCCAGTCCTCCAAGGTAAAGTATCTTCCAAAGACTGTCTCAATTGTCGGGAACAATCTCGGGGGTCGCGTGTCCAGGCATAAGACTGCATCGAATACTCGGAAGAGGGCTAGGTCAACTAGATTTTCAAAGGTAGGGGATGAGAGATCCGGTGGCATGAATCTGTTTACTGGCAGCACGACCTGCTCTGTGTATGAGCTTTGCTTTGAAGGATTTGGCGTCATTCTTCAGGGTTTTCACGAGAACCTGTCACTCTGGCAGCTGAACAATTCAAAGATATGTGGCATCTGCCTTCGAGGACTCAGTCGTTTCAAGGCAGGAACAGCATCTACTATACCTAAGCCCATAACTACAATGGAAGGCCGTAATTCAGGCCCCCACTCCCGCAACCGATATGGTAATAGTCCAAATGACCGATGCATAGGCCACGTCTCCCTCACCCGGCTCACTCCAGGAGGCGAGGCAGAGTTCGTCACAGCTCAGCCATCTCCAGGCAAAGGTATGTTGTACGGAACGGTTCCGCGCATAATACTATTGTGTTACAGCACTATGCTAGTAACTTTCGCAGACTCCGGTTCAAGAATCGCTCGGTTGCCGCCGGATAATAGGATATGCGAAGTGGATAGCTGAGCATGATTTCGGTGATCAGCACCCTGCACTAAATCCTTTAACACATGATACATAGTAGAATAGGCATCTCATAGGCTCGGCCTCCTCCTACCTTCACGGCAAAAAATAAATCTGATAAACATGCGATGGGCTGAAAAAGGTTAATGCCACTCAGGATCTGCCAAGCCATCAACCAACGAAGGCCTAGAATATCGCAACTGAATCCCTGCAATGCTGCGTTGTGTAGTAGTGCTGAGTAAGAAAATATAGTACTTCTCGAAGGCGACCGCTGGCTGACCCAAACAGTAGAACTTCAGCTCATCTGCTGGGACCAATGATGGGCATGTGAGATGCAAAGCAAAGTCTGGTATTACGGAATGACAAGGACACCGTGGGCGAGCTGAGGATGTACCAAGTCTAGATATAAGGGAGCGTAGAAGTGAGAGGGAAAGAGGAGAGGAAGTCCGAAGCTGACGCGGGAAGAGAGGGTTTAGTCCGTGGATACTCCGACTTACTCCGATCTACTCCGCACGGCAGCGGGATCCACTCCGGGGTAAGTCCGGCTACTCCGACTCTATGGACAACGTGACTTAAGGGTGTTTTTCTCCTATACCGCTATTTGCTACGGGTGATCCTTTCCAATTGCTCTCGATATTCCTCCAACCTGATCCTCAGCGTCTGGCTATCCCAGTTTGCACCAAACAGCCTAAAATCAACCCGATTCGTCCTGGACCAGGACATGTTTACTTAACAAAAAGATGGCTGTTACATCTGAAAAGCAAAGCGAGGCACAATCGCAGCCCGTTGGTGACAGCGAAACGCAGACAGATCAGTCATTCAGTGATACTACGGTCCACGAAGATCTGGTTGAGCCGACTGACGAGGATGTGGCCAATCTGCGACACACGGGGAGCAAGATCCAGGCCACGGCATGGTTGGTTGCACTGTTCTCGGGGGCTGAAAGATTTGCATTTTATGCTTTGCAAGCCCCATTACGTGAGTCATATATTGAGCCCCTTGAAGAAATGTGACTAATGCATGTGGTTAGAGAATTATATCCAGAATCCCCGGAAGGACTTCGGGCGTCCCGGAGCCCTAGATATGGGCCAATCGGTGGCCACTGCTCTGAATTCCTTCCTCAGACTACTCTGCTTCATCACACCCATTTTTGCAGGGGTTCTTGCAGATGGCCATTGGGGTCCTTACAAGACACTTGTTGTGTCCTGTGGGTATGAATCCTTCCGGTGATATCCTTGTTAGGTTGACATACTAACATGATCTAGCATATACCTCTCCGGTATACTCTTACTCTTGCTCACCTCTATTCCACCAGCTCTTGACGCCGGTGCCGGACTGGGTGGCCTCATTGGAGCGTTTGTCTTGATTGGCTGCGGCGTGGGAGGTGTGAAATCGAGCGTTGCCCCATTTACAGGTATCTGCCCTATTGACCTTATTATGGAAACTCATTGACTGACTAACGATGTGATAAAGCGGACCAAGTGGGCGGAGGAAGAAAGCACGTTGCTACACTTGAGACTGGTGAACGTGTCATTGTGGACCCTGAGATAACCGTCAGACGTGTGTACAGCATCTTCTACTGGTGCAACAATGTCGGCGCGCTGTCTGGTCTGGCTAGCACGTCCATGGAGAAGTTCCTTGACTTCTGGACATCCTTCCTGTTAGCTTTGGGTGCACTTGCATTCGGACTGATGGTACTGATTCTGGGACATCACAAATTCTGTGAGTACACATTTAATGGACGACTTGGTTCAATAGCTAACCGTCATTGATAGTCCGCCGGAGGCCTGAAGCAAGTTTCCGCGCCAAGCTATTAAGTGCTTTGGGCTGTGTCATCAGAGGTGGATTTCGCATCGACGCAGCGCAACCAGCCGAGCAGCTCGAGAAGCATGGCCGGGTTGTTCCTTGGGACGCGCAGTTTGTGGAAGATCTTCGCCAAGCTATGCAGGCTTGCAAAGTCTGGTATGATGTCGGTCCTGTACTCACCAATAACACATGCTCACAAATGCTATAGGGCCATATACCCCATCGTTTGGCTATGCTATGACCAGAACCAGACCAACCTGATCTCCCAAGCAGGTCAAATGCTTACTCACGGGATTCCCAACGATATGCTGGCCAGCCTGAATCCAATCTGTGTGCTTATCATTATCCCAATCACCGAAAAGTTTATATATCCATACATGCAAAAGTTCAAGCTCTCGCCTCGAGCAACTGTGCGAATGACCCTCGGCTTTGGCATGGTTGCAGCATCAATGGCTGTCGCAGCTGGTGTACAGCATGTGGTGTACAGTGCTCCACCATGCTACGACAACCCTCTGCACTGTCCGGCAGCTGACCATGGAAAGAATCCCAACCGCGTCAGTGTCGGCATACAAGTCCCAGTCCATGTCATCGGTGCGCTTGGTGAGGTGTTCTGGTCCGTTTCGGGATCCGAGTACGCGTATAACAAGGCTGCGCCGCATATGAAGTCAACCCTACAGGCCGTTACCATGTTGACAGTCGCTTTGAACTCCGTTCTAGGGCTTGCTGTTTCCCCTGCCGCTCGGAACCCATACCTGACAATCCTATTTTCATGCTTTGCTGGAGCCATGACTGTCACCTCTGTCGGATTTGGCTTGTTGTTCTGGAACAGCGATTGATGCAGTAGAATTGTGCTATTCGTGTCATTAGAGGAGGTTTATTATAAAAGTTAAGATTTCTAGACAAAGAATCCCAATTTAAATTTGAAAGCCGAGTCTACTATATCAAAGGAACCGTATCCGCACTATAATTATGTGCATATTGAAGATTAATTCTCTACAAGCTCAGTAAGAAGGTTCACAGGTTCACTGTTCCATAACCATATGCTTTCCTCGCAGTTAGTGGCACATTGCTTCAACATGACGTAGCTCGCATCATATAAATACTGAGTAACCAGAACCAACTCCAGTTAATTGTTGCTCTCTGTAATTCCTCCACCATCTCATAATGGCGAGAAGAAAGTTCAATAGGCGCCATGTGAAAGATTCATACGAGACCTTGAATAATATCCACTGTGTAATATGTGGGATCGTTAACGATCCTTCCCCGGGGTGCCAAAGGGAGTGAAATACGCCGAGAGAATGCTAATTCCATATTTACGCATTGTCCTAATAGTTTTGGATAGTCCCCGTTGCCCTTTAAAAATATAGGGGATTACCCAACGTCCTTTACAGCTACACCTGCGCCTTTCCGAGGGAGACATTGCCCGGCATGGTCCGCTCAAGGCCCAGATCGTTAGATCAACACGAGTGGGAAAGAAACATGTTGCAGAATACCTTGGGGCAACTTTGTTCAAGCCAGATTATGTTATTAAAACGGATGAAGGAGTCACTTATGCTGGGTGATTCTGTGCCGTCTTGTTGGGAAACGACTGGTAGAAGAAAACCTTGACTGCTTGATCGCTACACTGAAATCGCTCTGGGTACGGGATAGCAAATGGACTATTTCAACTTTCTACAATAATGAAATTTGCTATGGATTTATGCCGTATCCTGAATGCTCATGGCTTTCTTGGGGTCCGTCGGACGACAAGAGTCGTTCTCTGCCGCGCTGTTATCACAAGGCCTATCTCGGAGGAAACCTAGAGATCAATTCTGATATTCAACAGATTACCAGAGATGCACACTTGGTTTGTGACAGACATCATGCCGTTCAACTTAACCATTCAGTACATCGAATTCCACTAGACATCGCAATTATGATAGTCGACTTGATTCGAGCAAATACACTTTTTTGCTTGGAAGACGTTCGGAATACAAAAAACATGCTTTCCGCATTCCAATGGCGCCTCCCCGATACTTACTGGCAGCCACGCTGCAGATATCGTCCGGTATTTGAAATTGAGAATTTTATTGAGGCCGGGTCTAGGGTGGATTGGCAACTTATTTGCTTAGGACTTGAAGAATTTCTTTTCAATAGGTTTTGGTATGCCAATAGTGGGTTGAGAAACCGGGCTCGAATCATTCAACTGGTTGATAAGATCAAAGAACCATTTCTACAGCGCCTAGATGCTGGCGGCACAGATGATGTGAATTCGAACGGCTGAATTTATGAGGATCTTTACTGACTATGAGGATGAATTGCTATGTTCAGAATGTGAATGTGTTTCCGTCATAGTCTCCCAGGTATCTGTAGGAGAATATCCTCCTCACTCCTACTTTGTCTTTCTTTCCTCCAACCTAACTCGGCCTAACTCTTTCTGTATCTGAAAGATTAACATCTATTGACTGGCGGGGACCTCAGTTGGCGTCGGTAGCATAGGCCTCCGCGAAAAACTTGCGCTCTGGTGGTCGGTCGCTAAACTCGCCCATGTCCTGCTATTTGTGGCCGGCGCATCTATCGACACATTTAATCCTCATTGAGTAAATCAGTTACCATCATCGAGAGTTCATGCCAGCCTCGTGTACAACGCAACCTCCAACAATCCCATACGATTCAAAGCTTCTATAGTCCACATAGATGCCTCCTCTGCCTAAGGCACAATACTAATAGCATCAATGCGCCTTCCTCATTGGACCGTTTGGCTGGCAAGGATTGCACTTACCTTATTAGGCTTAGGCTTCCGGCCCGTGAGGCTTGGTTTGGGGCTATTCCCAATAGGGTTAGTTTTAAACGAGGGCGTTGTTTTCTTGTAGCTGCCAGCCTTTCTGTTGTGATTTCTTTCTTCTGTCTACTTAGTCCTTCGATGCTCCGGTCTGCGTCTGATTTCTGCAGCCTGTCCGCTCGACTTTGTCCCGAGAGTGGGTTGCACCGTCTGACCCCAGACATGACAGTACGTAGTATCTTTATTCTCTGGCATCATTCGAGCCTGATTGAGCAGAATGCATATCGTAGCAGGTGTGTTGCTTCCTATGTCCAAGAATTTTACACAAACTTTGCTTCTGTCTAGTTAAGTATGTAATAGTGGTTGACTGTACCTTGCGGTTTCGGTTTGCGCAATTTAGCCAGAGTCAGGTCTCGGATATGATCGGCTTCATCTTGGCAGTTGGCACAATGGGGGCGAAACAAGCCCGAGTCTTCGAGGCTACGGAGTAGGACACTTAGTGCCGGCCTACAGAGTAGGGACCAGCGTCTAGCCGGATTCCCCAAGCCCCAACTTTGTCATTCGTAATCGTTCCATCCTTCCGTTCTATTGATCATCGGCATTTCAGGTTCATCGCTTCCCTTCGGTCACCTTTTAGATGGCATCTGTCTATTCAACCCGAGAAAAAATCGCCCCTCTCCGGTCTCGTCTGGGATGTAAAACCTGCCGGTAAACAAGCGCCCCACCCCAGACTTTGGTCTCTCCCAACCAACCTACTAAACGTTTCTCGCAGAATTCGCAAAGTCAAGTGTGGAGAAGAAAAGCCAAATTGCAGGCGATGTACTAGTACCGGTCGCAAATGCGAATATGATTCTAGCCCTGTGCCTTACACATTTTCCTCGACTCCCTCAACGGGCTCCATTCTTGACCGTACCCCCTCGGCTTCGTCCAATACAGTCTGGCGTGAGCGTCGTGCGTTCGCATATTATTCTGAGCACGCGGCTTCATTTATAGCAGGGGATCTCGATGTCGGCTTCTGGCGCGAAGTGGTGCCTCAAGTATGTCGACGGGAGCCGGCTGTCTGGGATGCTGTGAACGCTATCAGCGCGCTTTTCGAAAGTCCTGATCCATGCTTTGACCCGGTGTTCTTGCGTCGGGATCCTCGAATGGTCCGGTCACTTGATCAGAACCACCAGGATGCACTCGTCTGGTACTCACGATCCTTATCCAACATCCGGGGCCAGATTGACCGGCGAACTGTCGACACCCAGGCGGCTTTGGTAAGCTGCGTGCTGTTTATTTGTATCGAGACACTCCAAGGACATGTTGAGGCGGCACTCGAACTTTACCGACAGGGTGAATGTCTTATTTTGGATCTACTAAATAGAGAGGTCGGGATTGGTTTATCTGTCGCAGAGACGAGCTTTCTCAAGGAGATTGTAATTCCTCTCTTCATACGCTTAGGAACGGTTGCTCTCACCATCTCAGGCGTACCTCCAAGCCGCCTCGCCGAAGCCGATAATATCACTCTAGGCAGCCACTTTTCCTCTCTGAACTCTGCGCGCTTAGTTATCGCATCTCTTGCCTCGGAGAGTATGCTTTTTCAACGAGCCTCAGAGGAGCATATATCAGCTGTCGGTGGCCAGATACACATAACCGATGAACTTATCGTTCAGCAAAGGTCTCTTCTAACACGACTTGACAACTGGTACAATGCATTCGAGCAATTTGTTAATCTCGCTCCCATCCCACCAAACAGTGCAACTGCTATCCTTCGCACATACTATTCCTCCACCAAAATTGCCGTGTCAGTCTGTCTGACACCAAATGAAGCAATATATGACGCGCATATAGCCGACTTTCAGACCATCGTCACTCAGGCTAATCGGGCCCTAGATGCATCGGCTGGATTGAATGGCGCACAGCCGCCATTCACATTCGAGATGGGAGTCGGCGTGCCGCTTTTTCTTACAGCAATGAAATGTCGCCATCGTTCTACCCGAGCAAGAGCCTTACAACTGCTGCGCGAATCTCCTCCAGTACAGGGCTTCTACAAGTGCACTCCCACTGCAGCTTTGGCTCATAAAATCTCGGATATTGAGGAGCACCTTAGTGTTTCCATGCACGAAGCCCCGCAACTCCATACCCAACGATTGAATCCGGCCTTGACGTATACTGCAAGCCCCACTAGTTGTGGTGTTCCAACCCATCTAGAAACACCGCAAACTCCTCCGTACTCTCCAGAATTCGTCTCTGCTGCCACGGTTATTCCCGACAAATCTCGAATTCGTTTAGTGGGCATTTTCAGACCGCAAGACACTCCATGGCACGTGGGAGACCATGACCTTTCGAAATGGAAGCGAGGTCCCGATCAGCTCTTCATGAAATTTATAAGAAACCAGTATAACTCAATCAGTGGCATGTGGGAATTGGTTGATGATATTGTTCCCATTGACTACTGAATCGAGGAAGCTTGATCTCAGTTGGGATTAACAATAAACTGAGTTGTGGTAAGGAACTGTTCCAACATATGTCATATTTTGTACGTAACGCATATATAAGTATGGATTATTCAACCCGAGCATGCAATTGTGCACAATGCTGATCCACCCCCCGTGAGTGTCTAGCCAAGTCCAGCTTGCCGACATCACTGCTGGTTGCTCTGGTTTGTTCTCTCCACAAACAAGCCTACCTGCCTCGCAGCCTTGATGACGATCTCTAATACCTTGCATTGATAAACACAGTCGCTGCTAGGCAGATCCCATGCTGCTCCTGGGTGTTCCAACATAGTCAGACTGCAACATGCATGGTCCGCTCAATCGCCTCTCATGGACAATCAACGACTGGCTCCTTCTTCTCAACAAAGTGTTCGTGCCTCATAATATCCCACTGCAATATCTCTAAGCCATTCCGGAGGCACTCCTGTCGTCGTATTTGACTCGCGCCTCTCGAGCCAACCAGGCTAAATTTCGTATACGCAACGTTCGCATGTATTGCCGCTGGTCGTCGGACATCTCGCGCTCGCTCGGGTCGTTCTTAAAGCCGCCGGTTGCCAGGGAATGAATGGAGTAGCCGATGAGGACGGAAACGATGCAGCCAACGATGATCAGGACAATGAAACCTTCGCGGGAGATCTTGTCCATGGTTGCCGAGTATCTGCACAGTGACAAGATATCTGTGAGTATATCTCCGGTAGACGCATTAAGATAACCTTTACCAATGAAATGAATGTCTAGTAAGAAGTGTTCAGGATGACTAACGAGTGTATTCTCCAGGACTTGCAATATTAAAAGAATGAACGAGAGAAATGCAAGAACGATGAGATATAACGGAATACTTGCTGGTTTTGGCTGTTTTATCTGCTCCCTGCCTGGATTTATACTACTCCCCTCGAGGATCCCCTGAAAACTCTTCCCCCAAACATCTCCTTCATGGCCACTATTCTTGTCCTCTCGACCAGTCCATCCCAAGCATCTACACCCCGAAACAGTCTAGCGCCGCATCCTCATTCGGGCAATGATGTCATAAGCGACCCAGCCAATCAGACACCTACAAAAAGGCCCTTTCTAATCCCAATACAGTCTAGTGCTTGCATCTCAGCCTGTCATCTTTGTGATAACCAGGAATAGATACACGGTGGACAATGCATGCCCTAGGTCGCACTCGGAATGGTGCTGATATCTCGTGTTCCAGGCTGTCTCGAGTATCAGGGGTTCGCAGCCTACCAGGAATCCAGTTTGGTGGATCAACGATGGTATTGGCTCAGCTCAGCTGTGGGTGGCTCACCAACGGACCAGTGGGATACTCTATAGGAGGCAATGACTGGTTAAGATTGGCAAGTTAGCCTAGTGTGGCTCTCTCCACCTTATGTGAAAGAAAGACTCGTAGCCCGTCAGTTGGGCATATCGATTAGGGTGTGGCACTTGCTATTCATGAATTCGAATTCTTTCATCAGCTGTAGAAGTTCGACGATGAAAATGTTAGTCATTCTTTTTCAAGCGCATAATATGCTACATACAGATAGTTCAAAATGATTTCCGTATAATCAATTGTCTAGAGGAAATTAGCAACTATATGTAAATCAAGTTTACCTCAGCGTATTGAGCCCGAGTGCCCAAAATGCGGAGTCAGTAGATGCTTCTGCTCCAGAAATAGGACGACATGAGGTCGTGTACCAACAGACTAACAAAAGATGAGCCTCCAGCATATATATCTATCTCCTTGTAATGAAGATGGAAGGAGGAAAACAAAAACAAAAAGAAATGCTCACACTCGGATTCGAACCGAGGATCTCATGATTACTAGTCATGCGCTTTACCAACTAAGCCATGCGAGCTGATTGGTTGAACTGCTAATGTTTTGTATATAAGAACCATTAATGTTTTCGATATCTTTTTTATCATTTTATCCATTTAATAGTATCATTTTCAACTATTACACCTGGATTTGAAGTTCTTAATGATAGGTACTCCAGGGCTACCCATGGCTCACCCCTTCCCCTCATTGGACACCTCAACCTTAACACCAAATTGAATCCCCGCAAGAGCAAAGCAAAGCACCAGCTTGGTATCAATCTCTAGGCAGCAATTAGGCTGCCAATCTGATACCTCCTCAGCCCACACTCCGTCAACCCAAACAGATCTGTCCATCCAATTACTCGATCGAGATGAGTCAAAGCGGGGTGAGAAAGAGGGGACTGACTCGATTGACTTCCGCAACGCCCCATGAACCAGAACCCGAGGTAACGTGACATCACTATCTATATATTTGGCTTCACCCGTCCGTCTACTCCCCTTGACACCAAACATCCACCTGAATTCAATAACTATCCTAGTCTCATATACATGTACCCCTCTTTCAAATCGGAAATATCCGGCAAAAAAATGACCATCACCATCCTCCCCGCATCCACCCAAACCGCGCAAGCGACCATCCGCGCCCTCCTGAACACCTCATCCTCAGCTCCAATCCAAGCAATCTACCGCAACCTCTCGAAAGTCCCCGCCGAATTCGCATCCAATCCTCGATTCCGCGCAGTGCAAGGCACCATCGACGATCCCTCGACGCTCGATCTCTCCGGCACGGATGCCCTCTTCGTAATCACCCCGCCGCGATGGGAAGGCGATACGTTGGAAAGCGCGCGGTCGACAGCCGAGAACGTCAAGGCGGCAGCGAAGAAGGCGGGCGTGAGAAGGGTGGTGTATTTGTCGAGTATTGGGGCGCAGTGTGAGAGTGGTACGGTGGGTGATACCGCTAACTATACATTCCTGGGTCCTTGGAGGTTGAATGAAGAAAGAATCGACTGATTCGTATATTCAACCAGGGAGAAATCCTCGCGAACCATATCTCTGAGACGGTCCTTGCCGACGCAGCCCCTGAAGTCGTCTTCATCCGATGCGGCTATTTCATGGAGAATTGGGCTTCCGCCGTGCCTACTGTGAAATCGGAGTCGCCGTTCTTCTTTTCGGTGCTCACGCCGTCGGATTATGAGCTTCCCATGGTTAGTCCAGTCGAGCTTGCAAAAACCAAAAAAAAGCACAGTAAACAAGGCTAACAAATTCGTAGATCGCCGTGAAAGATATTGGCATATCTGCTGCCGCCCAGCTCCTGGGTACAGACACTCTCCCTGAGAGCCCGTATATCTATGAGCTGCATGGGCCGAAATCCTACACATCTCGGGACGTGCAGAAGGCGTTTGAAAGTGCGGCAGGAAAAGCGGTCGAGCTGAAGCCAGTCGAGAAGGCGGATTTGACACCGTTCTTTGCGAAGGTTATGCCCGGTCCGCTTGTGCAGCCGTTCGTTGAAATGACGCTCTCGTTTTTGCCGGGTGGTGTTGCTGTGCAGGATCCGGGCGCGGTGACGAAGAAACAGCGGGGAAGTACAGACCTGGATGAGGTCCTTGGCGGATTGTATCGGGGTTGAAATAAAAGGGGTTTTTGGCTATTAATGGTTCTGATTTTCTGGCCCACAAAAATGAACGAATGGGTTATTTATGCACAGATTGTCCATTATTCCGCATCTCTGATCTTCCTGAGTCGTCCGTACACCCGAGGCATCATGGTCCACTTTTCACCTTCTCGTTCAAACTCAATGATCTCCCACTTTCCAGATTGTAGAATAATATCCCCAACGGGACAGTCTAGGCGACATCCACCGTGAGCAATCGGCCACAGAATAGACCACAATCCTATAAGTCCAGTCAGTCGTCCGCAATGTCTACTGCGTGAAACCACATGAATACGAATTAGGACACATACTCTGCATCAACCAAGTAACCCAGTCACGACTGGCTTCATGCTCCCAGAAGACCATCTCCCCTCCAGGTTTCAACAAATGCCAAAGACGATCAACAACTTCAGCAGGTTTGTCAACCGAGCAAAGAACCTGGAAGCTCGTGATCGAATCGATACTCTCATCTACTATCCCGTGTTTCTCCAGGACCGACCTATCCTCAATTCGACAATAGACAGGAACATATACATCCTGAACCTGGGCCCGGGAAATTTGATCCTCAAGGGCGCTGGCGAAAACAACATTCGGCTCGACACCATAAATCTTGGTTATCTTAGACTGATCATACCGTGTTATCTGGCTGCCTATTCCTGGACCTAGTTCGAGGACTGTTCCCTGCGCAGTAGACGCTAGATATGGCAATGTGGATGGATCTTCTCGTTCTTTGAAGAAAGGGGCTGTAGGAAGTGAGATACCGGAAACCTAAAGGACATTAAGGAATCATACCAACTTCCTGGAACCATTCTGCGAAGGCACGGTCTTTTGCCGACGAGGCGCCATTGTGGCCGGATCGGAATGCTTTCCAGCGGACTAGAGCAGTTCAGTACTGGCATAGAATTCCAGAACTAGGATAAACATACAGGAGAAGGCATAGAATAGTGGCTCGTAGGCCCCGATGTAATTGACCAGTCGGTTTTTTAGATCAAGTGGCATTTTGAGTATGAGTAGGAATAGAAGTTCCCTCAGCAGTTTTGATGGGACCGAGCGGCTTTATATAAGATAGGATTCGGCGGCACGCCGCACACATATTCTGCACTAGCGGGATTTGCTGTTGCATATCGCACATCCAGGCTGTGGTATCTGGTTGACGTAATTGAACCAAGCGTGTCATTTCGCTAGCCCAAATTAGAAAAAGAAATCAATCTGATTCTGTGGGTCTTGTATATAAACTTGAGCCGAAAAATGAGGTATCGCCTCACGGGTTCATCGAGCTTCACTCTTCGATTTCGAGTGCAAGACAGAGACTGTCTAGAAGCAGTTGATGCAAGCTGAGCACATGAATATAATCCACAATGGATGCTGATATGGGGTTCTATATCCGCTTAATGGAAGAGAAGGCCTTGCAGCACCCTACTTATGTACTGTCAGTATCTGCTTCGATTTAGCTTCTTACCAAGGTAAGAAGACCGGAGAATATTGATTCAAAATGTCAGTCAGTATTCTGCATAATATAAAAGATGAGCACATGCCTTGATGTTTGGTGTTGTTGTTACTACTGCCACCGCACCTTCCCTTCTGCCACACAGCTCCCTGCCCAATTCGGAAGGAACTAGCCTCCTAGGGAAGCTGCGATCACATGTCCACCATCTATAAATGCCTGTCATGTGATCGCAATAGAGTCATAGGCTGTGGCAGTATTCAGTGTCTGCTTTTTATTTCACCCACCATCATCAAGGCATCAAACACCATAATCGTACAGAGTACCCACAATGCCAGCTCCACCAACATTAGTCTTCATCCCTGGCTCCTGGCACAAACCAACCTGTTACGACCCAATCATCAAAATCCTCCAAGATCAACACCACATTCCATGCACTGCAATTGCCCTCCCGTCCAATTCAGGAAACCCCGCCGCAACATTCAAAGACGACATTGATGTCGCGAGGGCCGCCATCTCGAACGAGACGCGCAACGGTCGCGATGTAGTCGTCGTCGCACACTCCTACGGCGGAATGGTGGGGAATAGCGCTATCAAGGGGTTTGCGAAGCAGCATCAGCAGGGCCGAGGAACCGACACCGACGCCGACACCAACGCCGACGCCGACGCGAACACCGTTGGCATCGCGACAGGCAGCCAACCGCAACCCCAACCTCCAACTCCACCTCCCACAGTCATCCCACCACCCACTCAAAAGACAGGAGCCGTAATCGGCCTCATCCTCATCGCCTCCGGCTTCGCCCTGGCCGGAGTAGCTTTCATGGACCCGTTCCTCGGCCGCCCGCCGCCGGGATGGCGCGTGAACAAAGAAACCGGATACGCGGAGCTAGTGACGCCTCCGCGCGAACTATTCTACCACGATCTGGCGCCTGACGAGGCTGCGTTCCATATCTCGCAGCTCACGACGCATAGCTTGAAGGCTCTCTTCGAGGGCGGGGAGCACGCGTACCCCGGATGGCGGGACGTGCCGGTCTGGTATATCGGGACGATCGAGGACAGGGGGTTACCTGTGCTGGCGCAACGGATGGCAGTGGGTATGGCAAGGGAGATGGGTGGGGAGGTAGAGCATCGCGAGCTGCGGACGAGCCATTCTCCGTTTTTGAGCCAGCCGGGGGCGACGGTGAGGATTGTGGTGGAGGCGGTGGAGGCGTTTATGGGGGAGGGCTTGGGAGATGAGGTGAAAAATGGGAAGAGGGAGACTTGTTGTGGTGAGATGGTGCCAGAAGTTCCGGGGGCTATGCTCTGGAGGCCGTTCACGTGGTTCAGGTTTGGATTGCCGCTGGCTTTTGGGCATGTGGTTGGAAGGGGTATTCTCGTTTTTTCGTGGGCAAGGAGGATGTGGAGGTCGAGGTTTGGTCTGCGGACTATCTGATGTCGAGAAGAAGAGGTGTGAAGTGGCTCTTCATTTGTCAATCTCCACTTAGCAAAGCGTAGTTGATAATTTCAGTGTATACGTATAGTGTGGGAAATATGAGGCTTACAGGTCAGTTTCTATATAATTCTGGAAGAAACTTCATCCTAGATCCCCAACTGTATAATTGTTGAGAAAGACGAATAGAAATATGAGGGATGTTGGAAAGCAAAGCAAGTATTACTTTTGCCGGGTGCACTTGCAATGAGCTGCGTGTGACTTCGCTGAGGGCAATATATGGATCCAACAGAGAATGCATTGAGGGAGCTGTAGCAAGAATCGTTGTCAAAGGGAAAACACAACTGTATCTTGGAGATATAGCCTAGACCGAATTTCATTACAGATAGCTATACCTGGGCACGAAATGAATGTCTCTGAATGATCGCAGTGCTCGAGAATTCCTTCCTCGACGATCTCGAATCTCTTGTTTAGGAAAATATCAACTCGCAAGCGAAGCAGCAAACATTCCAAACCAATCTGGTGATATACCTAGCCGACGTGCATTCCGCAAGCCCATGTCCTGTATCGACATGTCTGTTCTCACCGACTACAGGGACAGCCCAACGCAATAGATTAGCTCTGTCAGTTACCACGTTGGGAAGAAGAAAAGGCGTGCCCAAGAAAGATAATACATCGCAATTCACAAGGACAGGCTATCGCAAGCTCAAAATAGCATCTGGCTTTTCATTCAGAGCGTCCTGTTGTACGTCAGTCAGCAACAGAATGAAAGCACTGTTGATCTAGGAGAAGAGGGCCAATGAGCTTTCCTCATAATTGCAATCTACTACAAGGTCATGATCGAGGGAGTGTTTCCGCAGACCCTGGGCTCATTGTCATCTCCAACATTTCAACGAGGGCTGCAGCAGTATGGACGTAAGGTACCCGAACACACTTTGTGTCTCCGCTGCATGTGTCAATATTATCTAATCTCACTTCATTTCACGAGGACTCCAAACACAAGTTCAAAATAGATCGTTTTGGCCAATCCACAGCGTCGACAAGGGCGGGGTACGGACAAACCAGCGGCAGTGGGTAGCTATGCGGAGGATGCCTACGGAGTACCAGGAAGAAAATCCATGTCTCTTACCAGTTACCAAGCTGGCAGTTTCGGGGATGCCGCAAGGCAGACTGTAGCAATGGGGCAAGTAGAGCAGGTTGCCCGTCGGAGACACGTCTCTACCTGTTTCAACGACAACATAATAATCAGTTTCGCCACATGATCACATTGCCGACCATTTAATGAATATACCTCTTACTTTACTGCTGCAGTCAATATGCACGCAGACTTGATGCAGACTTGATGCAGACTTGGTGTCATAAGCATACGTCCCAAGGACGGGGGCTGGCCGAGCACCTCGTCTATGACGACAGAGATTCCACTCAGATGTGGGCTCCCCATGGTCGATTACGTATCAGCGTATTCATACGAGACATACTCCGTGGAGCCGTATTCCCTGGGGCTCTTCGGTATCAGAACTGCAACTGCCGGGCCAGTGCAGTGGGGTACCGTGGCAGGGAGTAATGTGAGTTGTGACATTTAATCCCGATGCAGGGTGAGCTTGGTAGCCTTCCGGGAGGGGTTGTTGCATTGCATCAGAGACAAGGAAGGAAGATGTACTCCGTACCGACTACCGGAAAGTTAGGTTAACATATAGTTACATCGGCGGTAATGATGATATGACATGTGGACGCGTCCAGTGCGGTAGTGCCGTGCTCTATTGGGCGTGATTGGGTCTCATTGGCAAATCGCCCATACTGTTGGGTAATTGAACACATAAATTGAAATCGGCGGTGTCATGTCCAAAAGGTTAGCGTCCATGTAGCGTCTGAGATAGATTAACGTCTTTCTGACAGGGGACTGCAGTGCAGTCAAGGCTGGCGTCGAACTCCGCGGCATTCAGGTGCATTGATACTGAACGCGTAATCTAAAAGGTGACAAACAATCGACTTGCCATATTTATGTTTGATGGCCAGCTTTGGCACGAAAGAACGAGATAACAACTAACAAGCCAGGTCTCGCTTAGAACTGCCATTGTTCATTGTTGACCCACAGGGCTGAGATAAGCCCACCACGTGTCGCTCCTGTCACGCTAGCTGCATCGGGAAGGTCGATACCCTGGCAGCCTGGGGCAGACACACTACCGATAACAGAACTACAGAAACTCAAAAAGACGGAGGATAGAGACGGAGACCGGAGTACGGAGCACAAATGAGGTTCAACTCGTATGGGTATGCATCTTTAGTTTTAGTGCGAGGCTGGCTGCATGTGTTTCAGAATGCTGGTGCGTTTTATTAGGTCCCAACTAGTGGCCAATGGACTGCCGCTTACTGACTCGAATTGCTAAGAGATGTGAGCGTGTTCTGGGTGACTCACAATTCCATATACCTTTTTAAATGGACTGGTTGTGATGCTTGTGCTTTTGCGGTTGAGTTGCATTTCTCTCGGCTAGATATCAGCTCTTTGGAGCATAAGGCGTCGAGACCTGCATCTACTGTGTAGTAATGTCGGTCGGTGAAGTCCCAAAGAAAGTATTCAGAGATGCAATAATAGAATTGAAACCATTTAGGCTGTTGAAATGCCCACAGGGCTACTGGTGGATCATCGTTTGTAATGGGTATTGTTTTTGGCCGTTCAAATTGCAAGTGACCTCCTACCTCTTAGCCATGCTACTTTTTAGCATATCCCTATAATTGCGTATGTAGAGCTAAAGGAGCAAAGGATTGTTCCCATGCGATTTAGTTAGACAGGGTTGAAGAGAAGGGTGTTCCAATGGGTCATGCTCCAGCGATAACTATCAATGTCTCGGCGAATGTTCAAGAAACGAAAAAGGAAACCCAGCTAGGGGTTGAATCCAGCAGTAGACAACTGGTCTAACATATTAATGGAGAGCGGAGCCTATATCGAAAGGCTAGGTGATGGAGTGAGTGCATTTGGTGCAGGATCCTAGCTAGCTCGTATTAGGAGAACATGTACGGTCCGAAGTCCGTAGGAGACCCTTATTCTTGTGTATTCGAATGCGCAGATCCACCTGCAACCGGTTCATACCAAGCGCGACATTCACGTGCATCCACAGGAATGGGATGGAATGATGCTCGGCAAAGGCGGCTTAGCCCATTAAACCCAGTTTGGTGGCATGGATCCCCAACGAAAGACTGAAGGACGTATGCTTATTGTCCCAGTTTGACTGATCATGCGGGCAACTCAGACCCGAGGTGGAAGTGATAATCCCTCACTATTCACATGGGAGGTAGGGTATAGAATAGCACACCTTTCTGTATCTACCGTCATACTTAATTGGGTAAGAATTCTAATTAGTGAAAGCTAAAGTCTTCCGAGTTCAATAGGTTGATGTGGATATGCAATTACTCACCTGAGGGTCCGTACTATTCCAAACCAGCTCTTCCGGCAGGCTTAATGGCGGTGCAGGTAAATTCATCCATGACCACATAAACCCTTGATTCTCCTTCTGTTATCTTCCGAGCCATTTTTATTTAAATAGCGTTGTCAAAGACGAAGCTGCAAGTTTCCTCATTAGGCCAAAGACATGAAACAGTTCCGGTTTTGGCACTTGGCAAAGGGTTGGACTCTGCATGTTTGCTTTTGTCGTTCGTTCAGCTCGCTTCAGACAGACCTTGATGCCATGCGAGATAATCCCCCCCAGCTCGCGAGGTGAGATTATCTCACGCTTTCCTCTATAGGCAACCTCCATGACGAAAACAAGTTTCAGCTTCGATTTTATCCTGTAACACAGCATGAGACGGTCATACGAAGCTAGGGGATTCGGCACAGCCGATCTCCCAAGGCTTATTTTTAAAATCGAACTGCGCATTGCTTTTTCCTGCGGCCAGCACTGTTCTTTGTTGTCATACAAAGTACCCCACGGTGACTGTTTCGTTGCTGTCCAGATCCGACCACCCCCGCTGACTGGCAAAGAAAGGGGGACGTATGTACGGAGTACTGCCAGTCTGCCATATGTTCAGCGGCCCCAGGATAGCACGCAGCCGCCCCTTCCGTGGCAGTAGAAAATAGTAACAGGGGAAGAACTTGAAACTATTGTCAGGTAAGTTTAGCATCTTGATAGCTATTCTTGGTGGCAATATAGGGCCAACTACCCACAAGTCGCAACAGCCGACAGAAGCTCAAATTTAACATCCCCCCCAAAATTTAGGGCCTAGAATCTTCGAGATGAATAGAAAAGAATAGGGTGTAGGATGCAATTTAGCCCCTCGGCCCCAATCCATTCGAAACTAAGGGCGATCCCCGCTGGCCCTGTCGCTGTCACGGCCTGGCAGCTGGCACTGGTAGTGCAGTCCGAAACGTTGGCTGGTATTTCGGCGTCTCCCGCGTCTCAGCACGGATAGGGGACAATTGGCACTGCGTAGTGCGTGCGCCATAGATCCATAATTTCTGCGTCATATGAACGACAGCGAAGACGATTGAGGAATAAGGATACAAAATAATGGGGCACGGTCAGGGGGGGGAGGAAGAAAGCTGCCGATCTGCCCAGGGAATCAGGGGAGCCAAGCAACACCTTGCACTGTTTTGGGTTCCCCTTGCGCGAGTTCAATGCATGTAGCCTTGAACTACGCCCTAAGGGTCTCGCGTTGATCCGGGGCCGTCCATACGGAGTAGAACTGTCAGTAATAATAGCCAGGCACTAGAACTACCTAGAGCTCGACGGAGGTCGCATCACTAAGCTGGCGCGTAACACACCACGCCGTAGCCCCGTACGGAGTACGAAATGCGAGCGGGGCCCGGTGCCTTTTTTTTTTTTTCTTCTTCTTCCTTTTTCGGTGTTGGAATGATTGACTCACTCGCTGCCTAATCAGTAGGTGTTCTAGTTAATGAATAAAACAGTAGCTTTAGACGCCGACCACGCGAGCTGCCAAGGCGACGGACCCAAGAGACGAGATTCTGTCCCTGCTTTTGCCGGCGGCAAAATAATAAAACTAAAACAAGGGACAAAGGAATTATGCACGGTGGGATCCTCGTGGCCTTCCACACCACATGCCACATGGCGCTTGGAGTAGATGAGGGGGGTTGCCGGAACTCGGAAGATAGATGGGTAAATGGCAATGGCCTTCCTTGCCTAGGGTCCCATGCAAAAACGAAAGGTCGCGCGCATGCTTGTGCGGGAATAGCCTGACACTTTACACCGTCGGCAAAGGAGGGGGGGGGGGCAGGGGTCTTAGACCGACTTTAGTTTGGCGCTTGCAAGAGACGGTGCCAACAGTGGCGGGAATTGGGTGATTTTTTGGGACTTCCTTTTTCTTCTAGAGAGGACACTTCGTGGCTAGCGCTTAACTAGCAGGTGCATACGAAATCATGTCAGCATTCCCCACCGGCCAGGGTGCGACGGTATGAAGGTAGTCCGTACTCCGGTCGGGGAACAACGGACTAGAAAGTAGGAAGCTCACTAGAGCAACTACAAACTAACCAAAAGTTGAACGAGGCAGAAACAGCAGGATCGATAAAAGTGCGCGGCACGTGGAGACCGGCCGATCGTTTGATCCTGGAAGGCTCAGCTTAAACTTTATAGACTAGACGGTAGACAGAAGGGGAGAGGGGGAAGGCAATGGCGTTATGCTATGGTTTCAATTAGATGGGCGGATTCCATGGGACAGACTGAGACTTCGCCGGTTGAGGCGGTCGGAAAAGATCTGCGGTCTTTATTCTGTCCCTCGTTCCGATCTCGCGTGCCCTTCTCGGTCTCTCCGTGAGGGTCTCGATCACAAATCTGTCGCTCGCAGCGATGGAGTGTTGGCATATGGGGCCCTGGGGGGAGTCCGTTGTGGCACCGGTATCCGTACTCCGTACAGACTACAGAGTAGTTGGCAAGCATCAAGGGGACAATCCCAGATCATGGGCGGTTCGGAAGCGCGTGGCCGAGAAACGGCCCCAAGATTTAATAAGGATAGACCAGGATGAGTGTGGGGAAAGGACGGCGAAGGGTGCCATGAATCCGCCGTAGGACGGATAGAGTAGTAGCAGGCAGAGCGTTGAGTCGTTAATCGTTAGTCGAGAGGGGAGGAACTAAGAGGAAGGGAAGAGCAACGAGAGACTAGAGCGGCTTGACTTGCTAGTGCGCATCAAGTGACCCGCGGTCGGCCTCAACCGTTGGCCGGGAGGGTTTTTCTTTTTCTTTTTCTTTTTTCTTTTCCCTTGTCGGCCTTGATACGCCCTGCCTTTGATTCCGGTTTCCACACCCTCTCCATCCCTCCCCTCCTTTCCTGCTCTCCCAGGAATGGATGCAATGGTCGAATGATTCATGAGCACAAAAGGGCCCAAGTCCTCGCTCCCATCTACTAGACAGGGTCGCGCGATCTGACGGTGGCGGCCATCCACCGTCTGCTTGGCGCCTACCGAGTACGCCAGACGGGCAATTCAGAATTCAGGCATCCTCATCATCCCATCATCCACCGGATTAACCAAAAGAAATCGACGTGTCATGGTCTGACCGTCTCCGCCCGTCCAGACCGAGCGAAACAACTTCCCCGCCGGCGTTTCGCCCTGGCTGTTGGTTGCTTCGTTCCCCCTTCGCCAATCCATGCGAGAATCAGTCGTATTGCTCCGCCAGAGGGTCCAACGAAAGATGACTTCACCGGGAAGGTTTTGTTAGCTCGTGCGGCCATTTCCAGCAGATATCGTAATCAATCATCGCGATAGCCGGTTTGGGGTTGTCGATCTTAACGCGGGTCGACGTCCAGGGTCAGCTTGTGGGTTTTTAATATGTTTTATTTCTCCGTTAATCTACGTTCCGTGAGATGGTTGTTTGACGCAATTAAGATCATAGAGCTACTGCGTACTATCGAGGACAATGGTACGGATGCCATCTGTAGTCGGATCCAAACCTACAGGGGGGAAACAAGAGAGTCGACCAACCAGCTCCCCGTTCGTATAACCCTAATTCCTCCGTATACCAGAACCCAAAGGAGCACACCACGGCAGCCGGGGATGCTGATTGCAAAGAGCGGATCCATCAGTGGCTGGCGTCAACCTTGCCAACTTAGTGGGGGCCAGACATACGGAGAGTATTGACGTATTGGCCAGAAGTCCTGATACATCCGAACAAGATTCAGTCCTCCTCCTCGATCATCGTCATGTCATCTGCGGGAACCATTCCTTCCACTGTTAATCCCGAATGGATTCTAGGTTCAAGCGCCTGTTTTTTTTTTTTTTTTTTTTGCCTGGTTTCCACCCTTTGTTGCCTCCTCCCCTTCGTTCCTTTCCCCTCTCTCTCTTAGACCGACTGGGACGGACAAATCGCATGCATCCATCCCCTCCGGGGAAGGACAAAGGAAGGGGCTCCAATTGAACCGCCCATTGCTTATCGCCATGTGGTTCCGGATCTAAAATACTCATCTTCCTATCACGGCGATCCGTTGTCGACTCCACGTATGCCTGGCCGTGTCTTACTCTTCTCCGAGTCCGGTACCCGCTCTGGCTGGCTCCGATATACGAATCGGGAATATCCTGCTACCTTTGGCCCCCAAATCACTAAGCAGCCTCGTCCACCAAAGAAAACTAAAGAAGGAGAATGGAAAAGGCCACACCACTTGTGGCGTCGGTTAGCCTCTTGGGGCTGAAAAATAAGAGAAAGGAAAGGAAAGAATAGATGAAAAAACGGAGACAGGGGCGGCAGGGAAAGCGAAACGCCAAACGGGGAACTTTAGGCAAGGGTCTGAGAAAAAAAGAAGAAAAAAAGAAAAAAAAAAAAAAAAAAGGACAGACGCCAGACCATCCCTCGGAGTACAGACTACGACAGAGTAGTGCGGACTTCCCCAAATGCCGGGGCTAGGGGGGGTCGCGGTCGAGGAACGGAAGAGGCACTAAGGAGC